>LR990189.1:412500-933406 GCA_905147325.1 Notodonta dromedarius
TATTTGTCTGTAATTATTCGTATACCACGGGCATCACGGCGTAAGGACTGTAAGTGTTAGTATTAAGCCACCTACTCAAGATAAATAGCGCCGCGCAACCGCGGCCCAAATGTTAGTTAGGCCCCCTTTGCCAAATGGGCCTAATTTTCCACTGCGCTTGACCCGGCCCATGTACGGTCAACAACAGAGTAACTCAGGCTACTTTAATTTTTGAAAAACAATTAGGGTTCCGCGTAAAAAAATAAAAACACATGAAATCAAAGAGTATCTCCGAAACGTGTGGACCGATTTTGACGGGACTTTCACTGGTAGATAGCTGATGTTATAAGCAGTAACTTAGGCTACTTTTATTTTAGAAAGACAAAATTTAAAAAAATGAAAAAATGGGTTCTGTCGTGCGGGCTCAGAACGCGGGAACGGGCTTTTTTGTTAAGTTAACTTCCACGCGGACGAAGTCGCGGGCTCAGCTAGTTATTCATAAATACTTTGATGGATTACATTGGATACAAACAATTTTGAGTTTGAGCTGATTTTGAATGGTTTGAGCGTAGGCCGCTCGACTCACTGCATACGGTGGTTGCGATTTCGATTCCCGCCGGGGCAAATTTCGGCAATAACCTTTTCGTAATTTGCCTAGTCCATTGTACAGTACCCGTAGCACAAGCGTTGCTTAGTTTGGGACCGTACAGTTGGTGTGTTCGTCTGGCGAAAATCTGGTGACAGCTATCAGGGTTATGTGGGTAGTGTACCTTGCGTCTGCATGGCGTGCGGCGGCTTCAGTAGATGCTGATCCTTGACGCTGAAGTAGCGCGGCGGCTGGTGCTGCACGGCCGGCAGCTTGGCCGCCAGGTTCGTGTTCGGCAGCAGCGACACGTTGGGGGACTGGGGGGGCTGCTGACGACAAGCAAAGAAAAAGGTCTTGACAAACAGACGGACAGACGGACAGACGGACGAACAAAAGGACGGACGGACGGACGGACGGACAGAAAGGCAGACGGACGGACATACGGACAGACGGACGGACAGACGGACGGACAGACGGACGGACAGACAGACAGACAGATAGACAGACGGCCAACAAAGTAATACTATAAGGGTTTCCGTTTTTGCCTTTTGAGGGGCAGAACCCCAAAAACGAAATTCAAAATCTTCATTCACTAAGTACAAAACTGTAAAAGAAGCTGTGTCTGGTCTATACATTAAATATAAAAATTATATTCTAGTACAAGTAAAAAGAGCTGACCAAGGAATGACACAAGTATTACGTTTAAAACTGCTGTCTAAACCCAAATTAAATAAATTACAAGGTCCCTAATTATTTCTAGCTTTTTAGTGCACCCAGATATTTTTTAAGTCAGTGGAATGTTGGTAAAAAATAAAAAATGATCCAAAACTGACAGAGTGGTTGGTGCAAAGCAAATACATAGAACTTTTCGTTTAATAAAATTGAGCATACTATAAACCCCAGTAAAGTTTGTATAGTCGCGGACACACTGTATAATTGTATGAGATACTTTGTATAATTGTATGGTATGCTTACGTTGAAATGTGCGGACCCGTACAGCGGCGAGGGTCGCAGGTCCGCGGAGGCCGCGCCGCACACCCCCAGCTCACCACCCTGTACAACACAATACAGGGTGGTCCAACAGTCCGAGATAATAATCAAGGTACATAGGTTTTTGTATACATACTAGCTGTACCCTGCGCGCGTTGCTACGCTGTCAAAGATTGGTCGTACCAACTCAGAAACCTTTGTGGGCTCATTCATTTTTTATATATATAGAAGATTGGATACATCCAAAAGATTGGTATTTGTTTCAAATATGACAGGATTTCAAAATTTGTGGGAATAAAATTTTGAAAAATAAAATAATTATTATACAATTTTATGCTAATCGAAATCCCCAAGTATTATTTCGGACTTTTGAGACACCTTGTATAATGATACCAAAAAAAATTTTATGTAATATTAACGTATTTTGGTCTTGCACTGATTCTAAACCCCTCAAACGAATGTCAATAAAATCAACGAAACTTCGACTTACTAGTTAAATCAATGTTGCTATTTGTAAAATCAATCAGTTAAAAATTTGTGGTGATGTAAAATCAACCAAGTCTAGTGTCATAAGTGTCATATAAATCAAATCAAGATATATCGACTCTGTAGACAGCAATCGGAATATACAAGTGTTTTACCAATATTTATTTTCAAATAATATATTTTCTTTCTAATTTATGGATTCAGCGTGTCTAGCTTCTGAAGTATGACGGCATAACAAGGTAATTTTACCAACCTTTAATAGGGATTATCCCTACAAATATTCGATATATATGAAAAATATCAATAGGTAAGTAAGTTTATTATCAATTAGAATTTACTTATAAGTATACACTTTGATTCCCGGTGGCACATTAATGCTAGTTTTATTAAATACCGGCAATTCCCGGTGGCACATTACTGTGTTTGCAGGTGGCAGGCTAATTAAAACCGTTTTTCTAAAGAGCTATGGTATATTTTTGCTTGAAGTAATGTTATTCTTATTTGGCATTATATTCCACACGTACGTAGACAGTAATAAATAAAAATTGGCTTGTATTATAGAGAAATCATACTTCATTCATCAGTCACTAACGATTTTGGCCTGTACTCAGACTTCAACAGATTATTTATAATTCATGAGTGGTTATAATATGATTGTTTACTTTGAAACATACGGCCCCTTTATTCAAGAAACTAAAACAGTCATCAGAAAGGTGATAGTGCCTGTTGGCGACGTACTGGCCGCTAAGAATTGTTTTTATTTTATTTACAACTTGATTTGAATATTTGTCATTTTTTTGTTTTTTCCTTCTTGTCAAACTGCTAGTAAAAATTAAACATCTTTTGAAATAGACGTGGTTTGTGTGTTTATTTCTGCAGCTAATAGTGCCAATAGAATTTGAATGTGAGGGTTTTTTACGATACTTGTAATTTGACGCCGCGATAAGGGATGTGGCCGCGGGACTTTAAGGATGTGCGCGAATTAAACGTCTGGGGCTACATACTAGGTGAAACAGAAAGGGTATACTATTTTTTTTGCAACTTTACTTTGTAAATCTAAAACTATCGGCTTTGTGGGACAGTTGAAGTACTGAAAGTTTTGTAGACTTGTGAAATCTGTCAACAGCTGTATCCCTGTAATACCTTTTGTTTTTCAAGTTTCCTCCAAAGCTGGTAGTTTTAGAATTACAAAGTTAAGTTTTGAAAAAAAAGTTTACCCTTTCTGTTTCAACCTGTATATATTTTTTTAAATGTACAAAATTTGGCCCATGCGGAAGTGTACCCAAGATCACAATTATATCAATAAGGAATTGGGACTTATACTAAATTATATACTAGTCAAAGTGTAGTGTCAAGTGATGCCGAAAGCCGAGTAGAGTGGGGACAGACTCACCTGCGTGTGTCGGCAGTCGCCGGGGCCGACGGTGTGCCGGCGCGCGGCGGGCGGGTCGGCGGGGCTCGCCGCCGCGCCGCCCGCGCGCGGCGAGTCGGCCGCCGCCACCGCCGCCGCCGACGACGACCCGAACTGGCGAATACAATATTAATACTAGCTGACCCGACAGACGTTGTTGTCTTAAATTTTGTCTAAAAATAATAAGGGTCCACCCTTAACATTTAGGGGTATGAAAAATAGATGTTGACCGATTCTCAGACCTACCTGATATGCACACAAAACTTCATGAAAATCGGTCGAGCCATTTCGGAGGAGTTTGGCAACAAACACCGCGACACGAGAAATTTTATATATTAGAGATAATTATACTTGACTCGCTTGGCGCAGTGGTTTGAACGGAGGCCGCCCGGCTCTCTGCATATAGTGGTTGCGGGCTCGATTCCCGCCGGAGCAAATTTCGGGAATGACCTTTTTATAATTTGCCCCGGTCTGGGTGTCACCGGGATCGCCCCCAGTCCATTGTACGGTGCCCATAGTACAAGCGTTGCTTAGTTTGGGACCGTACAGTTGGTGTGTCAGGCTGGCGATATATTTTTATGTTTATCACATTACTAGTATTCCCGTTAGCCCCTCCAGCTAAGCTAATGCTTGTATTAGAAGTGGGCTCACGTCAATAGTATAATGGCCAGGATGGGGATCGAACCCGGAACCTCTCAGCTACGTTGCCGATCCCTCTAACCACCAGGCTATTGACGCTTATAAAAATCTGTGACAAGACACCACTTACGCCCACCATTGTATCAGAATGTAGTTGTCAAAAGTTGAAGAAAACGGCGAATTTTGATTGGTCCGTTCAAAGTCGAGCGGTGAATGGACCAATCAGAATGTTAAGTGCTATCATACATATGTCATCAAAAACAAAACTTGTAAACAAACCAAGTCTCGCAACTCAGTTCTCTACCGTAAAAAGTTGTGAGATCCATGTAATACCAAGTCGGTTACTTCATTAAGTCCCTACTTAAGGGACCTTCTGTCTTAAGTTATTACTTAATTAGCTAACCTAACAACATCTTATAGTGACCATATAAATATTAAAAATATTTTATGTTTTAAATGAAATAGATTGACTTTCAGGCTAAGCTGTGATAGCCGATTGGTTAAGCAGGCGTCTTGCGGGCACCAGGTCTTGGGTTCAAACCCCGGCTCGCACCTCTGGATTTTTCGAAATCTATGTGCGAATCATAATTTCTATATGGCTATCACCTGCTTACGGTGAAGGAAAACATCGTGAGGAAACCTGCATGTCTTAGAAGATCTAACCAATTTTCGAAAGGCATGTGAAATCTGTCAACCCGCACTGGGCCAGCGTGGTGGATTATGGCCTGAATCCCCCTCGTGTTGAGGGGAGGCCCGTGCCCAGGAGTGGGACGTCAAAAGGGCTAAATTATATATATTATATAGATTGACTTGCCCATAGCTTATTGGTCTGTGACCTCTGCCCCCCAGGATCAGGAGGGGTGGGGATGCTGTCCTTACCTTTTCCAAGTTGTCTGGCTGGTCTGTCAGATAGTCCACGGCCTCGCACGGTATGGAGACTAAGCAGTCTTGTGATGTGGAGTCTTCTGCATCCATTTGTTCCTCCTCGGTGTTCTAGAAGAACATTATCATTATATTAATACCTGAAGCAAAAACTTTGTATCCCTTTTTAAGAAAATTACGTGGATGGTGGACTATGTAATTCGGCACAGTTAAAGTGTGTATGGAGGAGTGCAAAAAGCTAATATTTTTATATAATAATACTTAAACATACATTAAACTAATAAATAAATAATTACACACACTACCATGAATTGACACACACACATTTGTAACCTCCACACCGACTGACTGTCTGACTGACAAACGGTGACAGTTTTTGGAGGGTGGGACTTCCATAGTGCATTCTGCGAGCCAGTATCAAAAAATCTTTGACAAAAAAAACCTTAATGACGTTTGAAAATAAAATTTAAATTAATTATGGCCGAATTTCGACCAATAACGCACCTTACAACTAGTCAGATCCAATGGCTGGCCTGTGGTCGAATCCAACGAGTCTGAAACAAATAATAACACAGCTATTATACTACTACCATTTGTAATTATTAACTATACAGGGTGTAAGGGGCATCGTAACGAAAACTGATATCATGGATTCAACTCATGATACCGGACCCCCAGAGTTGATAGAAAAGACTTTTTACTCTGTTGACAAGTAATACTTGTAATAATACGAGGAATTGTAACAGTTTATTTATTTAATCATTTGGTCAACACAGCAGATACGGTGGATACAGCTGGATTACGGCCTGAATCCCCCTCGTGTGGAGGGGAGGCCCGTGCCCAGAAGTCGGACGTCAAAAGGGCTAAATTATTATTATATTATTCTTATTATTATTATTTATCTATACAAATAAATAAAATTGAAGTGTCTGTTTGTAATATCAAATAACACCTTTTCACTAAATGCATATGAAAGTACATACGACACCTATGACAAATCCGCGATTTATAAAATTTTTGTCTGTCTGTCTGTCTGTGTGTTTGTTCCGGGTAATCTCCGAAACGGCTGGACCGATTTTGACGGGACTTTCACTGGTAGATAGTTGATCTTAGAAGCAGTAACTTAGGCTAATTTTATTTTAGAAAAACAAAATAAAAAAATGGGTCCTGTCGCGCGGGCTCAGAACGCGGGAGCGGGCTTTTTTGTTAAGTTAAATTCCACGCGGACGAAGTCGCGGGCCCAGCTAGTTATAACATAAGAATTACATTTCCAAGATCGCTCTCAGACTTGAGATCGATATATACATACGGGCTCTAGAGTGTAGTCGGTGGTACTCACCGCGATGCTGGAGACTATTCCTGGCGCTCGATCTCTGTTGCAACTTGTCCATCAGTAAATGATATATAGCTGATATATGGTCGAACCTGTCTTCCTGGATGGCCTGGAGAGAGTTATTTCATTAATACGGGTGGTCTAAGGTATCAATAGCCTAGTAGTTAGAGGGGCTGCCCTCGTAGCCTTAGAGGTTCCGGGCTCGATCCCCATCATAATAACAATAAATAACAAATATCGCCAGACGAACACACCAACTGTATGGTCCCAAACTAAGCAACGCTTGTACTATGGGCGCCGTACAATGGACTGGGGGCGTTCCCGGTGACACCCGGACCAGAGAAAAATAACGGAAAGGCCATTTCCGAAATTTACCCTGACGGGAATCGAACCCGCATGCAGTGAGCCGAGCGGCCTACGCTCGAACCACTGCGTCAAGCGGTCGTCGCCATGGCCGTTAAACTATTATCGTGCGCCCACCCCTACCACAAGCATTAGCTTAGCTAGAGGGGCTAATGGGAATATACTAGTAATGTGATAAACTCACATTGCTAGTAATCTTTTTGAACAGCCATGCTGTAGCCGCCTGACTACAGCTCATATACGAGCTGGCCCGATCGGGGTAGTACCATCCTCACACAGAATATCGACCTAAAGTGGCTATTATAACAACTGTGTTTCGAACGATGAGTGGGAGCCGGAAACCTAACCTTCCCCTACCTATATCCCCCCTTTAAGTCGGCAACGTGCGAGCAATGCCATTGGTATTGCAAGCATCTATAGGCTACGGTGACTGCTTAACATCAAGCGGGTCGTACGCTTGTTTGCCGACTTTTATACATAGTAACTAAAATTGTAAATTTAAAAAACCGTGATACGACGCCTTTTTAAACTACAAAAGAGCTGATAACTTTCAAAGGGCTGAACCGATTTTCATGAAACATAGCTAAGAACACTCTCGATTAGAACACCTTTCTAACAAAAAAACATAATTCAAATCGGTTCATCTGCTTGGGCGCTACGATGCCACAGATAGACATGTTAAACTTATACTAGGTGAAACAGAAAGGGTATACTATTTCGTTGCAACCTAACTTTGTAAATCTAAAACTATCGGCTTTGTGGGACAGTTGAAGTACTATAGGTTTTGTACACTTGTGAAATATGTCAACAGCTGTATCCCTGTAACACCTTTCGTTTTTCAAGTTTCCTCCAAAGCTGATAGTTTTAGAATTACGAAGTTATGTTTTGAAAAAACCCCTCTTTTTACGGCGGGGGTTAAAAATAAAACTCGGGAAGTATTGCTTGTTTCCTCCCCGTAGTGGGGGGAAGGCTAGGGGGACATACCTGTTCAATAAGTTGGTGTGTGAGCCCCGGGAGCGTCAGCATGTGCGCCATGACGGTGTCGTGGCTCGCGCCGTCGCTGCGGGGCTCGCCCGCCGCGTGGCACGCGCAGAGCCCTATTGACGCGTCTGGAATTTGATAAAGGTGGTGAATATTTGACGAAATTGGATGTTTACTAATACTGATTTATATGGGTGACTAGTTGTGCCCGCGACTGCGTCGGCGTGGAATTTAAATTGCTAATTAAGAGTGAAAATCCCGTCTAAATCGGTCCAGCCGTTTCGGCGATACTCTTAGATTTCATGTGGTTTTATTTTTTGTACGCGGCATCCTAATTTTACTTCTAAAATTAAAGTAGCCTAAGTTACTCCTTATAACATCAGCTATCTGCCAGTGAAATTAAAGCCAAAATAGGTCCAGCCGTTTCGGAGATTACCCGGAACAAACATACAGACAGACAACAATTTTTAATTCGCGTTTTTGTTATTAGTCCCGTGTTTTCTTTCATATGCATTTAGTGAAAAGGTGATATTTTGATATTACAAACAGACACTCCAATTTAATTTATTTGTATGTATAGATTTAGGTAATGTGTGATTTTAGTAGAAGTTATACTCCTCCAATTATTTCTTTCGATTAAATTCGTGCGGGTTCCGCGACAATTTAACTTTTCCCCGGGACTCGTCGAGGGTCAAACCTCGACGTCATTATTGGTCACCATTGTCGATCCTGGCTTACAGGAGCAACAGTGGTGGGAGTGTGTGGCGGGACCAGTAGAATTATAAGTGGGTGGTATACTGAGACAGTTTTTGGTAAGTTTGACGAAATTGGATCTTCATCAATATTGATTTTGATGGATGATTTTGGTAGGGAATAAAGTGGGTAGTGGATGGAGTCAGTTTTTGATGGGATTGGCAAGGTTTGGCGAGGCTGGTGCGTCGTCAACACTGACCGTAGTGCGGCGGGCCCGGGCCTGCGGCGAGCCAGCGGTGCCGCGCCACGCCGCGCAGCGACAGCCGCTTCTCCGGCTCCACCACCAGCATGTGCCGGATGAGATGCTCACAATCTGATCACAAGTGTTATAAATAAATATCGCCAGACTGACACACCAACTGTACGGTCCCAAACTAAGCAACGCTCGTACTATGGGCACCGTACAATGGACTGGGGGCGATCCCGGTGACACCCAGATCGGGGTAAATTACGAAAAGGCTTTTCCGAAATGTGCCTCGGCGGGAATCGAACCCGCAACCACCATGTGCAGTGAGCCGACCGACCTACGCTCGAACCACTGCTCCAAGCAGTCGTCAAATCACAACAACAATTATAACAACAATTTAGCCCTTTTGACGTCCCACTTCTGGCCCGGGCCTCCCCTCAGAGCGAGGAGGATTCAGGCCGTAATCCACTACGCTGGCTCGGTGCGGGTTGGCGGAGTTCACATGCCTTTCGAAAATTGGTTGAATTTTCTAGGGCATGCATGTTTTCCTTCACCGTAAGCAACTGATGATCATATAAAAATGCTGATTCGCACATAGATTTCGACAAACCCAGTGGTGCGAGCCGGGGTTTGACCCCAGGACCTGGTGCCCGCAAGATGTGTACTTAATCGGCTATCACTGCAAGTATGAAAACAATATCATACTAATATTATAAATAGGAAAACTTTGTTTGTTTGATTGTAATGAATAGGCTCCGAAACTACTGAACCGATTTGAAAAATTCTTTCACTGTTGGGAAGCTACACTATCCCCGGGTGACATAGGCAAAATAATAGGGCTCCTTACTAAAACTCGAATAATGTAACCGCAATGTACCCGTGCGAAGCCGGGGCGGGCCGCTAGTTAGTAATATTTTGAAGCCTACTCATGATTCAATTCCTCACCCAATACTGAATTTATTTAATTATATTAGGGCGGCAATAAGCAAGATGTACAAATATTTTTATTTCCACATGGTGGTTGCGGGTTCGATTCGTGCCGGAGTAAATTTTGGAACTTCCCTTTTCGTAATTGGCC
Organism: Notodonta dromedarius; assembly: GCA_905147325.1. Classification (NCBI taxonomy): domain Eukaryota; kingdom Metazoa; phylum Arthropoda; class Insecta; order Lepidoptera; family Notodontidae; genus Notodonta; species Notodonta dromedarius. The sequence goes on from LR990189.1 coordinate 422,169, forward strand.
CAGGTCTGGGTGTCCCTGGGATCACCCCCAGTCCATTGTACGGTACCCATAGTATAAGCGTTGCATAGCTTGGGACCGTACAGTTGGTGTGTCAGTCTGGCGATATCACTACATAGTATAAAACAAAGTCGCTTCCCGCTGTCTGTCTGTCCCTATGTATGCTTAGATCTTTAAAACTACGCAACGGATTTTGATGCGGTTTTTTTAATAGATAAAGTGATTTAAGAGGAAGGTTTATATGTATCTTCTTCTCCTAGTGCCTCATCAACCAGTGAAGGTTGGCAGTCAGCTCCGCATATATCTCTCGGTCTTTGACGAGGTTGAAAAGGTATATGTATAATACATGCATAATATAGCAGAGAAACACTGGTAAAAAACCCCGTGCCAAGCCGGGGCGGGTCGCTTGTTTAATTATACTAGGTGACACAAGAAGGGTATACTATTATTTTTGCAACTTAACTTTGTAAATCTATAACTATCGGCTTTGTGGGACAGTTGAAGTACTAAAGGTTTTGTAGACTTATGAAATCTGTCAACAGCTGTATCCCTGTAACACCTTTTGTTTTTCACGTTTCCTCCAAAGCTGATAGTTTTAGAATTACAAAGTTAAGTTTTGAAAGGAAATATACCCTTTCTGTTTATGTGACAAATTTATTGATTGGTGTCAGTGGGCATTAGTCCTCACCTTGCGACATGAAGTATGGGATGCGGAACTTCCCGCTGAGCACCACGTTCCGGAGCTCGTGCAGCGTGCTGCCGTCGAAGGGCAGCGCGCCGCACACCAGCACGTACAGCACCACCCCCAGCGACTGGGGGGGACTTACACACTTACACATGGTACTATCGACACAAAACTCCAACTCAAAACTGTTTTTATCCATGTAAGCCAACAAAGCATTTATGAACAGTCAGAATCTACCGCCGGCTCGGAATGCCGCTTCCTCTGAGAAGAGCCGCCGAGAAACACAATGGTTACTCTTTTCAATAGAATAAAAGATGGTGTACATTCTCAGGAACAGCAACAGGAGCCTAGGGCGGCATATTTTTGGGGGCGGCAAATTTTTGGGGGCGGCAAATTTGGGGACCATGTGTTGCTACCATGCATGCATGTAAATCAAAAATATTTCTGCATGACGGTTTTCTGATGTTTGCCGATGACTATTTTACGGGCAATTTCAACGAAATGTTTTGGATTGTAAAAATAATCTAGGATATGACAATTGTGAGGCAAGGGCGGCTAAAACTTTACAGCCTATACATTGGAAATTTGTAAATCCGCCACTGGCCGAAGGGCCCCTTGAGCTTGAGGGCCCCGGGGCCCCGCCCTGCCTAGCCCCCCGGCAGCTACGCCTCTGTACTCACCCATATATCTGCCTTGGGCCCGTCGTATTGTCTGCCTTCAAATAGTTCCGGCGCGGCGTACGGCGGACTGCCGCACCACGTGGCCAGCGGAGACCCCGAAGAGTACTCGTTGCTGAACCCAAAGTCAGCCAGCTGGAACAGATAGAAGGTTTCTATGGTGACTACAGCCTCTACACGTGTTGGCACGACCGGGGCAATACCACCCTTACACAGAAGATCGGTGGAAAGTAACTACTTATTTGAGTACTGAGTTTCCCTTCTTCTCTCTTCCCCTTCAGGTGGGCAATGTGCGAGCAATGCCATTGGTATTACAAGCATATATAGGCTACGGTAACCGCTTAACGTTAGGCGGGTCGCACGCTTGTTACTCGACTTTGTTATAGCGACTAACACACCAACTGTATGGTCCCAAACATATGCTTGTACTATGGGTACCGTACAATAGACTGGGGGCGATCCTGGTGACACCCAGACCAGCTAATTTACATCGAATACCATGGTGTTCATTCAAATCGAGTCAAATTATTTTTATTCATGTAAGCCAACAAATCATTTATGAACAGTCAGAATCTACCGCCGGCTCGGAATGCCGCTTCCACTGAGAAGAGCCGCCGAGAAACACAATGGTTACTCTTTACAATAGAATAAAAGATGGTGTACATTCTCAGGAACAGCAACAGAATGTGAGCAGGCGACACCATTGTCACTAGAAAGTACTAGAGAGTGGTACACTAGTAATTCAGTATTACCATGCTAATTAAATCTCACTCAGATTTAGGTATTTAAATATTAGAAAGCTAGTTTAGTGAGTTGTGTATACCTACTTCTATTTAAGAAAATTTCCTTCATAATTGTAGTCATCTCACTAAAATGTGTGTAGCATAATTATGCCACCACTCTGGTTACCAAGATACAAGCATTCGGTTAGTTTGGGATCCACAGTAATACGTCCATGTCATTGTGATATAGTTACTTACTAACTTGGAATATACCTCTTGAACCTACTATTTCAAATTGTGTACGTGTAACACTATTTTATATACAAGGTGACACATAATGGGTATACTTTTTTTTTCAAAACTTAACTTTGTAATTCTAAAACCATCAGCTTTGGAGGGAACTTGAAAAACAAAAGGTGTTATAGGAATACAGCTGTTGACCGATTTCACAAGTCTACAAAACCTTTAGTACTTCAACTGTCCCACAAAGCCGATAGTTTAAGATTTACAAAGTTAAGTTGCAAAAAAAATAGTATACCCATTTTGTATCACCTAGTATATACTAGCTGTGCCCCGCGACTCCGTCCGCGTGGAATGTGGACCACCCCTAACATTTAGGGGTATGAAAAATAGATAGTTGCCGATTCTCAGACCTGCCCGATATGCACACAAAATTTCATGAAAATCGGTCGAGCCGTTTCGGAGGAATAAGGTCACTAAGGTCACTAATAAGGTCACACAAGAATTTTATAAATAAGACTAGTTTTTGCCCGTGACTTCGCCCGCGTAGACTTAAGTAAAGTATTCTATGTGTTAATCCAGGTTATAAACTATGTGTGTTCCAAATTTCATCCAAATCCGTTCAGTAGTTTTTGCGTGAAAGAGTAACAACCATACCTCCACACTCACAAACTTTCGCATTTATAATATTAGTAGGATGTATTCTTATTCCTTTATTCTTATTGTAACCCACCTTTATATTCATGTTGCGGTCCAACAACAGATTCTCCGCTTTAAGGTCTCTGTGCACCACGCCGTTCGCGTGGCAGTAGCCCACCGCCGCGACCATCTGCGCAAACGCACGCGCCGCCTCCGACTCTGTCATGCGACCCCGGGAGACCAGGTGGTCTGTGGACAAAAACCTGGATCGTGACGACAGTAGTCGTGGTTCAGACCATATAAGGATCGATCGTTGTTCGATCCTCCAATCGATGGTGGAATGAAATGGGTCAACATCCATCGACAGTTTCTACTACACCAAATCGATCAGGGGGCTAAGGGAAGTATAAATAAATCGATCTCAAGTCTGAGAGCGATCTTAAGTTCGCTTTTTAATTCCCGACGAAAAATGAGGGGTGTTATAAGTTTAACATGTGTATCTGTGTATCTGTGTGTGTGTCTGTGGCATCGTAGCGCCCAAGCGGATGAACCGATTTTAATTTTGTTTGGTTGTTAGAAAGGTATTCTGATCGCGAGTGTTCTTAGCTATGTTTCATGAAAATCGGTTCAGCCGTTTGAAAATTATGAGCTCTTTTGTAGTTTAAAAAACCATCACATGAGGGTTTTTAAAATTTTCAATTTAGATTTATGACTTGAGATATATTTATTAATACCTAGTCTGCTAACAATAAATCAAATCAACAATATTCTTATTCATGTAACCCAACAAAGCATGTATGAACAGTCAGAAACTACCGCCGGCTCGGAATGCCGCTTCCACTGAGAAGAGCCGCCGAGAAACACAATGGTTACTCTTTTCAATAGAACGAAAGATGGTGTAGGTACATTGTTTTACTAAAACTTTGTTAAACTAAACATAGGTATCTACTTACCAAATATTTCACCGTTCGGCGCGTATTCTGTAACTAAATATATCGTGTGACTGCTTTCCATAACCTGAAATGATTAATCCATAATTATTAGTTAACCAGGGATAGGCAAGCGTCTTGCGGGCACCAGGTCCTGGGTTCAACCCGGCTCGCACTTCTGGGTTTTTAGAAATCAATGTGCGAATCATAATTTCTATATGATTATCACTTGCTTACGGTGACGGAAAACATCGTGAGGAAACCTGCATGTCTTAGAATATCTAACCAATTTTCGAAAGACACGTGAAAACCTTAAAACCGCACTGGGCCAGCGTGGTGGATTACGGCCTGAATCCCCCTCGTAGTGAGGGGAGGCCTGGGCCCAAGATGGGACGTCAAAAGGGCTGTATTATTATTTTATATGAAGTGTCACTTCTTAACTTGTCCGAGCGATGTCGATCGATGTCACCTATCGATAGGATCGATTGATATTTTAGCTTTGGTTGATCGATTACGTTACGATTTACAATCGATCGATCATCGATCGACCGCTGGCTTAGTGTTGGGAAATCGCTATACGTCAGGCCTTCTGTCATCGATATGCGTTGCTCGGTTGTGTATTACCGTAGATAACACATTTACAGACATAGGTAAACAATGTCAAAGAAGATAAATACTTCTTGCTACGTATACTAGGTTTAACAGATGGGTATACTATTTTTTTTGCAACTTAACTTTGTAAATCCAAAAGTATCGGCTTCGTGGGACAGTTGAAGTACTGAAGGTATTGTAGACTTACGAAATCTGTCACCAGCTGTATCCCTGTAACACCTTTTGTTTTTCAAGTTTTCTCCAAAGCTGATAGTTTTAGAATTACAAAGTTACGAATTGGAAAAAAATGTATACCCTTTCTGTTTCAACCTGTAGAAGCGACACTCCGTTCCCCTTCCCCGTCCCCCCCGGCAGTACCCTCTTACCTGATATAACCTAACTATGTGTGGATGTCTCAATTTCTTCATGATCGCTATCTCTCTGAATGTTTTCTTCAAGTTGTCTTCATCTAAGCGAGATTTGTCTATTATTTTGATTGCTACCTGCAAATAAAAACAGCGAATGTAATTTTTTTTTTTTTATATAGCCAGACTGACACACCAACTGTATGGTCCCAATCTAAGCAACGCTTGTACTATGGGTACCGTACAATGGACTGGGGGCGATCCCAGTGACACCCAGACCTGGCAAATTCCGAAATTTGCCCCGGCGGGAATCGAACCCGCAACGACCATGTGCAGTGAGCCGAGCGGCCAACGCTCGAATCATAGCGCCAAGCGTTCGTCATAAAAAAATTAACAAAATATTTATAAACTAGCGGAGCCCGCGACTTCGTCCGCGTGGAATTTAACTTAACAAAAAAGCCTGCTCCCGCGTTCTGAGCCCGCGCGACAGGACCGATTTTTTAAAATTTTGTTGTTCTTAAATAAAAGTAGCCTAAGTTACTGCTTATAACAACAGCTATCTACCAGTGAAAGTCCCGTCAAAATCGGTCCAGCCATTTCGGAGATACTCTTTGATTTCATGTGTTTTTATTGTTTTACGCGGAACCCTAATTGTTTTTCTAAAATTAAAGTAGCCTAAGTTACTCCTTAAAACATCAGCTATCTGCCAGTGAAAGTCCCGTAAAAATCGGTCCAGCCGTTTCGGAGATTACCCGGAACAAACACACAGACAGACAGATAGATAGATAGACAGAAAAAAAATAATTAATCGCGTTGTTATAGGTGTCTAAAAATTAATCGCGGTGTGGTGTATGTACTTTAATATGCATTTAGTGAAAAGTTGTTATTTTGATATTACAAACAGACACTCCAATTTTATTTATTTGTATAGATAAACCGCCTTTAAAATATACCTGGGTTCACTGAGAACTAGATTAAGAAATAACTAGGTACCTTCATATAATAACCTTTTCATTTGGAGTCGATGTCAAGTCAAGTAAGTACTGAATACGTAGTTCTAAAGTCGTGTAAAGTTGTGGCATCGACTCCAAATTACATAAAAGGTCCCAAATTATTTTATTTATAGTTCAAGATTTTTTAGAGCACCTAGGCATTTTTGTAGTCAGTTAATTAATTAATTTTTAAAATATTTTGTTGTATGTTCCAATGAATGGGGGCTCCTGACTAATGTATAGTTTTTCATAATTATAATTACGTAATATTATTTAGACTAACTGTGGCCCGCGACTTCGTCCGCATAGTATTTAACCTAACAAAAAAAGTCGGGATTATCGGGATAAAAAGTATCCTATATGTTAGTCCCGGTTATAAACTATCCGTGTTCCAAATTTCATCCGAATCCGATCAGTAGTTTTAGCGTGAAAGAGTAACAAACATACATTCACACAAACTTTCGCATTTATAATATTAGTAGCATGTGACAATTGCTAATAGAAAACAATTACAATAATACAAATAACCGACGTTTCATGTTACGAAACAGACGGACAAAGAGTGATCTTATAAGGATTCTGTTATTCACCTTTTGCGGTACTGAACCCTAAAAAAAGTAGAGAGCTCTGTAGACACGTGACGTCACAACCATAAAGCAGCGGGTGCGACAGAGAGAGCGCGACCCCGCTTTCCACTACAACCTTTAGAAAACTTTTAGCGGAAAGCTGTAAAATTACGTAAGTAAATAATTCAAAAATTCTTTCACAGTATGCCATAAATATTATGTTACTAGTTTATGCCCGCGACTTCGTCCGCGTAGACTTAAGTAAAGTATTCTATGTGTTAATCCAGGTTATAAACTATCTATGTTCCAAATTTCATCCGAATCCGTTCAGTAGTTTTTGCGTGAAAGAGTAACAAACATACATCCACACTCACAAACTTTCGCATTTATAATATTAGTAAGATAGTTTTAATAGGTAATTTAATTTATCACCAACACACTCCCACCACTGTGACTCCTGTAAGCCAGGGTCCACAGTGGTGTCCGACAATGATGCTCAAGTTTGACCTTGGAGGAATCCCGGAGATGAGGTATATTGTCATGGAACCCGCACGAATTTAATCAAAAGAAATAATAGGAGTTGAAAGAAAATTCCGTCTTTATTACTATACTTATAATCATACGCTAAGCAGTTATGCGGGCACCAGGTCCTGGGTTCAAACCCTGGCTCGCACCTCTGAGTTTTTCGAAATCTATATGATTATCACTCGCTTACGGTGAAGGAAAACATCGTGAGGAAACCTGCATGTCTTAGATAATGTAACCAATTTTCGAAAGACATGTGAAATCCGCCAACCCGCACAGGGCCAGCGTGGGGGATTACGGCCTTAATCCCCCTCGTATTGAGGGGAGGCTCGTGCCCAGGAGTGGGACGTCAAAAGGGCTAAATTATTTTTTGTTACTATTTTTTATTATATTACTAATCTAACGAAAGGCAGGCGCAGCTGTAATAGCCACTTCACGCTGATCTTATGTGGGAGGGTGGTACTACTCCGAGCGAGCTACTCCCGTACTATGTGAGATGCTGTCAATTGGAAAACCTACACCACTTTTTACTGTAGGTACTAAGACATAAAACTTAGATAGTCTTATGATTATTAATTAAATATCGCCAGAATATCGCCAGACAGACACACCAACTGTACGGTCCCAAACTAAGCAAAGCTTGTACTATGGGTAACCGTACAATGGACTGGGGGCGATCCCAGTGACACCCAGACCTGGGCAAATTACGAAAAGGCCATTTCCGAAATTTGTCCCGGTGGGAATCGAACCCGCAACCACCATGTGCAGAGCCGAGCGGCCTACGCTCGAACCACTGCGCCAAGCGGTCGTCAAATTACATGTTTATTTGCACTTGTATTGATTCCTTATCGTTCATTGCCGAGTCTATTGGTCCGAATATGGTATAAATCAGTAATATCAAGTCATGATACGTTGTGATAAATAAAAACGGATAAATGAAGGTCTTAGATTAGATTCAGAAGCATAACAGTGTATTATGCACAGGGTTCCCCGATATATATCATGATATATATCACGATATATATCAATTGATTTTTATCTTGATATATATCAATTGAGTTTTTCCTGTCTTCTGAACTTAAAATTTTGGAGATTAACGTTTACCCTGGCAACACTTATATATTATTTTACAAATTCTTTTCACATTTTTAAGTGTTTAATCCCGAATGACATTCGGTTCTTTTTCTTAGCCTGGATATATATCCGATATAATATATCGGATATATATCAAAAAATCGGATTTTTGATATTTATTATAAAAATCGGATTTTTTCGAACCCTGATTATGCATAACCGATGGGAGGTTGAGGACTTGAACCTTTTTGTATTTCTACTAGACATACACATTGTATGGGGTGTGTAGACGTGTTCTGCCGGTGTGTGTGTGTGTGTGTTCACTAGGCGATCAGCGTCGCCACAGCACGGTGGTAGCTATGGTGTTCCTAGATAGCAACTACCTATAGTGCACTCTGCCGACAATCGCGTGTATCAATCTGTTCTGTGTGTGTGTGTGTTCACTAGGCGATCAGCGTCGCCACAGCGCGGTGGTAGCTATGGTGCTCCAAACTAGCAACTATATTTCAGTCCGTCCACTATTGCGTGTGTCGAGGTGTTTCAAAGGGGACACTTCGGCCTGTGTGTGTTTCCTAGGCGTTTAGCGCCGCACATCACGGCGGTAGCTGTAGCGATTGAATTTAAAATAGTCATAGCTCGCTACAGAGATGTATGCCCAACGCCCTTGACCTAGAGATGTAGTCTGTTAACCCTAGACCGCTCCGCATTGATTTTTAACCCCCGACGAAAAACGAGGGGTGTTATAAGTTTAACATGTGTATCTGTGTATCTGTGTGTCTGTGTATCTGTGTATCTGTGTATCTGTGTATCTGTGTATCTGTGTGTCTGTCTGTGGCAACGTAGCGCCCAAGCTGATGAACCGATTTCAATTGTGTTTCTTTTGTTAGATAGGTATTCTGATCGAGAGTGTTCTTAGCTATGTTTCATGAAAATCGGTTCAGCCGTTTGAAGATCATCAGCTCTTTTGTAGGTTAAAAAGCCACATTCACGGCCAAAACCAACTTCCACGGCTCGAATCCAATCGAAATTTGAGATTATTGGATTCAGATTTATTATATTTTTAAATGATCGTAATAGTCTGAACTGGCTTTTTACAATATTATAAATATGAAAAGTTTCCCTGATTCAGGAAAAAAAATATATTTTATCAATTTTTATATGAGATTTGTATATGAACTAAAGACGTTCCATAAGTCACGTGTCAAATGAGGGATACGCGCATGCGTTAAACTTTGTTTGTTTTGTTAATGGTCATGGAATATTACGTTATAATAATTCTAGAGGGCGCTGCTCCGCCATTGAGAAAAAATATAAGAAAACAAATCTAATTTTAAATAATTTTAGCGTTATTGAAAATTCTTCCCCTGGGCTGCTCCCATCCACCTCAACTGAGTTATTACATGAAATAGAATCATAATTGATAATATTTTACAAGGAATTAAACCTCCGTGGCATCAATATTTAGATTCGTTGTCTATTCTAATGTCAATTATTATAATGTCATAACAAAATAATGACTCATACTTTTACGCAGATTTTCTGTTGATTATTGTATACATTTGATGAAAAAGTCGTCGCATCGGGGGTTTTTAAATTTTCAATTTAGAGTTATAAATACATTAAATTTGAGATGACACGTGGAAAAACTATCGCTGTTGGAGCGAATTATGTCCAACATACAATTGTTAAAGGAATGGGATTATCACAAATGTTTGTACGCAAGAAGCAAATACCAACGTTTGCATCCAACCTCGTTCAATATGCGACCTTAGTATCATTCAGTGAAATCTGTGCCGCAACCTTGAAGGCCAAGGATCTATTGAGGCTCGTTCGGTCAAGGATGCCAGTGTCGATAGGTGCTTTCCTGTATTTCAGGAATTAATTCAACGTTTTCCATCACGACGGAACGCAGAGAGAATATAAGTTTCACAGATGGATCAATCCTTTTGTGATAGCTGGTATAGCCGATGTCGGCATGATGTACTAAGAAAAAAGATTGGGTTATATCGTCTTGTGACTGTTTAAGATCCACAGATCGGAGATTGGGGCTTATCCCATCATACTCCCACCACTGTTACTCTTGAAATCAGGATCTACAGTGGTGAACAACGTGGGTGCCGAGGTTTGACCCTCAACGAACCCTGGGCGAAGCTTAGTCGTCTTATAACCCGCAAGGAATCGTTTCGAAAGAAGAAATACGATTTAGAAGAACATACTGCTTTCGAACTTTCAACCAAATAAAGATGTTCAGACATTTGTTATTAAACGTAACCATGTTACCAGTTCAACTTAGTACTCCTGTAGATATGCGAAAACGCTTTGATAGTGTTGCAAGTTAGTGCATAATAGAACTATTGCTTTGTAAACAAGGAAGACAGTTTTAAACTCCGGGTCGTACCCCTGGCTTTTTCAGATTTAATGTGTTAATGTCATTTTAAACGAGGACTATCACTTGATAAAAGGCGAAGGAAAACATCGTGAGGAAACCTGCACACCTGTCAACTCAAACTCAAAATTATTTTTATTCATGTAAGCCAACAAAGCATTTATTAATAGTCAGAATCTACCGCCGGCTCGGAATACTGCTTCCACTGAGAAGATCCGGCTAGAAACTCAATGGTTACTCTTTTCAATGAACAAAAGATGGTGTACATTTTCAGAAACTGCAACAGAATATGAGCAGCCAACACCATTGTCACTAAACAAGTAAATAATAATCAAATCTCACTCAGATTTCGAAAGACTCGTTCGTCAACCCGCACCGGCCCGGCGTTGGGGACTATGGCCCGAATCATCGCATTGAGGAAGACTGTGTCCGGCATAATGTAAGGCTTTATTACATTAGAGGACCTAAACCCCTTCGACGAAACATGGGCGCACGGCCATGCACCTCTGCAAGCATGATGGATATTAAGACAAATTTAAAAGAATTAACCGCCGCAGTCAGATCAAATTATATCTTAGCAGTAATTCGGTAACCATCGACAATCAGAATGCGGCGTTTTTTGCTGGCTTCATTGAAAAACGAGGTGACATAATAGAACACAATGCTAGGCAAGAAATTAAAAAGTCCGAAGTCGATGACTCTCCTTGCCCTGACCTTCAGGCTGAACGTATTGTGGCTTCGGGCCTCACAAAAACACCTTAGGCTGTTTCACTGATGTTTTTGCTTCCAATCTAGTCGGATTAAATGTCGGATTAGTGAAAGTAACTGGGTTCAATGCAGAATGCACTTAGCAACCGTAATCAGATGATAGATTTATCTAAATTTTCGGCTTTAGTCCAGCAGTGACCAGGTATAATGAAGGAAGATTATCAATTCCAGACATTTTATATTGGTTCCAATAGTACCTAAGAACCCGCAACCTCACTGCGCTTAACGACCTCCTGGATTCAGACGCAAGTATAGATTTGTTTGCGGATGAATGGGTGATGATGCTGTTGGTATGCTAGAAGTCCTGCGAGACAGATCACACACTTTAAAATACTACGTAAAAGTACCAGATCCATGTCTGTTTTATTTTTAATTTGTTTATAATTGTTGTTATTTTGTATTATTAGGGTAATTAGTCCTAGTTATACCGTTCAAATAAAATGGAAATAAATAAATAGCTCAAATTTTAGAGCATTTTTTATAAAACAAGTCGGCAACAGTTACCGTAGCCTATGCTTGCAATACCAAAGTTCATTGTTCGAACGTTGCCTAGTTTAAGGTGATTGGGAAATAGGGAGGGGAAGTTCTTCCGGCTCTCTCACACATCGTACGAAACGCAGCTATAATAGCTTCTTCACACCGTTCTTCTGTGAGAGGTTAGTACTATTCCCGTCGAAGCAGGCACGCCATACAAACAACATACAAAGAACTGTGCCTCATACAGATAAAGACACCGACTGTTGGGACAACAGTGGATGTTGATAATCAGAAATCAGCTGTGTTGTTATGGATGTAACACTCAAATTTGAGTGGGTTTAGAATTGGTTAAGGGGTCAAAGAACGTAGCCTCCTTTTGGATGGATTGGCAAATATATTTGACGTAGACGTTGCTTTGGAGTCCCTATCATTCAAACTTGTATGACACTGGTTACGGGCGGTTAGAAGCGTGAACTGACAAGTGTTCTCACCCTTCTGCAGTCCCACAAGTCCATGGTGCCCCCCATTAGGGAGAAACGAGGACAGCCACGAAGTCTACCATATAAATATCGCCAGACTAACAGCTGTGGCGCGTAGCTGTATGTGTGTAACAGCTGTATTTGACGACCGCTTGGCGCAGTGGTTCGAGCGTAGGCCGCTCGGCTCACGGCAGCGGGTGGTTGCGGGTTGGATTCCCGCCGGGGCAAGTCTGAGTGTCATTGTGATCGCCCCCAGTCCATTGTACGGTACCCATAGTACGAGTGTTGCTTAGCTTGTGACCATACAGTTGGTGTGTCAGTCTGGCGATATTATTTTTTTATTATCGTCCCAGAATAAGCCACGCTTGATCTATGGATACCGTACCAATACAATGGACTGGGGGCGATCCCAGTGATTCTCAGACCAGGGAAAATTACGAAAAGGCCATTTCTGTTGGACGATGGGAATCGAGTCTGCTGTTATGGCTAGTCCTGGTCGTCAAATTCTAGATGGTCAACGGCACAAGCCTATAATACTCTACCGAGGGACAAGCGAATCCCACCAAAGTCTAAACAGAGCTACGTTTTGCACTCCACCCGTCTAGAAGCCGTGCAAACATTAACTTGATATAATGTTGACATTTTACGGGTTTCCAATTCTTTGTTGGAGGAGCCTCGGTCGCGGGCTTGCGTTACACGCGACTTAGGCATGTACAGTCAGCGACTTATAAACGGTTAGTGGTGGACAAGATGACTAAATAGGTACTTAGTAACACCCAAAGTGATTACTAATATTTACTGAACCAAAATCATCTAATTGCTCAGAGTTCAGACTATCCATTTTGGTGATAAACGTAAATTAGTTTCGCTACGAGTTTATTTATTTAATAGGTAATTAAAATATTTGTGTGTTCGCAAACACAACACCAGTGGTTTTTAAGTAGACAAAGTAGGTACCTATTAAATATATATTAAACTTTCTCCATCTCGTAGATAGTTATCTCGAAATAGCTAAATTTTGCAGTAGCATAAAATAAATTACAATATTATTATAACACTAGCTGTGCCCCGCGACTTCATCCGCGTAGTATTGGATTATTGGGTTAAAAAGTATCCTATATGTTAATCCCGGTTATAATCTATCTGTGTTCCAAAGTTCATCCAAATCCGTTCAGTAGTTTTTGCGTGAAGGAGTAACAAACATACATACATACATACATACATACATCCACACTCACAAACTTTCGCATTTATAATATTAGTAGGATTAAATTCCGGTTGTAAACGACTTGATCTATTTTGATTATTTTGTTTGTACGTGTGTTTCGTTCGACGATTGCTCGGCGCAGTGGTTCAAGCGTAGGCCGCTCGCCTCACTGCACATTGTGGTTGCGGGTTCGATTCCCGCCGGAGCAAATTTCGGAAACGGCCTTTGCGTAATTTGCTCAGGTCTGGGAGCCACTGGGATCGCCCCCAGTCCATTGTGCGGTACCCATAGTACAAGCGTTGCTTAGTTTGGGACCATACAGTTGGTGTGTCAGTCTGGCGTTAAAATAATAATAATAATTTAGCCCTTTTGACGTCCCACTGCTGGGCACGGGCCTCCCCTCAACATGAGGGGGATTCAGGCCATAATCCACCACGCTGGCCCAGTGCGGGTTGGCGGATTTCACATGTCTTTCGAAAATTGGTTAGATCTTCTAAGACATGCAGGTTTCCTCACGATGTTTTCCTTCACCGTAAGCAAGTGATAATCATATAGAAATTATGATTCGCACATAGATTTCGAAAAATCCAGAGGTGCGAGCCGGGGTTTGAACCCAAGACCTGGTGCCCGCAAGACGCGTGCTTTAACCAATCGGCTATCACTGCTATCACTGCAGTCTGGCGATATTTTTTATTATTATTATTATTACTTATGGATGGTTCTTAGCCATAGTTGGATCGGGTAGTTGGCGGTCTTCTCAACATCCAGATAGTAAAATCTACACTAGCAAAACTACAGGAAAACGATCGCCTTTTTTAAAATAGGTATACATTTGAGTGTTAATATACTTATAGAATGGATATTCATTCTCAAATTTGAGGAAGTACTTAGGTACTTTAGTTTGCTAACTATACTATGTTTTTTTGTCCACTATATTAGTAGGTAGGTAACCTACCTAAGTAGTTTTTATGTAATCACTAGCTGAGCCCGCGACTTCGTCCGCGTGGAATTTAACTTAACAAAAAGCCCGCTCACGCGTTCTGAGCCTGCACGACAGACCCATTTTTTATTTATTTTTTTATTTTATATTTCTAAAATAAAAGTAGCCTAAGTTACTGCTTATAACATCAGCTATCTACCAGTGAAAGTCCCGTCAAAATCGGTCCACCCGTTTCGGAGATACTCTTTGATGTCATGTGTTTTTATTTTTTTACGCGGAACCCTAATTGTTTTTCTAAAATTAAAGTAGCCTAAGTTACTCCCTATAACATCAGCTATCTGCCAGTGAAAGTCCCGTCAAAATCGGTCCAGCCGTTTCGGAGATTACCCGGAACAAACACACAGACAGACAGACAGACAGACAGACAGACAGATAGACAGATAGACAGACAGACAGACAGACAGACAGACAGACAGACATTTTTTTTTAAACGCGTTTTTGCTATAGGTGTCGTATGTACTTTCATATGCATTTAGTGAAAAGGTGTTATTTTGATATTACAAACAGACACTCCAATTTTATTTATTTGTATAGATTAATTAAGTTGAACCCAGGTATATAATTCGTGATTAACCGCTTTCTATGATATCAATCTCATTTCTGAGATTATCACTTGCTAAACGGTGAAGGAAAACATCGTGAGGAAACCTGCACGTTTTACGAAACACGTGTTAGAGGTAGGTAGGTATCGCCAACCCGCACCGGGCGGAACAGTGGCGGATTTACCAGCAGGCTGAGTGGGCAGGAGCCTAAGGCGGCAGATTTTTGGGGCGGCACATTTGGGGCGGCAAATTTTTTTTTACGTTTACCGAATGTAGACTATTGTGTAAGTAGAACACATTACCCCGCCTTTATTAATCGTACATGATTAGCTCAAAAATAAACCCAAAAAATATTTTTCATTACTCATACTCTGAAAGTAGGTCTGAAGTTGCCTGAGAAGCGGGTTGAAAGCAATACTTTTCCGGCCCGGGAGAATCGCTTTCAACTGACAGCTGTCAAATTATAAAAAAAAAACTAGTTCCATTTTCACATTTCTATGGAACCATGTTCAAACTTTTTCTACAGTCACTCAATTACAGCACGATGTAAAATTTAAATAACATAAAGTTAAGTATTAATTAAAGAATATATATTTTTAAATTACTTAATTATAATTTAGTTTCAACAATTTCTTTCAAATAACATAGATTTGGGAAAAATATTTAAAGATGAAAATTAAAAATAACGGCTAAATAATGAAGTTGGCCGGCCAACGAAAAAAAAACAAAATAGGCGCCAAGCCGATCTTAATTTTTTTTTCGAGTTTTTTTTTCATACTTCCTTGTATTATTTCTTTAGCCAATTCCTGTTTTTATTTTTACTTTCCTTGTATTCGTAATGAAAAGCACAGTGTTTACCTCGGGTGAAATACTATTACGTGCAATTGCAACAATATTTTTGGAAAATAGACTAAACTAACCTAGGACATGACAATTGTAGAGGCAAAGGCGGCTAAAACTTTACAGCCAATAAGTACCTTGGAAATTTGTAAATTCGCCACTAGTGCGGATTATCGCCCGAATCTTCGCATTGAGAGTGGAATTGTGTCTACTGTAATGGCACTAGACTCGCCCTTGTTACATTGGGACCTAATGGCACCATTGTCGAAATGTGGGTTGACTGCAGTCTTTCATAAAGGAAGTCTTTATCAAAGACTGCAGTGTACTCCTGCCGCCCCCTTAGCGAAATAAAGGCGCGATAGTGCCCGCTCTCAATACAGAAATAACCCTTCAATTTGATAGCATTCCAAAATTTCCATTAAAAACAATAATATGTTATTATAATTATTAATTTTATCGTATTTCCAATGACGCCATAAGTTTTATGAGAACAAATATTGGTTTTGGAGAATATCAATATCAGATATTATTATTGGCAACACATCAATTGGGTGGTGTTTGTTTTGTCTGTGGTGCGGGGGCTGATAGATAAGGCTATGTACAGACTATTGGCTATTGAGATGCTAAGGCTGTGTGACAATTCAAGCTATGCTAATTAATTATTTATTTAATGTGAACGCTTACAGAAAAGGTCAAAGCTATAAGAAGATGGTATGTAAACTTACCTATCCTACTAATATTATAAATGCGAAAGTTTGTGAGTGTGGATGTATGTATGTATGTATGTTTGTAACTCCTTCACGCAAAAACTACTGAACGGATTTGGATGACATTTGGAACACAGATAGATTATAACTGGGATTAACATAAAGGGTACTTTTTAACCCGATAATCCCGAAATTTTCTAAGTTAAAATACTACGCGGATGAAGTCGCGGGGCACAGCTAGTACTAAATATTCTAACGTACCTACTTAACTAAATGTTAACCGCTTGGCACAGTGGTTCGAGTGTAGGCCACTCGGCTCACTGCACATGGTGGTTGCAGGTTCGTTTCCCGCCGGGAAAATATTCTTAATTTGCCCAGGTGTAGGTAGTCCATGGTACAGTACCCATAGTACAAGCATTGCTTAGTTTGGGACCATACAGTTGGTGTGCCAGTCTGGCAATATTTATTTATATTCTTTAATACTTTTTAAAAAGCATTTTAGGTAGGTGACAAAACAGCAATATTATTGTATAGCTTGAGTTTATTTTAGCTGTAATTATTACGTATACAACAAATGTGTGACTAAACTAGTAATAATTATACACATTGCTGTCTCTATTATTAATTGCAACTGGGAGACATAGGTACTGTAAGGTCCATGTCGGCGCACTGGCCACTATCGATAGACGTTCTTGGCTGATAATAAAATAAAAAAATTAGGAAAAGAGTTTTTGAAATTATAAGAATTGCGGTGCACGGGCGGTGACAGCAGGGAAACAGTTGTGTAAACATGTATTTTTAAATAATGTTAAGATAAATATAATAATAGTTTATTTCTGTTACCCCCTACTGGTTGTCACAGTACCTAATGAATTTAAATCATCAAAATCCAATCTTTTATTCAGGTTTCTGACAGTCCGTAGCAACTGTCAATGTTATAACCACTGAATTGCTCCAAAATCAAACCCAGACCTTCACGATAGACAAGCCATTCTTACACTGTACCATTAGAATAATACGTCATTGATATCATAAACAGGAAAACATAATTACTTAATTCCTTATTATTACATTACAAGAACCATTATAACAATACCAATGGTAGTGTAAATGATTTTTGATTAAATTAGCATCTAAGTAAACTCCACATGTTTTATCTTGATGACTGGAATCTTTGGAGGATTGGCCAGAGATATACCTACCAAACTGTAGAACAGTTTTGGAACAAATATTTCATCAACATTATAAAAAAAACTTGTTAAAAACTTTTGTTTTGCATCTGATCATGGAACTTGTCAAAAATAAAAAATGATCAGAGTACCTATTTTAAACTTTGAATTTAATATGTAAAAGAAACCGTTGAAATGTTCATGAATACATTATTAGAAAACATTTTGTATTATTAAAGTAAACTTCAATATCATTCTTTTGTTTTGTTGTGTAGATTAGTGGTCCATTGATTATTATATCATGTAATAGTTGCAGCACGTTATTTAAGGCAAGTAGTAGCAGCAAGGCATCATAATTGGTCAACTGTCTGTTGAATGGAAACATCAATTGACCATAATTGACACAGGAACAATGAAAAAAATTGTCTCAGAAATTCATCACTGTTACACATTCCGTATTCCCGCCATTTTGGGCTACCTAGAAAAAAAAGAAAATAGGCAAAGACAAGTACCAAAGCGTTTTCCCTATAGTCTGAACTTTTTTCATTCCAATAAAAATTTCCAATTATAATCCGTCCGATTAGAAGAGCGGCCCGTATGTTCGGTCGGTTCACCGTAAACAATGTACAACCAAACTGGTTTGTGTAATGTTATTTTTTTTAACAAACACGTTTCGCCCTCGTCCGTACATCAGCTAGTTGTAGTAGAACAAACCGGGTTGGATAACGTTTGGCTAACCTGACCGCTGTGCCGACGAGTCTTCGAGCGAATGGAAAATACCACTAAAACACCACACAAATAACATGTACAGAGGCGGCGAGGGTGCACCGACACCATGGATCACTCTTTATAAACGTGTAATACACTAATGAAACACTGAACCCACAGAGATACGCGATTTAACTACACTAAAATACGCACCTTACTCTTGGTAATCAGGTGAGTGGCTAGTTTGACAACGGCGAAGTTTCCTGTCCCAATGGTTTTTTCGAGCTCATAGTTACCAACGCACACAAGCTGGTCTATGGGGAAGTGTTTGCTTTTGTGTATTGGCTTCATATTGCTGGCCATATTCGTGTGAAACTTATATTTCGCCCGGACTCGCGTCTTCACCGAGCGAATTTCTTGTACTGGCGTAGTGCTCGCGGCCTACCGTCGCGGCGCCACTGCCGCTCACGCACGTCATTCGCCTCGGGAGGTTCATGTACACCCCGCGATATTTCATTAACAAACACTCATTTATTTATGTTAATTTCACATCCCCGAGCACTATTCACAACGAAAACATTAAAACTTCGTCTAATAATTATTTTTATTGCAATAAGAACGGATGACAGGCGTTGACAGACGCTCTTATCAGTGTTTCTCTTATCAATACCTAGGGATTGAATTGAACAACACTGGCCTATGGAAATAAGAACTCGATTCACAACCTTTACGCGAGTTGCGCTTTCTCTGTCTATCTGATTCATGTGTGTAAGGTTAGAACGGGACGGCTAGTGTGTAGTCAAGCCGGGCGGGATTAGAGTGACGTCAGAGACTCCGGCTGACGTCATACGCGGCAATTTCAAACTTCAGACTGTGTAGTGGTGTACGTCAGTACCGAAATATCGATTTTTCTTATCTGAACTGCAAGTTTAAGTAGTGATAATTTTTCTTTGTTGCTATTAAAGTTGCCAGCCTATTCAACTTAATAATCATTAGCGTAATTATATTAATTCTACAAGACTCTTATAAGAAGTTAATTAGATAATTATATTGATTGAAAAATTAACCTTCCAAAATTAATTTCTATTGAAACATTGTAGATGACGATATTGTTACCTACGTGAATCAAATTAAATATGGTCGAAATCTCGACGTTATTTGCTTATTAGAAACGTGTATAGCGTTTCAAGGTTGCGCGCTGTTAGTACAGATAGTAGTTAAGTATAATCTATTCGATGTTTGAGAGTAGATAAGGTTGAATGTTCCACCTACTCAGTACCCAGCCGCCGTTCATTCATTGATGTCTATCTTCATTGTTATCTGCTATCGATTACATGAATATCTTAAAAGTTTAATATACTGCCATCTTTAGCAAGTTGTTCCACAGTCAGTTCTCTATTTAAAATCTAGATGGAGACAGTTTCTAAAACAAGTTTAAAGTGACATCTATGAGCGACAACTTAGAACCTATGGTACATACTTGTATCTGAAGGTGATAGCCAAACACACACACACATTTAAAGTGCCATCTGTGCGTACAGAACAAAACTACATCCGAGTTCTCTATGCAATGTGTAGATGGCGGTAGTAGGTGTTATATTTATTTGAACTTGACAATACTGACGCATGACGTTGTTACAGTAGTAGAACTCAAGCTAAACCTAAATTAATTTAAGTGTAGATGGCGATAGTAGATCGTGTGAAAATTATAATTGAAATTTATTAGCAGAAAGGGAATCTATGTCGTATATTTATTAATTCAAATAAATAAGATAATATATGTTAATCATTTAATTGTTAAGTAAATTCAGTAAAATTAATTGTTCTCAATATTATAAAAACTAACAAATACACCCACTATGTACAATTTCATAAAAAATATACTTGTGCCAGACCGCCGTCGCTTGGCAAAGTGCCCAGAAGACTGGCAGCATTGCCACGTTGAATGGCAATGCTAATTCTCTGTGCGAGATATGTACCAGCCCTCTGGTCACCAGTTGCTTCGACCAGCCGCTTTCCCAAATCGCAAAAAATGCGATGGGCGCCCGGGCCCCACGGTCCCAGGGTCTCTACCCCAAACGGCTCAAACATATAACCTGGATCAAGGTTGCTATATTTGCGCCGTTTGAGGGATTCCGCGCAGGCGGCGGCACCACCAGCCCTAATGCTAGACTCCCGAAGGTGGGACGGTGCTAAGGTGTCGACGCATGTTGCGTCCCATACCAAGGGCCGTCCCATCCTCCAGGGGATCAGCGTCATACCGTCTGGTCTCCTACCATCGCTACGCGAGAGGCCATTAGGCTCTAAAACGGCCGCTACGTTAGCGGTGGCAAGAGCCCGACGGATGATATCATTAAGGCTTGAGTGCCGAGATATTCTGCCCGCGCTCCGTAGACATGAGAGACCATGGTGCCCGCGCTGGTCGACGGTTTCCCCGCAACGGCAGCGGTGTGGCACAAAGCATGTGGATCCTAACCGGAGACAGACTGCCAATCTGAAAGAGGTGGAATCCATCAGCGTCCCAATGTTGGAAGAAGGTAGAGCCTGCAACCACAGTCCCGATTCCCACTCACCAACGGCAAGAAGGCGGGCTCGCTCTGCACAACTGTTGGCCGTATTTATAAGTTGCTCCCGTACCAATTTGCAGAGCGGCCCGTCCCATTGCCCCTGCGAGGAAAGGACTGCGGGCAGGCTAGTGTTAGGGCAGGCCATCAACCAAGCATTTTTGGCCTCGGTTAGACATGCTAACTCAGAGGGAATAAAACAAGGACGTAATATTTCCCGTACTAAGGAATCATTAGCATGAACCGAGGACAGAAACGCTGGTAATGATACACTAGAAATTTTGCGAATACCCAGTCCCCCTAACTTTACAGGTAGAGATGCCTGGGCCCACGAAATATCATCCAACGGGGTGTTTAAAATGACTGTGAGAGTATTCTTGACGATGTTATCCAATCTTTGTATATAATCAGAATGCTTCCAAAGAGGACAACATCGAAGGAAATATGTGAATTTTGGAACAAAAAGGCAGTGCCGAATGATATAAAAAGCCATATGAGTGTTAATTTTGAGGAGACGATCTGAAACATCACTAAAATTTTGAATTTTTTCCTCAATGAAAGAAGGTACTGACTCGGGAAATATGGGAGAACCAAGGAGGTGGAGTGTATCTTTTTGCAATATTTTTATATTGGGGGCGATAATTTGGAATTTCTGGCGAAACGAAGCAGCTTGGGGGCAATTGTCATAAATAAGATTATGTCTTCTGTCTTATAGACAGCGCAAATATCTAGAAATTAAATAACCATTTTATTTATTTTCACCAAGACATGTTGATTCTAGTAATAGCTGAAAACTTCCGATTTGTAAATAGCTAAATCACGCTTAACTTTAATACTCTAACTTTACTATCCTTGGTCCTTTGTCCATTGTAGTAATAAGATTATAGATAGGAATTCACAAGTTTTAATTTTTTTTTTAATTTTAATCTCTATTAAACGGTTGCGGAATGTAACATATTTAAAGTATATTCTATTTCAATATTCATTCGCTAGGCAGACATCTATATATATATATAACTCAAAGGTGACTGACTGACTGACTGACATAGTCATCTATCAACGCACAGCCCAAACCACTGGACGGATCGGGCTGAAATTTGGCATGCAGGTAGATGTTATGACGTAGGCACCCTAAGAAAGGATTTTGATGAATTCTACCCCCAAGGGGATAAAATAGGGAATGAAAGTTTGTATGAAACTTTGTCAATTTTAAACCGATCGGGCTGAGACTTTGCATGCATAAAGCTACTATGACGTAGACATACCCTAAGAAAGGATCAAAATTCCACCCGGACGAAGTCGCGGGCTCAGCTAGTTCATAATAAAGTACATACAAGACATCCTTTTTATAAAAAAATGGTTATTTAATAAATTAGATAAGTACTTTCTTTATCTTACGGAAATGCAAGAAGTAGCTAATGGGATATCCTTTTTATTGTCCGGTTGGTAAGAGCCGGAAACGCGCCGCGGTGCAGTGGAGGATATTATGCCGCGTTTTGCATACACTTCCTGTCAAATTAACTTATTTTATTTCTTAATTTATGTATAAACCGGATGTTGTTATTTTTTAATGAATACTTGCGATCCACTGTAGCTTCGTGTGGGTTACGGCTGTATGCTCAGAAAACATAAGAAATATATCTATTATAATACTTACATAATAAAATAAATAAATAATAAGTAAGCCCTTTTGACGTACCACTCCTGGGCACGGGCCTCCCCTTACTGCGAGGGGTATTTGGGCAGTATCCACCACGCTGGCCCAGTGCGGGTTGGCGAATTTCACATGTCTTTCGAATATTGGTTAGATCTTCTAAGACATGCAGGTTTCCTCACGATGTTTTCCTTCACCGTTAGCGAGTGATAATCATATTTAGATTATGATAGATATCGAAAAATTCAGAGTTGCGAGCCGGGGTTTGAACCCAGGACCTGGTGCCCGCAAGACGCGTGCTTAACCAATCGGCTATCATTGCTGTTAATACAGAAATGTTGATATAACTTAATGCGCTGTACTATTGCACGCACTGTAATAAAGCAATATTAATTGTCAATACAGGCTTTAAAAAATATTACTAACTAGCGCCCGCCCCGGCTTCGCACGGGTACATAGCGGTTACATTATTCGAGTTTTAGTAAGGATCATTAATTTTTTTGAAAATATATTATAGCCTATGTCACCCGGGGATAGTGTAGCTTCCCACAGTGAAATAATTTTTCAAATCGGTTCAGTAGTTTCGGAGCCTATTCATTACAATCAAACAAACAAAGTTTTCCTCTTTATAATATTATATATAGTATGATATCTATAGGCTTCAGACAAAAAAAATAACCTATACCTACATAATATGAAAATCACATCCAAATCTGTTAAGTTATTTCTGAGATTCCTTACATTCAAATAAATCAAAATGAACAAATAAATCTTATCTTAATTTTGAATAACCGATTTACAATATCGTTGATATCACTTTTGCTCACATAATTGCTTTGTAAAGCCATTGTAATACTGTTCTAAACACAGGAAAGGCTACAACGCTAAAGGAAAGGCTAAAGGAATCCAGAAAACAATATTAAGTTAGCATCGTGTCCGTATGGCCACGTGCAGGATGGTGCAGGCCGCGCGCGCCCGTCCCGCCGCCAGTTAGAAAAAAGGGATGTCAGGAGGGCTCAACCTTTTCTAACTTTTTTAACTACGCCTTTAAAAACAAAATGTATTGACTGACTGATTGACTTATTAAGAGGTTAAATAAATCGATCACATCTCTAAGACTCAACTCGAAGGCGTTACGCACTATGTTAAGTGGGGCTATCATTTTCATTTTCTCTTATAATTTTTCATTTCAATTAAATTTTAAATTTTCAATTTCATTTCAATACGAATGGCCATTTAGGAGCTAAGATCAGTTAAATTTGGTTTGCAATCAAAACGTGTAAAATAAAAAGTTATTTAAAAAATCAAAAGACCCCCAGTGTGTAAAATGTGAACTTTAAATAAACACTGAAAGGAAAAAACAAGCCCAGTGGTCTAGAATTCTGTTAAGTAATATCTCTTTCGTTATGAAACGCTGTTATAATATTTTACGCGGATCCTTTTGTGAAAGGGTCGTACTACCCCGGTCGAGACAGTCTGTCAATTGGCTACAGCGTACCTCTTCATCTCTCTCGGAGAAAAAAACTGTTTATTGACACCAGAAATACGTAATATACGTTGCGACTAGCGCAAGTTCGACGATAGTTTGGAAATGGTTTGACAAATATTGTTTTCTTATATTTACGCGAATACTACACATTGAAATAAAACTATTTTTCGGATTTTATCACGCGATAAAATCCGAAAAATAGTTTTATTTCAATGGTTTGACAAATTTTGTTAAATCATTATGTTAATAGTGGATCACCGGCGAACAATGTTGAGCACCCCTAGACTATTTTTTTCTGCTCGGCAGCCGCCATGTCACAATTTGACAGCTAATCTCCGCGGAAGTGTGCAATGTCTCATCTTTCGACCCCAAACTGAGCTGTTTACCCCGAAATCCGGCTTCACGCAACATCAACGTCAAAAATAACGTCCTATTTATAAAATTTCAACCTATTTTAAGCTTATTTCGTTCAATATACTTTTTTTCTACATTCCCGCCGTTTCCGCTTTCGACATTTAGATTTTTTTTGAGGACGTGTGTCGGCAATGATCACGCTCATTATCCCATTGTGGCACCGGAAGAGATTATTTTGTGGGATATGACGTCACAGATAGTCATAATCGTGTCATTATTGCGGTAGATAATGATTGTGTATGATCACGGAAAATTCTAAAAACGAATCTGCCTAGCCTACGCAATTGGTGCACTAGCCGCGTTGCGATATGGACATAGATTGAAATAAAACTATTTTTCGGATTTTATCGCGTTTATTAACTTTATGTTCCCGACATTTCGGTTGCTTTACAGCAGTCATGGTCACGGGGGGACTGAGATGTTAGACGTCCTGATGTCATAGTTAGTAACTGGGTACCCTCATATTTAGTTGTTGTTTGCGGTCCGATCCACGCAGAAAGTGCTCACAGTGTCTCGAGGTCTTGCAATGGTACACTTGGTTTTAGATTTAATTATATTAATTACTGGATCCCAAGTTTGTGGTAGCACCCAGCCATCTTCCCTATTGAAATTAAGATGTTTTTTAATTTCAATGGCCTCACGTATCGTCCTTGGTCGGAATCGGTGTTCTTTTGCGAGGATCTGTGGTTTATCAAATCTGATATAATGGCGGGTGCGGTCCTGTACATGTTCACAGATTGCAGACTTCGTGGAGCGCCGGTGTTTCACTTCACGTCAGCTATATGTTCTTTTACGCGGGTTTTTACTAATCTTTTAGTTTGCCCTATGTAGGAGAGCCCACATTCACAGTCGAGTTTGTATACCCCTGCATCTTGTAGAGGAATGTGACACTTGACAGGTGGTAAGAACTGACTAATCTTCTTTGGTGGCTTGAAATAAGTTTTGATTGAAGCACGTTTCAAGATGTTGCCAATCTTGTCTGTGACACCTCTTATATATGGTAGTACAGCAGGTAGACGCTAGGACTGGAGGCGATCCCAGTGACACCCAGACCGGGGCAAATTCCGAAAAGACCATTTCCGAAATTTGCCCCGGCGGGCATCGAACCCGCAACCACCCGGTGCCGTGAGCCGAGCGGCCTACGCTCAAACCACTGCTCCAAGCGGTCGTCTATGTGCTTGTATTTTTTATTCTGTGCCAATATTTCACAGATAATAAATCAACGTCAACGAAAATAAAATCAAATGACATCGACAACGTGAGGTTCGAAAACGTTTTTTTTTTTCACAAAAATTGTAAAGTCGTTTACACACCGCGTCCGGTGCGTCCGGACTTCCGTTTTGGACAATGGCCAGACCCTTTTGTAAATAATTGTATTGGTAATAGAAATAACACGTAGTTTGGGATCTCTGTTCAATGTCACGTACTATGCATTGGTGGATTATTTTTTACAATTATAGTTTTGAGTTCCAACGTATTTTGCAATGGTGGTATTTAAATAATAATAATAATAAATATCGCCAGACCGACACACCAACTGTACGGTCCCAAACTAAGCAACGCTTGTACTATGGGTACCGTACAATGGACTGGGGGCGATCCCGGTGACACCCAGACCAAGGCAAATTACGAAAAAGCCATTTCCGAAATTTGCCCCGGCGGGAATCGAACCCGCAACCACCATGTGCAGTGAGCCGAGCGGCCTACGCTCGAACCACTGCGCCAAGCGGTCGTCAAATTCGTGAATACTGTTGGTAAAGCCCTGCATTGATTGGGAAAAAATGTATGGTATTGACCCTCAATATAAACTATTATTTAGCTTTGATTTATTTAAATGCATCTAGTAACATAATAAGATTAAAAAATTTGTCTTTTTATGAAATAAATATTATTATTATATTTAGCTACAGGCACCATGTTATTTTTTTTTATGTTTTAATGAATAATAACAGTGATAGCCGATTGGTTGAAGCACGCGTCTTGCGGGCACCAGTTCTTGGGTTCAAATCCCGGCTCGCACCTCTGGATTTTTCGAAATCTATGTGCGAATCATAATTTCTATATGATTATCACTTGCTTACGGTGAAGGAAAACATCGTGAGGAAACCTGCATGTCTTAGAAGATCTAACCAATTTTCGAAAGACATGTGAAATCCGCCAACCCGCACTGGGCCAGCGTGGTGGATTATGGCCTGAATCCCCCTCATGTTGAGGGGAGGCCCGTGCCCAGCAGTGGGACGTCAAAAGGGCTAAATTATTATTATTATATTATTTTTAATGAATAATATAATTACAAAATATTAAAGGAATGCGAATGAAAGATTAAGAAACATATTGTTTCGCCTAAAGGGGTATGTGTTTATTTTTACACCCCGTATATTTATTTGGAGACACGACCAATTCACGGGGCATTGGTATCAAACCCCGGACCTACCAACCTCGGTCACACTGCCAACCACTACACCATCAACACAGCAGCTAAATCTCAACCTCCCCGTACCACCATCCGCTCCTTTCAAACATTATAAAGTTATTAAACAAAAACAGGGAAGGAAGTATCCCTCAGGAAACTATAAAAAATCCTTTTATAAAGCCTATTATACAACAAAAGTTTCAACAGATATGGCCCAGCATTGTTTACAGTGGACTTCCGTCGCCCGCAAACGGTTTCCGGACGGACAGTCAATATCATTCCTTTTATAATAAAAATAAGTTTTGTAATGGCGTCCGTGTGTCTGGCGTTACTATTTAGATGTGTTTTTGTGATGACTCCACTGTAAAATTATTTTTATAGAATTTTTATTGTTGGTGAGATTTAAATAATGTCGTTTAACCCTTTAGGGATTCTTTATGTAGATATATTTAAAAACTAAAGGATTTTTATGACACAGATTTCTTTATTAAGTTGCATAGTCTGTTAAGTAGTTTCCTTATTTATTACATTTGTTTTTGAAATATTTTTTTATAATATGTGTTCTAAATTAAAATTAATAAACTAATTGTAACTATTATATTATATAAAAGACAACTATGAGGTCTTTTGAAATACATTTATAAGTATTTAGACGTACTAATTAAATAAACTAATTTTGATTAAAATTAAATAGATATAGATCTTATATTGATCAGTTGATTATAGGTACACTCTGCGGACCCCTTCCGGGGAAACATGAGTATACATATTTAGGTATTGTTGTTAAGGCTAAAGCGCCCATCTAGCCCGCGAAGTTCAAATTTTTTGAGGTTTTTTAGAATTTTTTCAAAATCTGACAATAATAAAAGGCCCATTTTGTAATTCGCGAAAAAGACCGTGTGCAGTGCATTTATTAATATACTAGCTGTGCCCCGCGACTTCATCCGCGTAGTATTGGATTATTGGGTTAAAAAGTATCCTATATGTTAATCCCGGTTATAATCTATCTGTGTTCCAAATTTCATCCAAATCCGTTCAGTACTTTTTGCGTGAAGGAGTAACAAACATACATACATACATACATACATACATACATACATACATACATACATACATCCACACTCACAAACTTTCGCATTTATAATATTAGTAGGATCCAACTTACTCCAAAACATTTCAAGAACGACAGCTATCCAGATAATCTGGCAATTTTTGTATATTTAGTGATTTACTAGTATCATATTCACCGTGATATTATTTAGAGTAAAATAAATGTATTAATAAACGCACTGCATACTGTGTTTTTCGCAAATCACAAAATGTTGTCTTAAATGTTTTCAGATTTTGGATAAACTATAAAAATACTCGAAAATTTTGAATTTCGCGGGCTAGACAGGCGCCTCCACCTTAATATTTTATTTCTTATTGATGGTTGTGAAAAAATGTGCTATAATATATTCAAGTCAACATGTATGCATATTAAAAAAACAATTAGGTAGGTTGTCGTCTGATTACTAAAAGTCCGTTAAATAAACCAAATATTGAGTTACCTATAAGCAAAAACACAGGAAATAATGCCCTAGGAATTGTGAAGACATATGTACCAATTTCTATTGTTAGACCAATTAATTAGTATTTATAAATAAATGATAGGAAAATATTACCCAGACTGTCCTGTTGAGGAAAAGCAGCGCTTATCCTACTAATATTATAAATGCGAAAGTTTGTGAGCGTGTATGTATGTATGTATGTTTGTTACTCCTTCACGCAAAAACTACTGAACGGATTTGGATGAAATTTGGAACACAGATAGATTATAACCGGGATTAACATATAGGATACTTTTTAACCCAATAATCCAATACTACGCGGATGAAGTCGCGGGGCACAGCTAGTACGTAATAAATATAACTCTTTTTACAAAAATAACGAATAGATTCAATTAATAAACTCATCACATTAAATTAGCCTCAATAATTGGCAAGTAACATCAAAAAAAGTACGAAATACCCGACTTCCGGCGCCAAACCCAAAATAAATTTTGCGCGGTAAACCCGAGTGTAATGGCGGAAACAAGCGTCACAAATCTCAATAATTAAGCAAACTAGTCAACAAATTAAAATTGTCTCATCAAAAACCAACTTTAACTCCTTTGGTTAATGTTTAAATTCAAACATTTTAACTGAAGTGGTTACCAGCTTATTGCGTAGATACGATCATTATTTTAGAATACAAAATTAAATGACATATAGCAGAATGTTTGCAGGAAAATCATACTTATTTCTAGGAACATAAACCCTAGTTTAGTATGAATGTTTGGTGTTTTACGTCGTTTTGAAATAATTTGTTTCAGAGGAAACGATTAGTTTGAGAGCCACATGCTGACAGGCAGGATGTTGAATAGAAATTCATTATCGATTTTTGAAAGCAATTTTACCTCTCTATCGTTGGCTTATCAATCTTCATAAGCGCGAGCGAGAGAATTGATGCCCGCATGGAAGACGTGTTTGCAAAATACAGGCATCAAAGTAGAAGAGCATAACATTATTCTATTGCAAACGAAATTAAACCTTAAATCTTGCAACTTACATAATGAAATTGTCTAATACATGTATATCTAGATATGCCGTTTAGTAATTTATTTCTCTGACATAACATCTGCATTCATTCATTCATTCAAGAGCGAAGGACTTCGATTCACGTTCGTCATTCAGATTTGGACGCCGGCGCGGGCGGGTTGTGTCCACTACACGAATATTTCGTAGCGTATTACGAAATACAAAAATAAAATATCGTGTTCGCTTGTTGTGAATAAGTTCAGTGTTGTTTGGTGAAATAAAAGGATTTGTTGCTGTTGACTTAGAAGAATTTATGGTAATTATGTTATTATTATTTATCTACTAAAAACTGCGTTCAAATAAAATAAATATTTACGTAATAATTTAATGTTATTTGTAATTGCGTAAGAAATCAAAGCCTCTTATTATTTCGATGATTATTTTGCTTAAAAAAAACTAAACTTGCCAAAGACACCAATGCAGCAATGTATTATTTGAATCTCGTAGATTCCAGTCATAAAAATAATTAATTATAGGAAGGTATCGCACCGGGCCAGGGTGTGGTGGATTATGCCTGAATCCCCCTCGCATTGAAGGAAGTAGCTTGCCCAGGATTGAAACTTAAAAAAAACCGGCTAATTATTATTACTAGTGGTCGCCTGTGGTCGAAATTCGACCATAATTGATTAAACCCAAAAACCTCCTTGAACTGGCACGCAGAATGCACGATGCAAGTCCCGCCTTCCAAAAAGAAAAAAAAACTGTCACCGTTTGTCAGTCAGACAGGCAGTCAGTTAGCAAGTGGAAGTTACAAATGTGTGTGTCAAACGCATGGTAGTGTGTGTAATGTTTTATTTATTGATTAAATGTATTTTTTATGCATAATTTTAAAAAAATATTAGCATTCTGCACTCCTTCTCTATATAAACTACTAGCGGCCCGCCCCGGCTTCGCACGGGTACATTACGGTTACATTATTGGAGTTTTAGTAAGGATCCCTAATTTTTTTGAAAATATAATATAGCCTATGTCACCCGGGGATAGTGTAGCTTCCCAACAGTGAAATAATTTTTCAAATCGGTTCAGTAGTTTCGGAGCCTATTCATTACAATCAAACAAACAAAGTTTTCCTCTTTATAATATTAGTATGATAAGTGTGCCAAATTTCATACTCCGCCGTCCGCGCAATTTTCGTAAAAAGTGGTACAAAGTTTTTGCTTCACGTATATATATATTGATTTTTCAAAGAAGACTGATTAGTCTGGTTGTCATATCGAACATAGCTAAACGCCGACGCATAGCTAGACTAGTAATCTCACATCCATAATTTAATGGCCCAAATCGAACCCGGAACCTCTCAGCAACGCCCGGCCCCACCACTAAGCTATTTCGGCTTATCTTAGAACTTTCTAAACCACAATTCCCACATTCCACTGAGCCTCAGTAATTACACTATTGTGTTGTATCCGATCGCCGTTCCCGCCATTATGGGTAGTTTCCCGCGCTCCCGACTTCCTGCGACAAAACAATGGCGTCTCAAGGAAATTGCGTCGCGTTCAATTAAAATGCCAATTAATTCTGAGTATGGGAAAGGAAACCATAGCATTATGTTCACATGACTACTATAATTCTAACTGAGATTATCACAAGCAGAATAGTGAAGAAACCTGCACGTCCTGTCGAAAGTCTTGTTACTTTCGCCAATCCGCGCCGCGCTAGCGTGGTGGACTATGTCCCAACTCCTAGTATTGATGGAAAAAGCGTATAATGGCAATAGTTCTACAACATTAGGACCGAAAACACCATCGGCGAAATGTGTGTGCACTGCAGACCACCCCTGCCTACCCCTACGGGGAACAGGCGAGATTGTGTATTGTTATTATTATTAAAATTGTAAAATGTAAACAAATGTAAACAGTAAAATGACAAATTACTTTGTGAAGGAAATGAGTACAATACTTACTAATAGGTAAATAACTATTTCTAGGTAGATTTCAATAGTGGAAGTACGCTTTAATTGGGGTTCAATGCCCGGCTCGCACATCTTGGTTTTTCGAAATCCATATCTCAATCAATATTTCAACATAATTACCTATTGCACTTGCTTACGTAACGGCGAAGGAAACATGGCGACGAACTGCATGTCTTAGAAAATATAAACAATTTAAAAAAAAAAAAAAATAATAAAAAAAACAAAAATATGAGAAATCCACGCGCACAGAACAATAATAGGTACACTTCACACGTGGCCCTACACCTCAATGTAACAAGCAGCTACTTGAAACATCCAAAATAACTGTTCAATGCCACGCTCTCATAAGCATCTGTCAAACATAAAAAAAATAATTTCAAGACACCCTACAACCATAAATCATTTTTTCAATATTCATTTATGAAAAAAAGTCGTTGTATTGAGCGGAAGCGCGCGCGCCACCGTCTTCCCGCCAAACGGACGGACGCGCCATAATCGAAATCGACACTTCCGCCCGTTTCAAAAAAGGAACGCATTGTCGGTTTTATTTTTTTATTATCCGCCCGCGAGCGATGTTATTACGTCTGTCAGCCTTGTTACGTCCTCCTTTTAATGACCTATTATAAATCCCGAAGGTATAGTCAGAGGTGTAGATAATGCAGTACCAAAATTTCGGTCCCAATATACCAGGGAGCGAGCCTGCTGCCATCACACCGGACACACTCCTCAATGCGAGGATCCGGGACATAGTCCACCGCGCTGGCCCGCCGCGGGTTGGAGAATAATTATAATAATAAATATCGCCAGACTGACACACAAACCGCGGTCCCAAACTAAGCAACGCTTGTACTATGGGCACCGTACAATGGACTGGGGGCGATCCCGGTGACACCCAGACCAAGGCAAATTACGAAAAAGCCATTTCCGAAATTTGTCCCGGCGGGAATCGAACCCACAATCACCGGCCTGCGCTCGAACCACTGCGCCAAGCGGTTTTGCCTTCACCATTCAGCAAGTTGGGTTGCAAAGCGTGCTATCGATAATTGAGTACCATACTCTTCCATTATGAAATGACATAGGTAATACTAACCAACAAACATGGTCGCCGTCTGCATCCGTTCCACACAGAATGGCCCACTTCCGTGTTTCGAATAGTATTTGTAAAGCGCAATTGTAGTTATTTCCCGATATTTGTGCGCCATTTCCGTGGGCCGGGAAGGGTTATTGTGTTCACTAACGCCCTGAATTATATATTTACGCTTGGCGCAGTGGTTCGAGCGTAGGCCGCTCGGCTCACTGCACGTGGGGGTTGCGGGTTCGATCCTGCCGGAGCAAATTTCGGAAATGGCTTTTCGTACTTTGCTCAGGTAATTTGGGTGTCACTGGGATCGCCCCCAGTCCATTGTACGGTACTCATAGTACAAGCGTTGCTTAGTTTGGGACCATAGTTGGTGTGTTCGTTTGACGATATTAATTTATTCATAAACAATTACTTATCTAAGGGAATAAATCGGCGGGTATTAAATCATAGAATGTCCAAAAAAATCTAGCAGTATAAGGTTATATGACCAAATTAAGAATTCGTTTGGTGGTTAATTTAGATCACAAAATCCAACAAAGTAAAATTATAAATGTGTAAGTTTAGATATTTGGTATATAAAACCTGTGCCATCTAGGGACGCCCGATAGAAGCGAAGCTCTATAGTATAAAGCGAAGGAAGGAACTAAGCGTTAGAAACAACTGCAGCGCTGTTTACCTATATAGGTATATGTCGTGTAACGCTACTGATGCTTAGCACGGATAGAGTGGCCGCGCGGCGAGCGCCCCGAACGTCTTCGTTTCAAAACAATATGTTAAAAGGCCTTAACAGATTCTATGAAATTGGGCACACTGATACAAGCGGGTACAAGATTTTTTGTAAATATCTAGACACGCGAGATCGTGTCAAACCAAGTTCCAGCGAACTGGCGCACAGCACCGTGTGTAATATTACACGAACCATTTGGAGCCACTTTCGACCCCCTCATAACTCAAAAACTATTTCACATAAACATGTCAAATTTGGCTCATTTTGAAAAATACCGATTTTCGTTTTTAATAACAAAGTTGTGGACTAAATTTTGTCGTATTTTAACTCCTCTGACATACCCAGTAAGGTATACGTCAGGTTACCAGTCACCTCTATGAATTTATTTTTAAGTTTAGTTTACTTTGTTCCAGACTTACCCATCCACAATGCCGACACAAGCGCGCTGCGACCGCGTGCCTCCCCCCCACGCCAAGTGGGATGCTCTAGACTTGAGGGTGCTGCAAGAAGACGACCTGCCGCTAGGTAAAAATAACATTTGCAAAATATACCGTATCTCGAACAAATTAAGACAGCTTTCTCCCTAACTGCACCGGTGGTTGCGGGCTTGATTCCCGTCAGGGCACATTTCGGAAATTAAATGTTTTCGTAATTTGCCGTGGTCTGGGTGTCACCGGGATCACCCCCAGTCTATTGTACGGTACCCATAGTACAAGCGTTGCTTAGTTTGGGAACATACAGTTGATTTGTTAGTCTGGCTATAAGTATATGCTTATAGCTACGTGAGTTATAACACTACTAGTAGTTCCGTTAGCAGCTCCAACTAAGCTAAATGAGTTGCTGCGAGCGGGCGTGGTGGACTATGTACCGGATCTTCTCATTGAAGAGTGTGTCCGGTGTGATGGCAGCACCCTCCCCCCCGATACATTGGGACTGAAATACCATTGACGATAATGTGTGTGCACTGCGGAACACCTCAACCTACATACAGGGGTGTCGGCCCTGTAAGGCCGGCATTAATAAATCGATCTCAAGCCTAAGAGCGGTCTTGAGTATCCAATTGGCTTGTAATTTCGTACTTGCATGTCAAAAGAATGAGATGTCCAAAATCGCTCACAAACCTGAGAGTCCTTGGTGGTGGTTTAACGGTTGTATGCTGCTTGTACCATGCTTTATCTTCTTCTTTCGAATGTCAAATTACTGTCCTGATGACAAAAATAGATAATTCGGTGTATAACTATTCCCGCAACGCTGCATTTTGGTTTTCCAAAGTGGACGGTCACATTATTGTATTGTATTGTTATTAAATGTGTTTGTTATTGCTATTTGTTACTTGACACTGGCGAAATACCTATTAACTTGGGTGGACCATGTTTTTAAAGAAAGAAGAAGTACTATTCTCGCGCTATACTACGTTTGTTAATAAGGCGGGTGGTGTGTCTGCAGATCCCAGGTCCTGGGGTCGTGCGGAGGTGGGTGCGTGGGTGGCGCGGCGCGGCGGGCTGCCCGAGCGGTTCCCCATGAACGGCAAGGCGCTCTGCCTCATGACGAAGGACATGTTCGCGTCCCGGGTGCCTCACAATGGACATTATCTACATCAGGTGAGTCTTTCACTCAAGAGCTGTGTTCTGCACTATAAGTGGAAGCCTGACATTAAATTGTTGTAACAATAGCCCTCAGACGAAAATAATAACGTAGACGGAGCGCGTAGACGTAGAGAGAGATGTTGGCATTAGTAATATTACTAAGCAGCATCAACCCAGAATCTCATTTTAAGGCCTGTATGAATAAAACAGTCACAAGTCTGAGAGCGGTCTTAAGTAACGTAGTGTTTATAAGTATTTATCTTAAACACGCTTTTGACATGTCATCTTGTACTGGTTTGACATAAGAATGACATTTCCAAGATCGCTCTCAGACACGAGATCGATTCAATAATACGGGCCTAAGATTTGATGATCAGTATTCGCGATCCGCGATCAAGAGTGTAGGTGTAATCATATAAACAACAATAATTGTATTATTTTCCCCGTATATCGTCGTCAACAAAATTAAATACATGTGAGCTAAGTAATCTAAAAAAGAATCTGGATTTATGCTAGGTATTTGGTACTACTTTCGCTGGCCTCACTCACTAGTACTAAACGCTCCATCTATGTTATTATTTTCATCTGAGTTACTGTCTCCTAATGTATCCTCTCTTGTTCCAGGACTTCAGAAGAAGGCTAGCTAAGGCTTTAGCGCTGCAGGAGTTGATAGAGAAGATGACGAATAACTGAACTTAAGTCTAGTTCCAAATCTATAGAGGCTTTAGTTAATTAGGACCACTAGTGTTGTAACGCGCTCTTGCGGGATGGCGGATGCTTCTGAAGTGACAGCAAACGTCAAAGAGCCCGCAAGTGATTTGACAAAAGGCATGGAAGTTTCCGCACGAGCCGAGAGAATACGTTTTGTAGAACAAGTTATTATACGGGCTGTTTAAAGAGTTATGGCATTTCACACAGAGGTTCTTTTCTGTGTAATTTATTTAATGATCTTTTCCTTGGATATTGCTGCCTGCTACTAGTTGCATTTGACACTGTTTACCAGACCATAAGATGTGTTCTAAGACACCACCAAAGTTGTGACAAACATTATTACTTCGGACTTTTGAACCAGCCTGTATATGTTTATCTATCTATTATAAATGCACTTATATTATGTTCCTATATCATAGTTAAGTTAGTTAAAACGTATAAATAATTTAGTACCAGTCAATACCAAAAATAAACCCATTTAACTTTGAAAGTTCCGTGAAACCGATGATTCAATTCGATCTATATTAATTAATTTCAGTTCTTTATAATGAAGAAACGCCATTTACATTTCTATCTCTAAGATATAACCATATAAATCGGCTGCTTTGCCTGCTTGTTTTTTAAATATTTAAAAAACAAAGTCGGCAAAGAAACCTTGATGGTAAGCAGTTAAAGTAGCCTATAGATGCTTGGAATACTAAAGCCATAGCTGGCATGTTGCCCACTTGAAGGGGAGTGGAATAGACGGGGTAGTTGGTCTCACAACAACAGGTTAATAGCTTGGATGGGAATCGAACCCAGGACCTATTAGTTACGAGAAGCGGCACCTCACAAGGCTATAACGCTCTGGCAGAGACGCCGCAGTATTTTACAAATTCCTTTCACAAGTAGACATTGAAACTGTTTTGTGTCTTGAAAGGCCGCAGGTGATGACGAATTTACAAGACGAATGGAGCGAAAGTCTCGCGATAACAATCTCAATATCATGTCAAGGTTGATAATGCTGACAAAACGATCAACATTTGCGAAATTCCTTGCGCGATTCGTCCCAACAGTGAAGCTTGCAATACTTGCACAGTTCACAATTTCGTGGGGAAACCTGTACACCTTTCGACAGCCGTGTTACATTCTCCAACCCGTCAGTATTATATCAAACCAATATAAAACCAATTTTGTTATTAGATACATAGGATTATTGTGTATTTGTATATTTAGAATTATGTCTAGTCAAGGTGTAATGTGTAAATATATCGATTTAAGTTTAATTATTGTTTTATTACTCAACTAATATAGATAATTACTAGCTGTGCCCCGCGACACCGTCCGCGTGGAATGTGGACAACCCTTATCACTTTGGGGTATGAAAAATAGATAGTAGCCGATTCTCAGACCTACCGGATATGCACACAAAATTTCATTAAAATCGGTCGAGCTGTTTCGGAGGAGTGTGGTAACTAACATTGTGACACGAGAATTTTATATGTAAGATATTCATGGATTATGGCCTGAATCCCCCTCATGTTGAGGGGAGGCCCGTGCCCAGGAGTTGGACGTCAAAAGGGCTAAATTATTTATTTATATTTGATACTAGCTGAGCCCGCGACTTCGTCCGCGTGGAATTTAACTTAACAAAAAAGCCCGCTCCCGGGTTCTGAGCCCAGGCGCCAGGACCCATTTTTTAAATTTTGGATTTCTAAAATAAAAGTAGCCTAAGTTACTGCTTATAACATCAGCTATCTATCAGTGAAAGTCCCGTCAAAATCGGTCCAGCCGTTTCGGAGATACGCTTTGATTTCATGTGTTTTTATTTATTTACGCGGAACCCTAATTGTTTTTCTAAAATTAAAGTAGCCTAAGTTACTCG
Source organism: Notodonta dromedarius (assembly GCA_905147325.1). Taxonomy (NCBI): domain Eukaryota; kingdom Metazoa; phylum Arthropoda; class Insecta; order Lepidoptera; family Notodontidae; genus Notodonta; species Notodonta dromedarius. The sequence continues at coordinate 459,487 of LR990189.1, forward strand.
TTATAACATCAGCTACCTGCCAGTGAAAGTCCCGTCAAAATCGGTCCAGCCGTTTCGGAGATTACCCGGAACAAACACACAGACAGACAGACAAAAAAAAATTAAATCGCGTTTTTGTTGTAGGTGTCGTATGTACTTTCATATGCATTTAGTGAAAAGGTGTTATTTTGATATTACAAACAGACACTCCAATTTTATTTATTTGTATAGATGTATAGATATAGATAAAAATAAATAAATATCGCCAGACAAACACACCAACTGTACGGTCCCAAACTAAGCAACGCTTGTACTATGGGTACCGTACAATGGACTGGGGGCGATCCCAGTGACACCCAGACCAGGGTGAATTACGAAAACGCCATTTCCGAAATTTACCCTGACGGGAATCGAACCCGCACGCAACCACCCGATGCAGTGAGCCGAGCGGCCTACGCTCGAACCACTGCGCCAAGCCGTCGTCAAATATATATAATATGAGCTGCAACTTTTCAAATCCTCTACGAAATAAATGGTAGAACCTAAATTACTGTAGCCGAAAATATATTAGGGATTCAAAATTATTTCTTCATGGCTTCTTTAAACGCGCTGGCTCCGGCTGCGAAAGCCTTCGCCAACTGCGGCCCCTTCTCCGCCAGCATCTTCGCCATATCCTCGAAGGTCCGTTTCGATTCAGACGCTAGCTTAGTGACCACTTCTTTGAATTTGTCTAAGGGCACGTTTGCAGGGGTCGGGCAGTCTTTGAAGAGCTCGCGAGCCTTGGATTCCAGTTTATCGTCTACGATTTTCGCTGGAACATGACAGATTACCAGATTACTTAGGAGGTTGAAAACTTTTTGATTAACTTAACTTATAAGTCGACAAAGTTTGAACTGTGTAAGGGCCCTATTTCACTGGGACGCCATGATGGTTGGTGGGTCTGCTCTCGTAACCGAGAGGTTCTGGGTTCGATTCCCATTCTGGCCATTAAACTCCAGAACCCACTTCTAACCTTCTAACATCATTCAGCTTAGTTGGAGCAGCTAACGGGTCTACTAGTGATGTGGCAAACATACTTTGCTAGTAATATTAAATTAATATATAAAAAAGGCTAAATAAGTATACGTTTTAATATTGTGCATAGCGTCTTCCTAAATGTATCTAACAAAACAAAATTCTGATGGGTTTCTTTCCAAGAGCCGACTTAACTTAAATCACTCATTACCAACCCGGGGGGCTAACGGCCGAATACTCGTATCTCACTTAAATCTCCACTTGCTAAAGCGGCGCTTAAATTTGACGGCCTCTCAATTCTAAGTGGTATTCTCAAACGCCAATTAACTCATTTAAGACCGTGATTAGCTAAGTAGCCATCAAATGTCTCTAATATGGCAATACTTCAATAAATAGGTTCGTTCTCGTTTTCAAATTCTATTTAGTAATTTGTTTGTTCCGTTCTACGCAGACCTATGAAATTAAAAGCAATATAAGATATTATTTAAATATTAAATTAATCATTTAAGAGCCATTTTAAGTTAAAAGACATTGTCGGCAATAAAACACAAATATTTATAATACTCATTACATCAAATAAAAAATAATATCGGCTGCAGCTGCTGCAGTCATAATGCAGGAAGAACGGAACGGATGAACCACTTGACGGCAAACTTGTCAAACAGTTTGAAGAAACCTTTTCAAAACTCCAAATAGTCGTTCTACGGGGTTCCTGATACTAATTTGGGCATGATTATAGGCTTCCTCAGGTGGAGATAAACAATTTAAAATGGGTGTGAGCAGATATCGGCGACATAGGTACCCATTGTCATCCAGAAGCACCATATTACTATAGTACCGATCTCCGTCTTGTACCGATCCAGGCCATTGGCTATAATGTTTCGAATTCTTAGATACGGATCGCAAACCATTTGTACATTGTAGGAAAATAAGCCCTTTCTGTATATATCTCCGATTACCCGCTGAAAACTTCGGGTGGCGAAGAATCGTAGAGCTATTAGAATTTGGTCACGCGCTCGGATAGAATGGTTCCTGTTGGTTCTTGGCTCTATACGTTCAGCTAGTAATGATTCCAAGTATAAAACTGTCGCTTTATTAAATCTGAAACGCATTTTGCACTACATTACGTCGTAAGACGAGAATGCATTAAATTTTACTTGATTCTGCCTTCCTGTGCTCGTGCCTGAGGTTCATCCTCGAGCGAGTATAGGGAAGTTAGCGACATTTTTCAAGGAATTTACCGAAAAAGTACTGCGTGATAAACATAAGATTAGTCCAGACTCCACTTAAAGTTGAGAGGCTCTCAATGATGTTTGAAGGCTGATTCGACAGCTGTCATGCATTGAGTGGCCGTTCAGTATACCAATTTTTGTTTAAGTGGAGATTTGACGGCCTCTTAAACTAAGTTCAATTAAATTTAAGTAGGGGATTTGATTGACCTTTGAGAATACGAATATGACGGATAGGGGCGTCTTAAATAGTTAAGAGCCTCTCAAATAGTTAAGTGAGCTTTGAGTATTCGGCCGTAAGTCTGTTAACTGTTCCAATAACGCGCGACTTGCAACCGACTCACATCAGTTTTGACATTCACAATCGAGACAAATATTTCGGAGTCTGCCAACTACTGCTTCACGGGCCGAGTGAGTAGAGTCGAGAATCGGTCGGCACGGGTGGGCGAGTTCAAATTGAAATCCTTTATTTTGTTTAGGCCTACGGGGCACTTACAAATTGTCAATTTTACATTTTTTTTCTTATATCTACAACCGGATCGGAACGCCACCTCGACTGAGAAGATCCGGCAAGAAACTCAGCGGGAATGTCTTTTTACATTTTGATATATCTCTTATTTTTTATCGCCAGTTGCTTATTTAGTAAATAATTACAAAGGGTAGTACATGTTAATATAAATATAATAGCTCCAGTGTGTTGCCTTCCTCCATTGCGAGTGGTTAGTGGACTACGGAAAACTGTTAACACTGTCGTATTGTGAGTCGATTACAAGTCGAGTGTTATTGGCGTCCAACTGTACCCACCAATAGTAAAGATTTATTATTGTTTTATGGTAGACACTTTATATAGACGGCTCCTTGCCACGAGGCGAGCCATGACACAAATGTTGGCCACTCGTCTTTGCTCGCCCCAACTCTAACTTTCTGCATAACCGTGAGCTTACAGTTGCGAAATATTTAGGTACACCGCTTTTATGTTTCTGTCTCTGTTCTTTAAATCAACTTAAAACAGAGACATCATTATACTTAAGTCAGGGTACTTACTAACACTTCGTTAGTGCAAACGCGCCAAACAAATCACGAAATCTATACAAATTAGAAGGAGATAAAATTGTATGTAAATATGTATGTAAGAGGTAATCTCTAGAACTACTGATCCGATTCTGAAAATGCGTTCACTGATAGAAAGCTTCACTATTCCCGAGTGACATAGGCTACATGTCGAAGTACCGCGCGAGCGGAGCCGTGATGCTATCTCCAAAAACAAAACGAAAAAAGTAAAAATAAAACATACGCTTGGTAATGTCTGTTACTTCTGCATCGCCTCCTTGAACGCGCTGGCCCCGGCTTTCACCGCGTCCAGGAGTTTCGGACCTTTTTCACTCAACAATTTAGAGAACTCCTCAAACGTCTTCTTCTGTTCCGAGGCGAGCTGCATCACAGCATCCTTGAAATTGTCCAACTGTATATCTTTAATGTCGGGACAGTCTTTGAACAGTTTGCGGGCTTTCTCCTCGGATTCCTTGATTAGGTTTGCTAGAAAAAACGAAATGGCGTCCGTACACAATCTGTGCCATGACCTTTCTTCGTTTTCAATGCGTAATATTAGCGTAAAACCAGATTAGCCTGAACTGGACTTCCATGGGCGGAGGCATCTGATAAAGTTATATGAGCAATTGGTCATTGACTTTGGCCCGAATTTTATTTCCCTCACATTGAGGGGGACTGTAGATACCATGTATGACGGCAACTCTTGTTACATTTTGGGACCGAAATAAAATCGATAAAATTTCACACATCAACCTACCCTTTCGGATAATATGGGAGAGATGGTGCATTTTTTCACATAATTTATACAACAACAAAAACATAATAAATTCTGTAAGATATTATAATGAATAATTATTTTTCTAATGCTTCTTTGAAAGCTTTGGCGCCCGCCGCGAAAGCGTCTAACAACATAGGTCTGTGTTCAGACAGGGTCCTGGTCAGTTCCTCGACGCTCTTCCTCTGTTCCCTGGCGAGCTTCTCCAACGCCTCTCTGAACTTCCCCATCTCAATATTCGTGATATCATCACAGTCTTTGAAGAGTAGACGCGCTTTCGTCTCCGATTCCTTGGTGCCGTCAATTAGATTTGCTAGAAATAATTTAATGTAGCTATGGTAATGACATAACAGAGTCTTCTCTTCAAAGATTGTTTAAAAGCATCTAGAATGTACCTACAACACTGATCAACCCTTTCTTTGATGAACAAAGTCGGCAATCAAGTGTACGAACCGCATAATGTGCAACATTTACCGTAGCCTATGTAGATGCTTGCGATACCAAAGGGATGGCTCGCAGGTGTCTACCTGAAGGAGCACTCCACTCTCCGGAAAAGGAGAGGGAATAGGAACATTATTGTACTACCTCCACTAGAGAATACTACCTACGTCGCGTCGTGCCAGCCCGTTGTTGAGCTGTAGTCTGTGAATGCCAAAACTGTTTTGTCCAATGATATTTTACCTTGAAATTATTGATGCTACTATTATTATCTTTCGCATTTGTTTTTGTGTACTTAAAGTTTGTTTTTTCAAAGTTTAGCACTTAGCTTGAAGTACTTGTTGAAATATTGTGATTTCTGTAGGCTGTAGTCAATTGGATGCAGTTTGGCTATAGGTACTATGTTCATTCTAGGTCTTATTTAAATAACAACAACAATATGAAGTGATCATTATTATTACTTAGTACTCCCCGTTAGCGCCAACTAAGATAAATGTTTGTACTATAGGCATAGTTGGATGGCCGGGATGGGATTGTACCCTAAGGCTGACGGTAACAAAGGCGACGGTTCTAACCGCTGCGCTACCGACGCTTGTTTCATGTACATTAGGCGTTTTCACACTGTGAATAGATAATCCTATTTAAGTCCATGACACAGTGCGTGGTGGTGATGGTAATGGCGGGCGGAAAGGATCTAAATTCTAGAAGACATAAGGAAAACATTTTGTTTTAATAATATACAGGACGTTCCACTGGTTTGTGACACGGAAGGAAGTACTTTACATATTGTTGACAGGATAATTTGCTTCATGGTGACATTATTATTATTTTGTTTAAACAAAAGTGAGCAATACCTACTGCATTATAATATTTGTTAAAAGTAGCTTGCTTCCCCTGGGAAATGAAGCTTCCAAATATGGAAAAATCATCTTTGTATTTTTATGAGGAAAGGGAGTGCGCCCGAGGGAGTGGAAGGGAGAGGGGCTGAGCTTCCGGCTCTCTCACTGATCGTACGTAGCACAGCTGTAATAGCTGATTCAATATTAGTATGTACAAGAATGTTTTCTCGGTCATCGACGACACTGCCATTCTTAATTTATTTATCTGTATTCAGAAGTGGTGAACATCGTAAATATACAGTGCATACCGCTAAGTACTCAAACGATACTCGATATTGACCATGACGTAGGTAGATGACGCGGATGGATCCCGCGTCACGTGGCTCCTGCCCGTGCGGTTATACTTTTTTTTCAAAACTGAACTTTGTAATTAAAAACTATCAGCTTTGGAGGTAACTTGATAAACAAAAGGTGTTACAGGGATACAGCTGTTGACAGATTTCACAAGTCTACAAAACCTTTAGAACTTCTACTGTCCCACAAAGCCGATAGTTTTATTTTTACAAAGTTGCAAAAAATTGTACCTATAACCTTTCTGTTTCACCTAGTATAGGTACCTACTTACTAATTGTTCGAAAACAGTAATGTGTTACCACATTAATCGATCGATCCATTGATCGTTGGTAGAATGAGATGAGTGGACGTCGACCTTAGACTAACGTCGACCGACAGTTTCTATATAAAGAAAGCAACGATCGATCGTTTTTTTTTTGTAAAAATGAGCGCGAAATGCTAAATCAAGTGTTATTGGAATTCCTGGTATGTTTGTCGGAATATCACGGAAAACGGTTGACCGGGTTTGGACGGAGTTTTTACTATTAGACAGCCTATGGTTATAATTGCATTGGGGGTCCAACTGCTGAACAAAATCTAAAATGTTTGTCTTCATTTTTTGGGGATTTCAAATCGGCGCCAGCGTGCCAGCGAAGCTGTGGGGATAACTAATTTACAAAACGATAAATATAATGGAGTAAGCATATTTACAATCTTTCATCCATTTCACCAGATTCTCGACGTCATTCTTCCCTTCTTTCTTCAGATTTTCGAAAGCCTCGTCCATGTTTTTGTATTATTGTTTTTTTATTGCTTCTTAGAAAAATGGAAAAACAAAAATTTTCAATGTCATCAAATCCATGGTGCTATGATATGATTTTTTTTAATGACATACGAATAAAACACAGTACTTTTTTATAATAAATTGGAATAAAACCAAAGAGAATATAAGTAACCGTTGTACAGAGGTTGAAGCATGTATGTAGTCAAGGCAATGTATAAAGTTCTTGAGTCAAGGTAACTTATAGCCTTATACGTAGTATTTAGAAGTCTGTGCTTATAACCTAGTGTTTATAAGTCTGTGGGTACTCACAGGAATTTTATTATACAGCTTCTTGAGTACTCACAGACTTATAAACACTACGTTTACGTATCTCAGTGGTGGTACCTACTAAATAATTCCACGCCACTACATTAATAAAATTAAAGATAAAACCATGCATAAAACACATTAACTAATAAGTACTACGCAAGTACTACACGTAAACCATAGAAAAAATATCGGCCTGTGTCAAGAATTTTATATGCCTGTTATATACCAAGAGCCAGCGATAGCCAGACGTTCCATATTTTATAAAGGCTCTCAATTTCTCAGAGCATGTCCCCAACACAGGTAAGAACGATCATCGAATATGGAGTTTGGATTGTGGTTACTTGGGCAGTTAACAGGTAGTAAAGGTGTATAAAATAGTACCTCAAATTCCTTATAGTATAAAGCTTAACTTTTATATATTTCCTTCGGGATAACATTATAAACCTCGCCATCCATTGCCGGACACTTAGTGCGGTTTCAACCCCCTGCCAGACACCCCTAAACTTTAATAAATTATGAGTATACTTTCGTCATAGTATAAAAGCTGGGTTTTACATATGTTACTTGGGAACCCATAAAAAAATATTACTTCAACAGCCGGACAGTTTTAATGGTTTTAACATCTTGCCAGACACATTTAAATAGTTATTAAATCATCCAAGTATGAACGCAATAAAACTATTTTTCATTGGGTTTCTTGAACAATTTCAATACACTAAACTCCCTTACTTATATCTTACTTACTGATAAGTCAATTTGCAAAATATCACCATAATATCTGACATAAATGGCCGTATCTTTTGATTGCGTTGAATAGAAGCCTATTTTTTTACATCTCCAAGGGATTTGATTCCATTGATAATTGATATTAATTTTTACTTGATAACTTTATCCGTTTCCGAGAAAAAGGGTCTTGATAAACAGACAGACGGACAACAAAGTGATCTTAAAAGGGTTCCGTGTTTTCCTTTTGAGGTGCGGAACCCTAAAACTATATCCTGTACTGTAACTACATCCTGTGGGAGTGAAGTCGCTGGCACAACGAACGGACTACTATGCTAAATAGCCTGTATTTCCTTCGGAATAACATTAGAAATCACGTCATCCTTTGCCGGACTCTTAGTGCGGTTTCAACCCCCTGCCAGACACCCCTAACTTTAATAAATTATGAGGATACTTTCGTCATAGTATAAAAGCTGGGTTTTACATATGTTACTTGGGGACCTCTATAAAAATATTACTTCATTAGCCGGACAGTTTTAATGGCTTTTACATCTTGCCAGACACATTTAAAGTCTGTAGGTGCGAGCGCGAGGTGACAACTGTTCAAGCGGATGTGAGTAAGATAAGGCGTTTTGTCTATGCCATCTATTACTGCGTATCATCTGACGGTATTATATTATGACGTTCATCCTGTGCAACAAAGTCACAATTGCATTTTTTGCAATTTTAAGGTAATAATAGCAAAATGCCCCCAATGCGTAGATGTGCCTAGTTCACTTGTCAGAATTCTAACTAACGTATTTAAGCTAGATGGCGGCAATATCGTTGTTGCATTAGCACCTTTTTTTCGCCGCCTAGTACCATCAATGACCGAATAGTCACTTGTGCCGCAGCCTAGGATCGTATCCAGGTATCACAACAACGTTAAAAGTAAGTTATGACATTAAATTGCTCTTGGTAACAAATTTGATATTGTGCGTCTGTAGTACCTTCAATGACACAAATGTATTTTATTTATTTTTAATATTTTTTTCATCCCATAACATTTAATTTTTAAAATCTTCCCTGAAGTATATATGCAGCTTAGTTGCTTACTTAAGCACAAATAAACTTAATTAAGATAAGATATTGCGTAGATCTATGTGAACCCTTACAACTTATTATAAAGCGTTTGAAAGCTAATTAGCGTTAAATCGCTTGCATTTGCTTTTCTATTGCAATTAAAGTAGCTAACGTAATAAGAGCCCAGTTGTAAGGCACCACGGATCGTAATATGACTAATTGGACCTAACCTCCTGAGCTGATTATACTTGATTCCAATAATAGGTATGGCTAAAGCGCTTGAACGCACGGAAATTGTCCCAGGTTTCCACAAGGTCTGTGTAATAAACTGCTTCAGATGTCACTTGCAGGCTATTTAGCATAGTAGTCCGTTCGTTGTGCCAGCGACTGCACTCCCACAGGATGTAGTTACAGTACAGGATATAGTTTTAGGGTTCCGCACCTCAAAAGGAAAACACGGAACCCTTATAAGATCACTTTGTTGTCCGTCTGTCTGTTTATCAAGACCCTTTTTCTCGGAAACGGATAAAGTTATCAAGTAAAAATTAATATCAATTATCAAATGCTATGATCCCTTGGATATGTAAAAAAATAGACTTCTATTCAACGCAATCAAAAGATACGGCCATTTATGTCAGATAATATGGTGATATTTTGCAAATTGACTTATCAGTAAGTAAGATATAAGTAAGGGAGTTTAGTGTATTGAAATTGTTCAAGAAACCCAATGAAAAATAGTTTTATTGCGTTCATACTTGGATGATTTAATAACTATTTAAATGTGTCTGGCAAGATGTTAAAACCATTAAAACTGTCCGGCTGTTGAAGTAATATTTTTTTATGGGTTCCCAAGTAACATATGTAAAACCCAGCTTTTATACTATGACGAAAGTATACTCATAATTAATTAAAGTTTTGGGGTGTCTGGCAGGGGGTTGAAACCGCACTAAGTGTCCGGCAATGGATGGCGTGATTTCTAATGTTATCCCGAAGGAAATATATAAAAATTAAGCTTTATACTATAACGAATTTGAGGTACTATTTTATACACCTTTACTACCTGTTAACTGCCCAAGTAACCACAATCCAAACTCCATACTCGATTATCGTTCTTACCTGTGTTGGGGACATGCTCTGAGAAATTGAGAGCCTTTATAAAATATGGAACGTCTGGCTATCGCTGGCTCTTGCTCTATTATGTGTATATCCTAATAACAGGTTGAATAGTACAGTACCGCCATCTATGAATTGAGGGCGATATCAAGGTAAACACACACAGAGTACCTTGACACTAGAAATAAAGTAAAGATGGCAGTGCAAGCATGACAGTAACGTCTCTTCAGCAATAATAATAATATTAATTACTTTTTATAATGATTTTGAACAGATAAAGATGTTTCTAATTTAACAAGAAGTAGTGTTCCATCCAAGAATATTGAATATTTCACCGTACGTAGACATATAACGGTAACCTTAATGTTTTCTAAACATCTTGTTTGGTTCCATTCCGCTCACTACATATACTTTATAATAAGAAAGACAGTGATAACATACTTTCTCGATCACAATACTATTACCTGTAGAAAACGCCTTATTCTTCCAATAAGATTTTCAACAGCAGCTGCCAATAACCTGAAGCCGGTACAACAAAATGATAAAGTCAACAAAAAATTTAATTCAGTTTTATTTTTATTACAAAAATATATTTTTACTATAAACGAATACTTTATAAATTGTATAAAATAACACGATTACACCGATATATAGCGAGCAATGTACATACAGGAAGAATATATCTACATTTCAAATGCACTACATACCAGGCTGCCTAGTTAGTCGTCGCAAACGCAGTATACATAGCTGATTATTCCATAGACTATTGTATTTTAATTGCAAAAACATTTGTTTATATTTTTTTAGTAGACTTACAATGAATAATTGAGACAGAGATAGCGCGACCCCTTTATCCCGAAAATGCGCTTTAACATTATCTTACATACAGTATTTTATTGAAAAATGGCTACATACTCAGGATTTAATAATATATTAAATAAACTAACTTGTACTACCTAATGAGAGCAAACATTTTTCGAAGTACATTGATTGGACTGACATTAACTGTCACTTCACTTCTGTCAGTGTCACTACAAATTTAAACTATGGCGAGGTCTGACAGCAACTGTCAGAAATGTCAAGTGTCAGACTGTGAACTGTCAAAGTCAGCCCGCTCCATAGTGGCACCTGCCCAGTGAAAAAAAAATCTTGGTTCCTCATAGTTCTCTGCGCTTGCGACTTGATGTTTACGACATAACTTACATTTCAATGTACACCAATACAATAAATAGATTGGAAAACATTATGTCACTGTTTAGCAGCTTTATTAACACTTTCATTGGTGTCGAACTCAGGCGAATTAGCGTGGCTTGTCTGCCATAGTCGTGCCACTCAGCGGAAGCTACCAGGCCATTGCCATAAGCTACCTGGGCATTGGCCATAAGCGTGTCAATTATGTGTAGGTGTTTCCTTAGTGTGTGCGTGTTCACCTGACAGAGAACTGACAGAACACATTAAGTTCAGAAACCAGCAAACAACTTCATGGTTGGATATTGTAAAATTATCACTTTGCATCTCGAAAATCACTGGTCCGTTAGTCGAGGAACTCTCACTGTGTTATAGTTCACAAACTGGATTATCAATGGATGTGGTGATAACAATATTTAAAATATTACTACGGCTTAGTATCAGCTTATTCGAGCGGAAGCTAATTCCCATTCTGGTATCAGTAAGTGAAATAAACAATACTTTGTAAATATTTTTTTACAAGTATACAGTACAAATTGGTGATTTTAAGAGACTTCAAGTGTATTATTCCTTGCCTGTCGTATTTAGTACTTGAATTTATCTTAGCATGACTTTTTAATGTTAAGAATAGCTGTTTACAATATATTAAAACTATTTCCCCATACGTTATAAAGTTCAAAAATGACAATTTATTCCTAAAATTGTTAATATAACGAGACACTAAAATTAGCCAAGATTGTTGACTGTATTTACGACAAGCAAAAAAAAATACAGTTTCACGACACCTATTGATAGATGGCGCTGATTGCGACGTGTCAATACAAAGTGCGATTCTTCATGGAAAACCTGAATCACGATATTAAAGTTCGCAACCGAGCGGTCTTCAAATCTAAATATACAGGGTGAAATTGGATTCAATGACCAAATTACGATGAGTGGATCCTTCGTGTACCAAAGAAGATTTAAAGCAACATTACTAAGGAATTAATCAATTTATCAATCAATTTGCCCTGTGATACTACTAAAACAATCAACCAAAATAAATGTACCAAATAAATGATTCCACATTAGTATGTGATTATTCAAAGTCTTATTATTTTATGAATGGACAAGAAGAGAACATGATTAAATACGTGTGTAACTACTCAGTAGGTACAATAAAACCTGGCGTGGTTAATCAAGATTATTTTGTACAACTTCAATTTAGAATTTGATTGATTTTGTTATGATTATATCGAGCTAAACCGAGGTTCAGTTTAGTTCGATATAATTTGGCCATTGATATTAATTTCACCCTGTTTAATACGTAGGTATGGTATGTGTCTTATGGAACGTCGCCATAGTTATTTACAGTCATTGCCTATCGAAAAGTCTCAAGTCTGAGAGCGATCTTGAGTACATTTTTGACGTATCATTTCGTATGACAAGCACAAAAATTAAAATTTAAAAATTCGTTGTTATTAAACTTAGATGAAAATAATAAAGTAGACAGATCGCGTAGAACTGGTAAGTGAGTCCAGCGAAAGTAATACCAAAAATATCGTTAATCCATTGTTATATTTTTATATTAGCCTATGTGTATTTAATTTTATTTATAACCCAACTAATATGTTTTTTTTGTGTCGCAAACCACCAAAAAAGGAATCTGGCTTTATGCTATACAGTATTACTTTCGCTGGTTCCATCTTAGTTATTATTTTCGTCTGTGCCACTAACATGGTTAGCTTATTATAAGAATAACATTTCTAAGATCGCTCTCAGACTTGAGATCTATGAATACCGACGTAGGTGGACTATTTCCCGCCCCCCACTGCGCAGCCACACACCACATTATCAGTCTTGTGTTCACCCGTTGATACTGGCCTCGGTCCTGGCGAGCTGGCTCTTGGGGATGAAGGAGACAGTCATCAGGTCATCGTCCTCTTGCAGTAAGCAGCCGTCTGACGTCTTGTTGCGGTAGAAAAGTCTGAAAGTTGAGGGGGGGGAGTTGTAAAGGTGCAGTTTCCATTGGAAACTGACGCAACTCAAATACCACCGTATACTCGATGTAACAAAATCGTGATTCATTTTTGTAAGACGCACCTCCGCAAGACTGTATGGACGGGTAATTAATAAACAGTTTTTAATTGCTGCACTGTGTATTGCTTTAATGTATAAGGCGGTACGTGAGTTGTCGCCTCTGACATCCCGAGTAGTTTCTTAACACATTATACATAAATAACTGAGACACATCATGCGTAGAGGTACGAGTATTAAAAGTATGGAGAACACGTTTTATTTAAGTGTTAGAGGTATATTCCATGTAACTCAAACTGGACGGATAACACCTTAAGAAAAAAAGATATAGCTATGCAACTCAACGACCATCTTGAAGGCTGCGAAGCCGGGTTTTTAACCGACTTCCAAAAAAGGAGGCTGTTTTATGTAGTGTTCGTCTATATGTATGTTTTTTTATGTACTAATTTTCAACGATTACTCTGTCAATTGTAGACTGTTTTTGAAAATTATTATTTTTTTGTTTTAATAGCTATCATATATGGTTCCAATAGAAATTTCATTAAAAATCGGCCCAGTAGTTTGAGAGATATGGATGATTTACGGTCACCAGGAATTCAATACCTAGTTTACCACTAAAATCATGAAATGTAATATAGTAATAGGAAAATTAAACACACTTCTAAACAACATGGGTGCAATAAAAAGCTAGAAATAACTAGGCGCCTTGTAATTTCTATCGTTTGGAGTCGGCGCCGCTATCTTCACACTACATCAGGACTACTTCTTAGGCAGGTAAGTACCTACCAACCCCTACCTACTTGAAATGGCGCCGACTCCAAATGAAAGACAAGCGTCAATAGCCTAGTGGTTAGAGGGGCCGTCCTCGTGGCTGAGAGGTTCCGGGTTCGATCCCCATCCTGGCCATTAAACTATTGACGTGAGCCCACTCCTAGCACAAGCATTAGCTTAGTTGGAGGGGCTAAAGGGAATACTAGTAATGTGATAAACACACATTGCCAGTAATCTTTAAAAAAAAAAAAAAAATTACAGGACCCTAATTATTTCTAGCTTTTTAGTTGAACTCAGATTTTTTTAAAGTCGGTTAATTTTTTTTTGTTACTTCTGTTTAATTAAACTACAGAAATATTTAGTTGACATTTCAAGACAGGATTGACTGGGTACACCTGTCTCTGTTCCGCGTGTTACACAGTTTATCGAAATACCCATCAGATATAAATATTGTTAAAGTTGAATTAAATACGCGAACTCCATACTTGTAACACCGCTTTGGTATCAATCAAACAAAAACAGTTGAACACAAATATAACAAATTTAATTAAACCCATGACAAAGGACATAATCACAGATATAGATTTACATAGATAACGCAAATGCATGTACTTCGCGTGTACGAAACCCCGACCAAGCGTCAAGGTTGGTCGCCGCTAACTTACAGTCCGCGCGACTACAGATATAAACAATATGAGTATGAGCGAGATAATCACTCGAGAGCATCGTAGCGGGCGGAGGGGCATCGGCGGCATCGGTGTCTTTGAATCGGTTTGGATTTCCCGTCCCTAATGACGTCACAGGAGGTGTTAAAAATTCGGCACGCTTGGTTCCAATACAAATCGTGATACTTGCGTTATCTATGTAAATCTATATCTGTGGACACAATCATGAAAGAAACAAAGTAAAACCCACACGTAAGGAAAGTGCGAAAGAGAAGGATGTAGACAAACAGAAAGAGAGAAAGAGAGAAAGAGAGAGAGAAAAGATCAAGAAGATTTAAAGAAACAAATATGTGGTAATTTGGATATTTTAATTTCACCTCCACCCAAACGGAAACCATCCAATAAGTAATTAACCGTGGCACAATTCACACACAATTTATTGATGATATTTTGGTCCCCCCAATGCTGTACTGATTCAATTCCCCCCTCAATGCGAGGGGGATTCGGTCCATAGCATCCACCACGCTGGCCCCGCACGGGTTGGAGAATGTAACCCGTCTTTCGAAAGTCGTAAAGGTTTAATTCCTCGCAATGTTTTTCTTCACCGTTCGGCAAGGGAAAATCTTTGTCTATACAATTATTCAAAATGTTTGTTGTCTGTCTGCAGTGGCGGATTTACCAGTAGGCTGAGTAGGCTGGAGCCTAACTTTAGCCCTTTTGACGTCCCACTCCTGGGCACGGGCCTCCCCTCAACACGAGGGGGATTCAGGCCATAATCCACCACGCTGGCCCAGTGAGGGTTGGCGGATTTCACATGTCTTTCGAAAATTGGTTAGATCTTCTAAGACATGCAGGTTTCCTCACGATGTTTTCCTTCACCGTAAGCTAGTGATAATCATATAGAAATTATGATTCGCACATAGATTTTGAAAAATCCAGAGGTGCGCGAGCCGGGGTTTGAATCCAGGACCTTGTGCTCGCAAGACGCGTGGTTTAACCAATCGGCTATCACTGGTCCATTATTAATAAATTACTGAATACAATTTTAAATTGTATACCAACAGGGATGATTCAAAATCAAACGTCAACACAGATCATGCAAAAGTAAACCTTATCGTTTAGACTATACAAACCATGGTTACGCCATTATGAGGTCACATTTCCACGAATCACGGTTTTTGCTGCCAGCGTGAGAGAGAGATAGATAATAAGAGTTAGAGAGAGATAAGAGTAGACAATAAAAGATATTGTAAGGTGGAAAATTACTTTTCCCCAAGGTTTGGGCAGAGGCGTTCCAAATAGTGGGATAAGTTTGGAACAACCACTGGTCATCAACATTAGATATATTATTAGTAAGGATACTGCGACGGGCTATCCTAATAAAGATGCCCAGCAGTAGTCTAACACGCCGAACACTCATCAAACTCGTAAACCCAATAGTGGGCAAACAACCCAGCAGTGGGCTAAGTTGCCCAATTTCAGCCAAAAAGTCCTAAAGATTATGGCCAGCTAAGACCACTGTCGGCCAACTGCCCAGCGATGAGATAAACTGGTTAACTAAGATGCCCAGCTTCGGCTAACAGCTCAAATAGCTTACGAATAGCTATGGCCACTATTGGTCAACCATCCAGTGCCGGAGTAAACTGTTTAAATAAGAAGTCCAGCTTTGACTAACAGCTCGCAGGGGTTATGGCCAGCTATGACCACTGTTGGTCAACCGCCCAGTGACGGAGCAAATCGGTTAAATTGAAAGTCCAGCTTTGACTAACAGCTCGCAGGGGTTTTAGCCAGTTATGACCACTGTTGGGCAACTGCCCAGCGTTGGTTACTTACTTGGCCAGCGGCGATGCTCCCCTCTCGCCGGGGTCCACCCGCTCGTCCAGCCCCCTGTGCACGGACACAGAGTCCAGCTCTTCCAAGTGTATGGACTGGAGATACTCTGGAGTACGGAGCTGCTCCGCTGACGGCTTTTTGAAACTGCCAACAACAGACGTGGTGTTAGATAGAACCGCACCGATAGGAAATGTATAAAAGATCTCGCACAACGACCAGCGAGGCGATTCTGAACGTACGCAAACTGTCATGATGACAGCTGACAGGTGACAAATAAGAATGTCAATAAGACTGGGCACATTTTTTTTACTTTATCTAAAAAAACACTCGTTACAACGGTGTTGTTCCTTATTTAAATTTTATTAGACCTAAACATAAAGGCACTCTGCGCTTGGCTCTCGGACACGACCGACTTATTGATTGTGATAGGATTAAGAATGTTTCCTTGTAGTTATTGTCAAAGTTAATTTAAACGCTGTCAGTTAAATTGTTCAAGTAAATATAATTGTTAGAATTAATTAAGTAATTACGCGAGTAGTTTCTAAGTATGGATAATCTTGGCGAAAATTTACAAAAACCTCCGATGCGACGACTTTTTAAACTACAAAAGAGCTGATAATTTTCAAACGGCTGAACCGATTTTCATGAATCTTAGCTAAGAACACTCTCGGTCAGAATACCTTTCTAACAAAAAAAAACAAAATTAAAATCGGTCCATCCACTTGGGCGCCACGATGCCACAGACAGACACACAGATAAAAATGTTAAACTAATAACACCCCTTTTTTTCTTCCGGGGTTATAAACAAGTTAAAATATCGATAATCCCCTTTTAAAGTTTATCTTACGTAACCCATATAACATTTATATTTTCTTATAGCCGTTTTTAACAGTCTGAGAACAATCTCACACAAGGATGACATTTCCAATTTCACTCTCAGACTTGAGATCGATTTATTAATACGGGCCCTAGGCTTTGAGTACGCGTTTGACATGTGATGTCATTTTGTACTGATATTTTTTTTATGGGACTAGTCCCGCCACACACTCCCACCACTGTAACTCTTGTAAGCCAGGATCGACAATAGTGACCAATAATGACATCGAGGTTTGACCCTCGACGAGTCCCGGGGAAAAGTTAAAATGTCTTGGAACCCGCACGAATTTAATCGTAAGAAATAATAGGAGGAGTTGGAAGAAAATATTTCCACTTCCCTCCGGTGCAAAGCGGGAGACAAAATATATGTAGCTGGTATGGGCTAATTGCCATAGAAACAAGACTGTTACAGCTGATTGAAGACCAGTTGTAAGGCACCACGGATCGTAATATGACTAATTGGACCTAAACTCGTGAGCTGATTATACTTGATTCCAATAATAGGCATGGCAAAAGCGCTTGAACGCACGGAAATTGTCCCTGGTTTCCACACTTATTAATTTGTACTGATATGAGAACAATGTCAATTCTAAGTTCGCTCTCAGACTTGCGATCGATTTATTAATGCGAGCCTTATTTCTTTAATCGGAGTCTTCCTTCGATCACCCTGTGAATCTAACTTAAAACTAAGGTAACTCACGTTTTGAGCAATAAACTTGAGCACACCACTGACACGGAACTCATCGCCATCGCTGCCGACGCCATCCAGGGCTGCAAGCGCAATAAATAAATAAATAAATATCGCCAAACTGAAAACACCAACTGTACGGTCCCAAACTAAGCAATCCTTGTACTATGGGTACCGTACAATGGACTGCGGGCGATCCCGGTGACACCCGGACTAGGGCAAATTACGAAAAGGCCATTCCCGAAATTTGCCCCGGTGGGAATCAAACCCGCAACCACCATGTGCAGTGAGCCGAGCGGCCTACGCTCGAACCACTGCGCCAAGCGGTTGTCCAAATATATTTTATTTCTGCAACGTGTTTATGAAATAGCGGCAAACCTCAGATATACTAACTTATCTATACAAATAAATAAAATAAGAGTGTCTGTTTGTAATATCAAAATAACACCTTTTCACTAAATGCATATGGAAGTACATACGACACCTAAAACAAAAACGCGATTTAAAAATTTTTTGTCTGTCTGTCTGTCGGTGTGTCTGTCTGTCTGTCTGTCTGTCTGTCTGTCTGTCTGTCTGTCTGTGTGTTTGTTCCGGGTAATCTCCGAAACGGCTGGACCGATTTTGACGGGACTTTCACTGGCAGATAGCTGATGTTATAGGGAGTAATTTGGCTACTTTAATTTTAGAACAACAATTAGAGTTCCGCGTAAAAAAATAAAAACACATGAAATCAAAGAGTATCTCCGAAACGGGTGGATCTATTTTGCCGGGACTTTCACTGGTAGATAGCTGATGTTATAAGCAGTAACTTGGCTACTTTTATTTTAGAAAAACTAAATTAAAAAAAATTAAAAAATGTGTCCTGTCGCGCGGGCTCAGAACGCGGAAGCGGGCTTTTTTGTTAAGTTAAATTCCACGCGGACGAAGTCGCGGGCTCAGCTAGTCATAGTATAAAACAAAGTCGCTTCTCGATGTCTGTCTGTCCCTATGTATGCTTAGATCTTTAAAACTACGCAACGGATTTTGATGCGATTTTTTTTATAGATAGAGTGATTCAAGAGGAAGGTTTATATGTATAATACATGCATAATATAGTAGAGAAACACTGATAATTTATTGCACCCGATTTATTTCTAGTCGGATTTTTCGAAATCTATGTGCGAATCATAATTTCTATTATGATTATCACTTGCTTACGGTGAAGGAAAACATCGTGAGGAAACCTGCATGTCTAAGAAAATCTAACTAATTTTCGAAAGACATGTGAAATCCGCCAACGCGCACTGGGCCAGCGTGGCGGATTACGGCCTGAATCCCCCTCGTAATGAGGGGAGGCCCGTGCCCAGTCGTGGGACGGTAAAAAGGGATAAACTATCATGTCACCCGGGGATAGTGTAGCTTCCCAACAATAAAAAAAATTTTCAAATCGGTTCAGTAGTTCCACATTGAATGAACTCAATTTCTTTAACCGCAATTATTTAATGACGTTCACGCTGTATTGTACCGTATTGCAATAGCTGTAAAGTTATTAATCGTGTGTGGACAAACCCCCCCCCCCCTGCGGTCACTCACCTTCAACTGCAACCCGTACATGGCGAAGGCTCCGCTGGCGAGCGGTATCCCGAGCAGGTTGTACACCGAAGCGAACAGGAAGTTGAGCCGGACACGACGCACCGTCGTTCGCGACAGTTCTAAACAGGCCACTACGTCGAGGAGATCATTCTGGAAACACAAATAAGTAATTAGAGACTTTTTAGGCATACACCACGTTTGGCCAGCAGTGGGCATGGCTGGCCATAACCTGTAAGACGTGTTGGCCAAAGTTGGGCAACTTGATTTTTCTAGCCATCCCACTGATAAACGGTTGGCCAGCAGAGGACATAGCTGGCCATATCCATGAGAACTTGTTGACTTAAGCTGGGCAACTTTGCCCACAGCTGGGCTGTTTGCCCACTACTAGATAAATGGGTTGCTTGGATGATCAGCATGCAGGACCAGTGCTGGGCATCTGGAATTAGTCTCATGTGTGTTGTGTGTCCGTACCCGCATGAGCACGAGGTCGGCGGCCTCCACGGCGACGTCGGTGCCGCTGGCGATGGCGATGCCGACGTCCGCCTGCGCGAGCGCGGGGGAGTCGTTCACGCCGTCACCCACCTATTTTTACATACAATGACACACATTAAGAGATACAAGAATAAGGATATACAAGAATAAATCCAGGCAAGAAATGTGGCAAGAATTCTTGGCAGTAATCCGAGCAAGAATTCTTGGCAGTGATCCTAGCAAGAATTCTTGAAAGTAATCCTAGCAAGAATTCATGGCAGTAATCCTAGCAAGAATTCTTGACAGTAGTCCTAGCAAGAATTCTTGGCAGTAATCCGAGCAAGAATTCTTGGCAGTAATCCTAGCAAGAATTCTTGGCAGTGATCCCAGCAAGAATTGTTGATAAAACATTGGAATAGATCCTAAGAAACTTGACAAAAATCGGAATAGGACGAAAGAAGGTGGGGGTTTGGATTCTGCCTCTCTCACTCATCATGTGAAACGCAGCTATAAAAGCTATTATACGCCGATCTTCTGTGAGAGTGTGGTACTACCACGGTCGAGCTGGCCCGCGTATGAACTGCAGTTAGTTGGTTACAGCTAGGCTCTCCCACCAGAAACCTCCGTATATATACTAGGTGAAACAGAAATGGTATGCTATTTATTTTGCAACTTTACTCTGTAAATCTAAAACTATCGTTTTTGTGGGACAGTTGAAGTACTAAAGGTTTTGTAGACTTATGAAATCTGTCAACAGCTGCATCCCTGTAACACATTTTGTTTTTCAAGTTTCCTCCAAAGCTGATAAGTTTTAGAATTACACAGTTAAGTTTTGAAAAAAAAAGTATACCTTTTCTGTTTCAACCTGTATATTTACATGAATAAGAGATATGTAGATTTTAAGCATTTCATTATTTTAATACTCACCATGGCGACTTTCTGTCCACTATCTTGCAGCTTCTGTATTATAGCCACCTTGTGTGAGGGCAGCACCTCCGCATACACTTTGTTTATGCCCACCTACAACAACAAACCATAGATATAGAAGATTTTTTAATTAGCAATAAACTTATATGTATTTCGAAAGTAGTTCGTAGACATACTTGTAAACCCATGTACAGGCAGTAGACAGTTGTCTGAACTGTCTAGCGATGGCCACGGCTGTCTTCCTGTTGTCTCCCGTGAGTAGACACACTTTTACACCCATGTGCAATGAGTAGACAGTTGTCTCACCTATCTAGCGATAGCCAAGGCTGTCACCCTGTTGTCTCCCGTGAGTAGACACACTACAAACCCATGCACAAGCAGTAGACAGTTGACTCACCTGTCTAGCGATGGCCACGGCTGTCTTCCTGTTGTCTGCCGTGAGTAGACACACTTTTACACCCATGTACAATGAGTAGACAGTTGTCTCACCTATCTAGCGATGGCCAAGGCTGTCACCCTGTTGTCTCCCGTGAGTAGACACACTACAAACCCATGCACAAGCAGTAGACAGTTCTCACCTCTCTAGCGATGGCCACGGCTGTCTTCCTGTTGTCTCCCGTGAGTAGACACTGACAGACCCATGCACAAGCAGTAGACAGTTGTCTCACCTGTCTAGCGATGGCCACGGCTGTCTTCCTGTTGTCTCCCGTGAGTAGACACTTACAGACCCATGCACAAGCAGTAGACAGTTGTCTCACCTGTCTAGCGATGGCCACGGCTGTCTTCCTGTTGTCTCCAGTGAGTAGACACACTTTTAGACCCATTTTCTTCAAGCAGTACACGGCTAGATGCGCTTCCGGCTTCACTTCATCCGCTACGCCTATTGTACAGACCAGTTGGTCTGATGAAGATAATTAAAATCATAAATTAATCAATATCGCCAGACTGACACACAACTGTACGGTCCCAAACTAAGCAACGCTTGTACTATGGGTACCGTACAATGGACTGGGGGCGATCCCAGTGACACCCGGATTTCTATTCTTTTATTCTTATTCTCATAATTCTCCATGGTATGCAGTCTTTGTTAAAATGTCCCTTACACCCTGTATAAGAGTTTGATGGGAGCTATGAGAGGGATTAATTAAGAACACACAAGAGACTATACAATCATGTAAGAGTGAAGCTTACACAACCTATTTGATTATTAGTTGATGTTTAGACTTTATGGTGTTTGTTGTTACAAACATATACATTAGCATATTTTTTTACAGGATTTTTTTTTAATTTTTTTATCAACCATTGGAGCAGGATTGAACCAGAGGGCCCAAGAAAAGATGGATGGATTGTATCAAGAGTGATATGAACGAGGTTGGAGTGGATGTGAGTATGACGGGAAAGCGCCAGGAATGGAAGGAATAGTCATACTTCGCCGACCACAGATAATGGGAAAAGGTAAGGCAGATGATGATGAGTGATGATGAAACCATTGGACCAGCCTCGGGGCCGAACAAAGAGTGATTATATTAACCACCACCACTGAACCCTCGATTATTGCGGGGTCGCTTGAGCTTAGGGGTCTACGGTAGCCGGTGTAGCACTTATGTATAGCGTGTAGGTCCTATGTGTGTGTGTGTGTGTGTGTGTGTGTGTGTGTGGCGTATGTGTGTGGCGTGTGTGTGTGAGGCTTGTGTGTGTTTGTATCGTGTGTGTGTGTTGTATGGTGTGTGTGTGCGTGTGTGTGACGTGTGTGTGTGTGACGCGTGTGTGTGTGTGATGTGTGTGTGTGTGATGTGTGTGTGTGTGATGTGTGTGTATGTGACGTGTGTGGGTGTGTGACGTGTGTGTGTGTGTGACGTGTGTGTGTGTGTGTGTGTGACGTGTATGTGTGTGTGTGTGTGTGTGTGTGTGTGTGCGTGCACTGACCGTTGACGGCGGCGAGCACGGCGGTGCGGCCGAGCAGCTCGTCGGCCTGCATCGCGGCGCGCACTGCGCGCGGCACGGCCACGCCGTTACGCGCCATCCACTCGCGGTTGCCGATCAGCACCACCTGCTCCACATCCTGACATCACATCATACCATGTTCATATTGATTAGATCATAGTGGTGAGAGGGGCCGCCCTCCTAGCTGAGAGGTTCCGGGTTCGATCCCCATCCTGGCCATTAAACTATAGACGTGAGCCCACTCCTAACACAAGCATTAACTTTACTGGAGGGGCTGTCCGAAATACTAGTAATGTAAAAAACTCAAATAGCTAGAAACCTGTAATTTTGACATAACACCAGACACTTTATAGTACATTGTTACCCTAGGGTAAACCCCTAGGGGTGAAGGTAACCCAATAGTTCGAGGGACAAAATAAGTCTTTCACCCGAGATAAACACTGTGCTTTTCATTACGAATACAAGGAAAGTAAAAATAAAAACAGGAATTTGCTAAAGAAAAAATGAGTGAACAAGTATGAACAATGCGAGTACTCTACAACTCGAAAAAACGAATGAAGGTTGGATTGCCATTTGCCGCCTATTTTGTTTTTTTTCCGTTGGCCTGGTTCAATAGAAATGTCAATATATAACTAGTTTCTTTTTAATAATTTGATAGCTGTCAGTTGAAATCGATTCTCCCTAGGGCTGAAAAGTATTACTTTCAACCCGCTCCTCAGGAAACTTCAGACCTACTTTCCGAGTATGTGTAATGAAAATTTTATTTTTATTTGTAGAATTGGATGATGTAGTAAGTGGTAGGGTAGGCTACCTCTGCGGCGGCGGGGTCGTCGGGCCGGATGAGCGAGTGCAGCCGGGCGGCCGCCTGCGCCGAGCTCAGCGCCGCGTCCCCCGCGCCCGCCACCACCTCCACCGGCACCCCCTGCAGCTGGAACGTGCTGCCTGGCCTGGGGGGGGGGGCAGCTCGATAGTACTGGCACACCAACTGTACGGTCCCAAATTAAGCGTCGCTTGTACTATGGGTGCCGTACAATGGACTGGGGGCGATCCCGGTAACACCCAGACCGGGGCAAATTATGAAAAGGAAATTTCCGAAATTTACCCCGACGGGGATCGAGCCCGCAACCACCTGGTGCAGTGAGCCGATTGGCCTACGCTCGAACCACTGCGCTAAGCGGTCGTCGATAAAAAAGAGTATTTTAACCCCCCCGTATTTTACATCCTCAGGAGTTTAATATTGAAAAACGCTTGAACTTGTATTCCATTGTTTCTTATGAATAATCTAAACACTTGAGGTTCTAAAATCAACACCCCTGTAAAAATTTCACCTCCTATTTTATACTTCTATGGGTCGAACATTCAAAAACTTCGCCAAGTGCCATGTCGAGCCATGCACAATGAAGGGTCCCGAGTCATTGAAGGTAATCTGTTTAAAATTTCACCCCAGGTTGAAATAGGTACTAAAGTTGTATACGTACTACTACCGACATCTATCGACACCATTAAATACTAAGAAATATATTAATGAACACTAGCTGAGCCCGCAACTTCGTCGGCGTGGAATTTAACTTAACAAAAAAGCCCGCTCCCGCGTTCTGAGCCCGCGCGACAGGACCCATTTTTTTAATTTTGTTTTTCTACAATAAAAGTAGCCTAAGTTACTGCTTATAAGATCAGCTATCTACTAGTGGAAGTCCCGTCAAAATCGGTCTACCCGTTTCGGAGATACTCTTTGATTTCATGTGTTTTACTTTTTTTACGCGGAACCCTAATTGTTTTTCTAAAATTAAAGTAGCCTAAGTTACTCCTTATAACATCAGCTATCTGTCAGTGAAAGTCCCGTCGAAATCGGTTCAGCCGTTTCGGAGATTACCCGGAACAAACACACAGGCAAACAGACAGACAAAAAATGTTAAATTCGCGTTTTTGCTATAGGTCGTATGTACTTTCATATGCATTTAGTGAAAAGGTGTTATTTTGATATTACAAACAGACACTCCAATTTGATTTATTTGTATAGATTACAAACAGACACTCCCAATTTTATTTATTTGTATAGATATAAATGTAAGAAGTGTCGATATTTATTACGTAAATTTAAAAGTTAAAAATCTCGCAAACGGAATTTTTGATGATAAAATGTTGTATGAAAACACCATTTCATTTGAAAATACCTTTTCAACGATACCCCACATGATGGGGGTAAGTAAAAAAAAAAGTCCCCTCTTTCGAGGTTTGGGGAGGTACCTCAAAAAAAGTAATTTTGCTACATTTTATATTTTTGAAAGTGAGATCTACTCTTAAAGTATTTTTTTACCAAACTACATCAACTTCTGCCAGAAACTGTAGAAGTTATGAACCTGTGACAGGTCGGGACAGACGGACGGACGGACGGACGGACGGACTGGATGATCTTATAAGGGTTCCTCGTAGGGGCTACGGAACCCAAAAAAAACGGGCCAAGTGCATGTCGTGCCACGCACAATGTAGGGTTCCGTAGCCATTTCAATGATGGGGTTGCTAAAAAAGAAAAAATATCCCCTCTTTCCATATTCGAGGAGGTACCTCAGTAATTTTGCTACAATTTATATTTTAGAAAGTGAGATGTATTCTTAAGGTATTCTGTACCAACGTCGTCAACTTCTGACAAAAACTGTAAAAGTTATGGTACTGTGACGGACGGACGAACGGACTGGATGACCTGATAAGGGTTCCTCGTAGGGATTACGGAACCCTAAAAACGATGAAACATGTATTCTTTTATTTGTAAAGAACAGCCTAAATACTAAGTTTAACCGCTATTTTATTTATTTATTTATTTTATTTATTTATTTGGTTTACCAGCGTTTATTTACATTACTACATTCCTAATACACATTCAGATAAGCTTAGAACTAAATGTAATAAACAATTAAAGGTAAACACCACTTGTACCACTAGCTTTGATTACATAGTATCAAGGTTATAAATATGCAGAAAGAAACATGAAGTGATATGATATAAAGGAGCAATACTACAAAAAACTAAATAATAGAAAGTCTACTAAAAACTAAAGATAAACAAAAACAAATTCAAATACAGAAACTAGTTACTATGTATGTACTAATGCATTACATATTATATAACGGAGCTTATCGGGTGAGTCGAAATGTATGTCTACCAGGTCACTATATTGGTTAACTAATTTACATAGCCTTGAAACAGGAGAATTAGAGCCGAAAACCGTTTTACGAAGAGGTGGACTGAAAGGAGTTATTCTATTTCGAGGGTATCTACCAGGAACGCGCAAGTTAAACATTCCCAATAATTGAGAACAATCAATTTTTGTGTTAAAAATATTAGATACAAAAGCGAGGTCCAATATTGTTCTGCGATTAGCCAATGTGCTCATGCTAAAATATGCTAATTGTTTATGATACGAATTTAGTTGCTTTTTTGAGATGCCTTGCTTAGAATATACTAAATGCCACATAAATCGCTTTTGTATCCGTTCTAGGCGGAGAGAATGAGTAGCATAGTGAGGTCTCCATACCACTGAGCCATATTCCAAGATACTACGTACAAGACTATTGTAAAGTATAATTTTTGTTTTACTGTCAAAGAACCCTTTAGAATTTCTTAGAACAAATCCCAGCATTTTAGACGCCCGCTTGGTAATACTTTCTATATGTGGTATAAAAGTCAGTTTCTTATCAAATACAATACCCAAATCTCTGATCTGTTCTACCTCTTTAATGTTGGTATCAGCAATATGATAATTGTGATATACTAACTTTCGTTTCCTGGCAAACCTGATATAAAAACACTTTTCAGAGTTTAATTCCATTTTATTAAGACTACACCACCGGGTCAATTTATCAATATCCATTTGAAGCAATAGCGCATCATCTGATGTGTCTATAATTCTACTGAACTTTAGATCATCAGCATATAAGTACGGTTTTGAGTTAGTCATGAGATTTGGTAGGTCATTCACAAATATATTAAATAAAACTGGACCCAAATGGGACCCCTGAGGGACACCAGATTTTATAATGTGTAAGCCAGATCTGTAACCATTAACAACTACAAAGAAAGTACGATCACTCAAGTACGACTTTACCCAACCTGCTAATAAGCCTGAGACACCGTAGGCAGACAGCTTATGCAGCAAAATACTATGAGAAACACGATCGAAAGCTTTGCTGAAGTCCGTATATACAACGTCTACTTGCTTACCGTCGTCAAGGGCCTCTATAATGGATTCAGAGAGAGCTATCAAGTTAGTACTTGTTGATCTGGATTTAACGAAACCGTGTTGATTTCCAGATAGGAATTGTTTAAAGTGATGTTGCAAATGCGGACATACTAAAGACTCTAACACCTTTGCGAATACAGATAAAATAGAGATGGGTCTGTAATTTTTAACTAAATCTTCACTATTTGATTTGTGAATGGGAACGACTTTAGCCAACTTCCATTCCTTTGGGAAAACGCCTGTTCTCAGTGACTTATTATAAATGATTAAAAGTGGGGTTACTAGGATCTTCGCACATGATACTATAAATATAGGTGGAATACCGTCAGGACCTGCCCCCTTATTAGTGTCTAAGCCCTCTAATTTCGCCAGAAGAGTATCATGATCTATCAAGGGAGGTAATAGCTGTGAACTGCAATCCTCAAACCCCTTTAATTCATCTGGCAAAATGTACTTTTCCGACGACGTATTATCCAAATAAGCCGAAGCAAAAAATGAGGAGAATAGATCACAAATTTTCCCACCATCAGAAGTTGCTATCGATCCATCCGTCATTGAGACAGGGTAGGTACTAGTGCCACCTCTTTTAGCCTTAATATAAGACCAAAAGAGTTTAGGATTATTTTTTATCTGTCCTTCTAATTTATTGACGTAGTCATTGTATCTGCTAGTAGCCATGCGTGAGCAGCGAGAGCTCAACAAACGCAATTCTATTTCATCCCTAGGGTTTTTATATTTTTTAAAACGTTGTCTAAGCTTATTTTTTTCTTTAAGTGCTCTTTTTAATTTGCTGTCAAACCACGGCGGGTATCGAGATTTGGTATTACTAATCTCGGGTACATAGGCGCGTATAACCTCGCGAATGGTATCATAAAATATTTGCACCATCTTATCTACATTTTCTACTCCTTCTAACCTGTAATTCCAATTACATAGTGTCAACTCGTTACGAATATTTTCATAATTTGCTTTATAAAAATTTAATTTAACATTTGAGCGATTAAAAGGTAATTTCTTTAAATTAACTAGAGAAATACTAACGTCTAAAGGGGGGTGTAACTGGTCAATAATGGTCAAAACATTATGAGATACACTAACAGTACAGGTGGGTAAATTAGACAGTACCAAATCCAGACTCCTGTTGGATTGATTGGTCACAAAGTTTTGTTGCTTTAAACCACTTACATTCATAAAGTCAATAAATGATTGACATAGTCCCGGAACTATATATTCTTTAGACGCGTCACCCAATAAGCTCCAGTCTATGCACCCTAAGTTAAAATCCCCAAAAATACATTGGGAAACAGATTGTTCCATAACAAGATTACAACTATCAATGAAGTAGTCTAATATTGAGCGGTGTACAGGTGGTGGCAAATACACTACACAGAGTGCAATTTCTTGAATGGTATGGGATACTGGAACTTCGATGGTAATCCAGACGTCTTCCAGTTTTGATTCCCAGTCATACCTTCTCTTAGAGTTTAACTTACGAGACACTGCTATTAAAACGCCACCACCGTCTTTTTTGCTACAGAACTCAGTGTTTTGTCTATCCTTCCTATAAACAATATACCTCTGGTCGAAGAGCTCATTGGAAGAGATAGAACTATTTAACCAGGTCTCAGTGAGAACGACTACATCAAAGTTATTACAGAGTACTTGCTGATAAAAAATATGTGTTTTCGTTCTGAGACCACGAACGTTCTGATAATAGATATTTAAGGAATCAAGTTTGAGTCATTAAGAGAACCCACAAACATCCATTATTGTAATTTAAATAAAAATAAACACACAAATGATAAGCGTAAGAAATAGAAAAATAAATTAAGTAGACTCTAACTGTCGCAGAGAATTCATATCCTTAATTAACTTATAATCAGAGCTCTCGTCCTTTCTAATAAAGATTCTCCCATTCCTGACCCAGACGTACTTGAACCCCTTCTCTTTTGCAGCAGTTCTAGTAGCTGCATGTAATGCTTTGTTCGCCGCTGATAGGTGCTCACTTATAAAGATTGGAGTTTTCTGGCCATCTATTCCAAGATGAGAACTATTCAATTTGTCCTTAATATTTGCCTTATTGAATTTAGTAACCGCAGCCAAAAACTGATCGCGTGTTCTTTGACTGGATAGCTGAGCAATAATGGAACGGGGACGAGTTGAGTTACGGTCAAGTTTTGCTATACGCGTACAGTTTAGTATATCTTCCTCTTTTATGGGGCAATCAATTACATTACTCAATTGAATAACAGTACTAATAAGGTTTTCTTTCTTGTTCTCTGGAATACATTGCAATTCAATGTTATTGGAACGAGCGTGCTGTTCCATCTGGCTTACACGTACGCTCAAATCAGTAACGGTTGATTTCAATGCTGCATTTTCGGACTGCAATTCCTTTATAATGTTTTTCGTTATCTTCTGTTCATTAATTACCTCATCATACTGACTACTTATAAAATTTGCCAGAGATTTGAGATCCGAAATATCATCTTTAATTGTTTTTAACTGGGTATTCAAGGTGTTTGTGATAGTTAAATTCAATTGACGTACCAGTTCACTCATTTCATTTGCAATAATATCCTGGACAATGTCCCTTACTAAACCACCAGTGACAGGAACGTCAACCGTACCCTTAGGAGAACTCTTTGCCTGCCTTTTATTTGGACGCTTGGCAGTATTGGCGCTCTGCTGCAATGGAAGGTTATCCTTAATAAGTTCGCGCGGTGTGCAAGCCGGGCAGATCCATTCAATTGAAGCCAGGCCCTGTGTTGAGGTTGTCGTAGCCAAACAAGCATAGTGAAAAGCTTTATCACACTTTGAACAGCGAAGATACAATTCATCTTTCTGGCCTGAGGCACAACAACCCCATATAATAATTTTATCCATAATTTTCACCTTCAAAATAAATAGAATAAAATAAAAAAGGGCGTAAATCAGTCAGTTTCCAACGTAGTTACTTTCAAGTAAACAGTCCGACGCCGCCGGCCGTCACCATTGACACAGTACGACACAGAACGCGACTCTTTCCAGCTACGACGCTGTGTTAGCACTGTGTTATAATTTCTTATTTGCGGGTACACTACTTTTTAATTCTTGATGTAATTGATGATTAACTTGATGTAAGTACGTAATTAAGCAACTTAACAATGTCCTTTAGATTAACCACTTTGCACTGATTGCGATGGTATATGATAAGCTAATATCACCTCACTATTTCCACTGATTTAGAATTTATATTACGCGGACGCACTAGTGACGAACGTTTCGCTACGCGCGCAGGTTGAGTATACATACTGAAAGATATAAATTTCCTTATTGATGAGTCGATCAATCAGGATATTCTCATTTTATAACATTCGGTGATGTAGTGTGGACTAACCTGGCTTGGTTGAGAATGTTGGTGAGATGCGGCAGGTGGAGCCGCGAGTCGGGCTTCGCCCTGAGCCGCGCGCGCAGCCCGCAGCCCGGCGCCGCCACGAACCCCACGCACTGCAGGGGCGAAGTCTCGCCGATCACGGAGCTGCACCACTTGACTATCGCTGAACATTACAAACGCTATAAATCAGCTTGGGACTGAGCAGCTCAAATCTTGACAGTCAATAATAATGTCAAAGCGTAGCGTGACTTGCCCTACTAGTCCGAATTATTTGTGTAATTCTTGGTAATATCAAAAGGCAACACACTGGAGCTATTATAATATTTATATTAAGGTGAAGGCGCCTGTCTAGCCCTCGAAATTCAAAATTTTCGAGTATTTGTATAGTTTATCCAAACTCTGAAAACATTTAAGACAACATTTTGTGATTTGCGACAAACACAGTATGCAGTGCGTTTATTAATACATTTATTTTACTCTAAAATATTATCACGGTGGATATGATACTAGTAAATCACTAAATATACAAAATTTGCCAGATTATCTGGATAGCTGTCGTTCTTGAAATGTTTTAGAGTAAGTTGGATATATTAATAAATGCACTGCACACGGTCTTTTTCGCGAATTACAAAATGTGCCTTTTATTATTTTCAGATTTAAAAAAATGTCTAAAAAACCTCAAAAAATTTGAACTTCGCGGGCTAGATAGGCGCTTTAGCCTTAATGTCTACCCTTTGTAATTATTGATTATAAGCAACTGGCGATAAAAAAAAAATGACATGTAAAAAGACAAGCCCGCTGAGTTTCTTGCCGAATCTTCTCAATCGAGGTCGCGTTCCGATCCGGTTGTAGATATAAGAAAAAAATATGTAAAATTGACAATTTGTAAGTGCCCCCGTAGGCCTAGACAAAATAAACGATTTTAATTTGAATTTGACACCCTCTTATGAATAAACTGTAATCTTCTGTGAGAATGTGGTGCTACCCCGGTCAGCCAGCCCGTATATGAGCTGTTGTCAGTCGGGCACAGCTTACAATATTCAACTTATATATGTCGCAGCCAAATAGCTTAATCCGCCGTTCAATTAACAGCCTAGGCACTTTACTAAACAGCGCCGTTCAACTAACGGCCTAAATGATATTCAGCCATTTGATCAAACAGCTAGGCAAATGACTTGGATCGATGACGTTTAACTACTTGCCTAGCCGTTTAATTACCTGCCTAGACTGTTCATTTCTATTTAGTTTTACTTTCTGCCACCTAGCGCCGAAACTCACCAAACTGTCAATATCTCTATATTCTATATTCTCTATGGTCAATATGGCGTCGGAAAAAAACAACTTTGATGGAATCATTTTATTAGGTACTTAGGTTTTTTACGTTTTTTTTTAGATCCACCGAATCTATTTGCCGGGTGGGGTTTCTGTGGGGTCATAAAAAAAATAACCCTAACCTAAACCCATCCAGGTCGTTCTGCTTGGGTAGTATTTTGAAAAAGTTTTGTAGTACTTAAATTTCAACCAGTTGCCTAAGCATTAGCCAGCCAATTTATTAAATGTTGTAATAGACTATACGGCTGAATATCATTTAGGCCGTTAGTTGAACGGCGCTGTTTAGTAAAGTGCCTAGGCTGTTAATTGAACGGCGGATTAAGCCAGTTGGCGGCGACATATATATATAAATGAATCTCTATTTCCTTGGGCATCGCATCACGCGTGAACGGATGGAACGATTTCGTTAATTCTTTTTTTGTTGTGTTTATTATTGTCAGGAGAAGGTTCTTATGACAGAAAAAAATAAGAAAGTTGAGCGGAACAATTCGAATTCAATATTCAATGTTAAGACAGGACAACGTCCGTCGGGTCGGCTAGTTATCAATAAAGATTTTCACTCGCTCAGCAGACGAAAGATGCACCATTCGCCGACCCGCGCCGGGTTAGCGTGGTGGACTATATGACCCGGGTCCTCCCATCTAGGGGAGGGGTCAAGGGAGTGTGGGGGTGTGGGAGGGGTGGAAAGAAGTGTGTATCGGCATCAGGACTATGTGGGTACTGACCGGAGGCAACAGGGTGCTCGGAGTTGAGCTCGGCGGTGAGCAGGCAGGCCAGCACGCCGGGCAGGCCGGCTGGCGAGCCCGTCAGCAGCGACAGCTTGGCCACGGTGGCCGAGCCCCGCGTTATCGTACCCGTCTTGTCGAATATCACAGTCTTCACCTGTTGGAGAGAGATACAGATGCATCCAATCACGTCTGCATAATCTTATGCATCATTCTGCAATTGAAAAATGTAAGAAATGTCCGAATTTATTACGTAAAGTTAAAAATGTCGCAAACAGATTTTTTGATAATAAAATGTTGTATGAAAACATAATTTTATTTGAAAATACCTTTTTAACGATACCCCACATAATGGGGTAGTTAAAAAAATTATAATGATGCCCTCTTTTGGTGTCCCGGGAGGTACCTCAAAGCAATTTTATTACATTGTTTATTTTTGAAAGTGAGATCTACTCTTCAAGTATTTATGTACTAAATTACATAAACTTCCGTCAGAAACTGTAGAAGTTATGACCCTGTGACAGGCCGGGAAGGACGGATGGACGGACAGACTGGACGATCTTATAGGGGTTCCTTATAGGGTACCTTGTGCGCGTTCTCGAGCGGCTCGGCGCCCTTGACGAGCAGGCCGAGGCGCGCGCCGACGCCGCTGGCCACCATGACGGCGGTGGGCGTGGCCAGCCCCAGCGCGCACGGGCACGCGATGGCCAGCACCGACAGCGCGAAGTGGAAGGCCGTCTGCACCACCAGCTCCCAGCGCGAGTACCCCGCCTCCAGGTACATCGCCTGCCGCGGCCCATCATACAACCGAAATGTTAAGTACAGTCTTATGACCTAAATCCCCCACGTGCCCCAAGACCTTGTGCCCGCAAGACGCTACATTAACCAATTCAAAATTCTAATCATTTATTTTATTTTGGCCTATGGGGCACTTACAAATTGCCAATTTTACATTGTTTTTCGTATATCTACCGGATCGGAACGCGACCTCGACCGAGAACATCCGGCAAGAAACTCAGCGGGCTTGTCTTTTTACATTTTGTTATATTTCTTTTTTTTTATTTATCGCAAATTGCTTTTAATCGCCTATACAATAAAAAATAAACAAAAACCCAGTGATATTTCAGTGGTCGAGCGCACGCTATGAGATAAGATGTAGGCCGGTTCAAACCACAGCTCGAACTGTCATTAAGAAAGCTTTAATTATTATTTGGACGTTTCAAACATCGTAAAACGTAGGCAGGCGCTAAAACAGTATCTTTGAACATCCACCCCATAAGGATGTGAATTAGAGGATGAAAGTTGATAGGTATTTACAGGGGTAATCAGCTCGATTCTTTTGATATCCAGAGCGCCGCTGATAATCCAACAGACGAGGGTCAGCACTGACAGGAACACCACTAGAGGAACAAAGTACCTGGAACAACAAAACATAATGTCAATCCACGACTGGGGACCACACTCACCTGTCCATACTACACACTCACCCATCTACACTACACGCTCACCCGTCTATACCACACACTCACCCGTCTATACCACACACACACCCTTCTATACCCCACACTCACCCGTCTATACTACACACTCACTCGTCCACACTATACACTCACCCGTTTACACTACACACTCACCCGTCCATACTGCACACTCATCCGTCCATATTACACACTCACCCGTCCATACTACACACTCATCCATCTACACTAAACACTTTCCCGCCTACACTACACACTCACCCGTCTACACTACACACTCACCCGTCCATACCACACACTCACCCGCCTACACTACACACTCACCCGTCCATACCACACACTCACCCGTCTACACTACACACTCGCCCGTCCATACCACACACTCACCCGTCTACACTACACACTCACCCGCCGTCTACACTACACACTCACCCGTCTACACCACACACTCAGCCGTGTACACTGCACACTCACCCGGCGATGGTGTCGGCGAGCCGCTGCACCGGCGCCTTGCTGGCCTGCGCGTCCTCCACCAGCCGCACGATCTGCGCGAGCGTGCTGGCCTCGCCCGTGTGCGTCGCGCGCAGCACCAGCGCGCCGTGCTGGTTGATGCTGCCGCCGATCACCAGCGAGTCTACAGGGGGGGAATAATCGTCACATATCGATACAATCAAACAGGATTTTTATACGAGAACTAGCTGAGCCCGCGACTTCGTCCGCGTGGAATTTAACTCAAAAAAGCCCGCCCCCGCGTTCTGAGCCCGCGCGACAGGACCCATTTTAAAAATAATGTTTTTCTAAAATAAAAGTAGTCTAAGTTACTGCTTATAACATCAGCTATCTATCAGTGAAAGTCCCGTCAAAATCGGTCCACCCGTTTCGGAGATACTCTTTGATTTCATGTTTTTTATTTTTTTACGCGGAACCCTAATTGTTTTTCTAAAATTAAAGTAGCCTAAGTTACTCCTTAAAACATCAGCTATCTGCCAATGAAAGTCCCGTCAAAATCGGTCCAGCCGTTTTGGAGATTACCCGGAACAAACACAAAGACAGACAGAATTTTTAAATTTAAAAAAAATAATTTTATCGCGGTTTTGTTATAGGTGTCGTATGTACTTTCATATGCATTTAGTGAAAAGGTGTTATTTTGATATTACAAACAGACACTGAAATTTTATTTATTTGTATAGATGCGGCTTCAAGACTATCAAATTGTTGATATAATTTAGCTATCAATTAAGTAGTATCAATGATTCCAGGGCCGTATTTATAAATCGATATCAAGTCTGAGAGCGATCTTGAGTACGCCTTTCACATGTCATTTTAAACTGGTATGACAATTAAATAAATATCGCCAGACTGACACACCAACTGTACGGTCCCAAACTAAGCAACGCTTGTACTATGGGTACCGTACAATAGACTGGGGGCGATCCTAGGGACACCGATTCCTGGGAAAAATACGAAAAGGCCATTTCCGAATTGTACCCTGACGGGAGTCGAACCCGCGACCATTCGGTGCAGTGAGCCGAGCGGCCTACACTCGAACCACTGCGCCCAGCGAATAAAATGTGAATTAATAGGATGAAAGATGGTGTACTTCTCAGGAACAGCAACAGAATATGAGCAGGCAGTCACTAGAAAGTACTGGAGTAATACCTTAGTAATTCAGTATTACCCAGCTAATGAAATCACACTCAGATCTATTCGTATTAAAATTAGGAAGCTAGTTCAGTGAGGTGTGCATACCTACAGGTGTAAAGGCTACCCACAGACTTACCCTTCGACTTCGGCACCGGCATGGACTCGCCCGTGATGAGGGACTCGTCGCACGTGCTCTGCCCGAGCAGCACGCGCCCGTCCACCGGGATCTTGGCGCCGGGCACCACCTGACACGCACGCAGACCATTTCTATTAGAACAGACCCCCCCTTGCCACTCCCAGCCCCCCTCCACCCGCTCCCCAGTCCCCCCGCGGGTGTCGCGGCGACTACAGAGTGTTCGCGACGGGCTCTCTGCGTCGTTTGTATCTATCTCTACGTCGCGCGTCGATGTCAAATTGAAAAATAAAAAAAAGGCTGATGAGAATTCGGAGTAATTTTTTATGCCATTTGATTATCAGATGTCTTCTAATGTCAGATTCTCAGCCGAACTATTTCGGAGGTTTGAAACACACTGTATAAATATAAATTAAATATCGCTAGACTAAGGGCCGTATTAATAAATCGATCTCAAGTCTGAGAGCGGTCTTGAGAACGCTTTTGACATGTAATTTTGTGCTGGTATAAAAATGACATTTTCAAGATCGCTTTCAAATTTTATCGATGTATTAGAGAGCTTGTACTATGGAGTGGGACTGATCCCAGTGGCACCCAGAACCTAAGGACATTACCTTCAGCACGTCCCCTCGCTCGACCAGGTCCACTGGTATGAGTTTCTCGCTCATCTCGTGTCCGTTCTGGTCCAGGGTCACCAGGACCGCTTCCGTAGCTTTCAAAGATAACAGCTTCGATAATGCTTCTGATGTTTTACCCTGGAAGAAAATAATTGTAGATCAAGATTTTCTGACCCTTAAAAAGTGGGACCGAGATAAATAACTTCAAAAGTGGGTTCTATCATAAAATGTGATGCCTAGCTTAAAACACGAATCCTGTATTAAAAACTGGGTTCCACCTTTAGTGGGTTTTCCCTTTAAAAACGGATCCTACGGTAAAAAGTGGGTCGTGTCTTTTAACGCAGGGCCTAACTATCGAAATGAGTTCAAACTCGTGCGGCCTATTTAATAAGTTCGGCCAAACTTTCGTAGTGGGCCTTACAATATTAGATTCTACCTTAAAAGTGGGGCCTAACTATCAAAGTGGGTCCTACCCCAAAAAGTGGGTACGACCTAAGAAGCGTGCGTTACCTTGGCGATGTGCTCGAGCCAGCGGCCCAGCGACACAAACACGAGCAGCATGGGCGGCGTGTCGAAGAAGGTGACGGGGCTGGAGTCGTGGCGCAGCGCCATGGCGGCCGCCACCACCGCCAGCGAGTACGCGTAGCTGACCACCGACCACACACATTCAATAAATAAATATCGCCAGACTGACACACCAACTGTACGGTCCCAAACTAAGCAACGCTTGTACTATGGGCACCGTACAATGGACTGGGGGCGATCCCGGTGACACCCAGAACTGGGAAAATTACGAAAAGGTCATTTCCGAAATTTCGAACCCGCAACCAACTGGTGCAGTGAGCCGAGCGGCCTAAGCTGACCCGACAGATGTTGTCCTGTCTTAACTTTGAATATTGAATTGTTCCGCTCAACTTTATAATTTTTTTCTTTCATAAGAACCTTCCTCCTGACAATAATAAACACAACAAAAAAAGAATTAGCGAAATCGTTCCATCCGTTCACGCGTGATGCGATGACCAAGGAAATAGAGATTCATTTTTATATATATAGATATAGATTATCTTACCTAATTGTTGTGGTCATTGAGATCAGAACATCCATGTTGGCTGTTCCGTGTTTTAACGCCTTGTAAGCCTGCTTGTAGAAATGCCAGCCGCCCACGAACTGATACAAAATGTAGCCAGTGTGAAAATATATAGGTGGCTGAGACATATAATGTTTTAGTCAAAATCAAACTTCAATTTGAGTATTGTGGCAATGTGTGATAATTTTGGTGACTTGTGGTCCTTTTGGTAATGGGTGGTTTTGGTGATACATAGACCAATGAGCCATAGACGCCGCATAGCCAGGAAACCCCGTTCGCCTAAAATACGCATTGCCACTGCATATGTATAGCTGCATCTGACATTTGATTGGTTCATTCACGGCTCGACCTTGAACGGACCAATCAAATTCGCAGTCTTCCCCGATACCTCGCCGACTTTTGACGATTGCATTCTTATACAATAGTGGACATAAGTGGTGTGTTATCTAATTAGTATGTCTGATGATTTTAGATGATGATGCGGTAAGAGACATGCGGTGACTGTGGCAACTTGTGGTTTTAAATAATTAAGTGCATTTAGAGTTTTCTAATCATCATCATCATCATCATCAGCCTATACTAGTCCACTGCTGGACATAGGCCTCCCCTAATGAGCGCCATAGCGCCCTGTCTTCAGCTTGCCGCATCCAGCATCTGCTCATCTAATCATGGTAATGTACAATATAAAAAAATTGGCAACGTGTGCCTAATGTGGCAACTTGTGGTTTTAGTGTTTTGGTACCTACCTGCACTGGCGTCGATAGCAGGAACATAATAAGGTTCTCGAGACTCAAACCCGGCACCACGCAGCACATGTCCTTGGGGCTGTGCCCATGGGACATGACCGACATGAAGTATGCCATAGCAATCATGCAGGGACCGCCGAATATGAGCGATATTAGGAACGCATTCCGCCATTTTTTAATTTCTTCTCTGTGGACAAGGGATTCTAAATAATACATACAATTTTGACGACGCTTTTAATTTATTTTCTTGTTACTCAGATGATTTCCTAATCGAAAAATAATAACAATAACAGGGTTGCAAAAATTGTATTGAGGGAACTGGTTATTGATTTACCCCAATATACTAGAGTATAGTCGTAAATACTTACTTGTGTTCTAAATAATGTGTGGTGCCTCTATTGTGCGGCGATTCGACGCTCGCTTCGAAGCCGAGGTTGGTGATCGCTTCACAAATCGTCCTAGGACCGATCTGTTCCGCGTTGTATTTTATTTTACCTCTGTAAATCGGGAACAAAATTGATAACAATGGGGGTAATTTGGTACTAAATTGAAAAAAAAAGTTTGGCAATGAATGGCAGTATGTATGTACTCGTTGCAGTATAGTGAGTATACTCACTTGCTGGTAGTAAGAGCGACGGTACACGACACAACTCCCGTCAGTTTGAGTACACTCTTTTCGATCTTACTGACGCAGGAGGCGCACGTCATGCCGCGGATCTGCAACGATATGACGGGATATATGAGGTTACCCCAAGTTCGAGGCGAAGTAAGTCAAAAATCAAGATTCTATAAGTGACCTCGCTTCTAAAATGGGGTAAGTGAAATGAATGATCTTATTCTCCCTTATTCCAAACTTCTAAATAATATCGAGGTATTCTAACTGTATGTCATTATTTATTCATTTATATTATCAAAAAACAAAGTATTTAAGAGTGACCCTGAACGGTAGAATAATCTAAGTTACCCCACCGCAGTAAATACTTTTCGAAGTTACCCCACTGGCTATTAAAGTTACAGGGTTACCCCATATCTAAATTAGGTATTTACTCTTAAGCATATATTGTTAAGTACACCTCCCGTTTTAACTATTTGTTTAGAAACTCTCTAGATCTAAATGTTGTCTGGTAGAGATCGCTAATAGTTACAAGACTGTCTATTAAGTAAATTGTGGGTAAGTTCCCCCCCCTCACTCACCATGACGTGCACTTCCCGCTGTCCGCTGCCGTCGCAGTCGCTGAGCACGGCGGCCGGGAAGCCCAGCTCCGTGATGGAGTTGGCCACGTCTGTGGCGGATATCTTGCGCGGCTCGTACTTCACTTCCGCTTTA
Organism: Notodonta dromedarius; assembly: GCA_905147325.1. Classification (NCBI taxonomy): domain Eukaryota; kingdom Metazoa; phylum Arthropoda; class Insecta; order Lepidoptera; family Notodontidae; genus Notodonta; species Notodonta dromedarius. The sequence continues at coordinate 498,788 of LR990189.1, forward strand.
GCGGCTAATAACGCTATTAGTATTGAGTGGACACCTGTTGATTGCAAGTGTAGTCATAGCCTTAGATAAAAATGGATATAATATATATTCATGTAAGCCAACAAACCACTTATGAATAGTCAGAATCTACCGCCGGCTCAGAATGACGCTTCCACCGAGAAGACGCCGGCTTTTGGTTACTCTTTTCAATAGAATGAAACATGGTGTACATTCTCAGGAACAGCAACAGAATGAGAGCAGGCAAGAATATAAATAAGAGCGTCTTGTTGACTGGTCCACCCACTTTCATCTTGACAGCATTGCTCTTTAATATTATATTCATATATTTAGCCTGTGAGCCATGACACCGAAGCAATAATTTTTCATATCTACCTTTATATTATTTTTTAATCATACATTGGTTTTACTGCTAAACGGGAGTAGATATGCACACCTCACTAAACTAGCTAATTTAAATACCTAAATCTGAGTGACATTTTATTAGCTGGGATATTCAATTACAAGTGTATTTTATAATACTTTCTAGTGACAATAGTGTTGCCTGCTCACATTGCGTTAATATTATTTTATGGTTAAAACCACTCATAAAGATACTTAGTTTCTATGGCCTCTATTCATTATCATTACTATGAGGTTTCACAGTGTAGCGCGAACGCGCATCGCAATTATATGTTAAATTTTCTATAGTGTCGGTTCCTAAGACTGTTAGTATGTCAATTTCCATATATATCTTCTCTAAAATTAACAAAATGCTTCAACCTGTATAAAAACACCACATATAAACTTAAATACCGCGATTCAGAATCGTATCAAATAACGCCATCCCTATAGTTGTCTATATAAATACAGCGCCATCTATCGAATCGATATGTTTTAAAGTATGGGTAAGGCCAGATCACAACACTCACCATTCAATTTGGAGCAGTGTTTCTCAATGGCTGACACGCACGACGCACACGTCATCCCCCTCACTTCTAGCGTACATCGGGATATCTCCGCGTCTGGAGAAGGCGACACTGTGCCCTGGAGATTCAAATTCAACTCAATTTTATATTTTTTTCTTATATCTACAACCGGATCGGAACGCGACCTCGACTGAGAATATCCGGCAAGAAACTCAGCGGGCTTGTCTTTTTACATTTTGTTATATTTCTTTTTTTTATCACCAGTTGCTTATTACACAATGTTTTGTGGCCATAGACAAAACATTAATTTGAAGCTCCATCAGAGTATATTTGTCCCCATGTAAAAAGACCTTGAAGTTGCAACCTTACCCCTATCACCCGTATCAATTAATAACTCATTACTTTTGATGTGACACATCTATTGGCGCTCATAGGCAGAAAAAACCGACCAGATTGCCGTCACGGCAAATGGCATGACGCTGTGTCATGCCGTCATGCCCCCTCTACGCCACCGCTCTCGACTCCCTTGTGTGTGTATGCGTGCATACTATACACTACACATGTTTTACATCTGCCTACACATGTTTATCATTTCTTTGACTTCCCTCATTGCACTCTTGGCAGAGTGGTCGTGGTCATGACTTAAGGGTTATTAGGGCCCCTATTAATAGATCGATCTCAAGTCTGAGAGCGATCTTGGAAATGTCATTTTTATGTAATACCAGTACAAAATGACAAGTCAAACGCGTACTCAAGACCGCTCTCAGACTTGAGATCGATCTATTACTACGGGCCTCAGAGGCCCTTAGACGGTTGACAGGCAGCCCGTCGCGAACAGGCAGCTCCTGTTAGACGCCGCCTGGCGCGGCCTGTAGTGCCGCGACACCCGCGGGGGGACTGTGTATAGGGCTGTATTACCACATGGCCTCATTGAAGATTCAGTCCTGAAAGCTTATGCAAAGAACTTACATTTGCTTGAGTTCGACTTTTAACTGGAGAAGGTGGTTTGATTCCGTCTCCTGAGCCTTCTTGGTCGCTTTTGTTTTGAGACGATTCTGTAAACAAAAAAAACATTTCCTGAAGATATTGATAGACAATATATTAAATTCACCTATATACAGGGTTAAAAGGTTTAAATTAGATTTTTTGTTTCAAAATGTGTACCGTTATTTATATTCATAAATAATAATAATTTAGTCCTTTTGACGTCTCACTCCTGGTCTCGGGCCTCCCCTCACTACCCCGGAGGATTCAGGCCGTAATCTACCACGCTGGCCCAGTGCGGGTTAGTGGGTTTCCCATGTCTTTCGAAAACTGATTAGATTTTCCAAGACATGCAGGTTTCCTCACGATATTTTCCTTCACCGTAAGCAAGTGATAATCACATAGAAATTAAGATTCGCACTTAAGAGCCGGGGTTTGACCCCAGGACCTGGCGCCCGCTAGTCGCATGCATAACCAATCGGCAATCACTGCTATTTACAAATTTAGACAACCCTATCTGTACCCATTTATCTTCACCTAGGGTTGTCACTCACCGGTACATTCTCCGTCCGCACTGACTACGGTGACATCGAACCCCAGTCCGTAGATGACATCGGCCACCTGTTGCGCGGCCGTCGCCCGCGCGTGTCGGACGCGGGCCAGCCCCTCGGCCAGGCTGACCGACGCCTGTAGTACATCTGGCATTTCTCTAAGTGCACCTGGCGGGGGGGACACATACTAGATGAAACCGAAAGGGTAAACAATTTTTTGCAACTTTACTTTTTATTAAATCTAAAACTATTGGCTTTGTGGGACATTTGAAGTACTAAAGGTTTTGTAAACTTGTGAAATCTGTCAACTGCTGTATCCCTGTAACACCTTTTGTTTTTCAAGTTTCCTTCAAAGCTAGTTTTAGAATTGCAAAGTTAGGTTTTGAAAAAAAAAGTATACCCTTTCTGTTTCAAATGTATACAGGGTGAAATGTTTAGCACAAATATTCAGTAGGTAACATAATATTTTACGACAATTTAAACAAGTTACAATCTCGAATTAATTGTATGTTATACAGTTACTAGCTGACCTGGCAAACGTTGTTCTGCCATATAAATTACTTATAGGTATGAAATATACTTCACGACCGACCGAATATACAAAAAAAAACATAAAAATCGGCCAAGCCGTTTCGGAGGAGTTTGGTTACAAACACTGTGACACGAGAATTTTATATATATACTAGCTGTGCCCCGCGACTTCATCCGCGTAGTATTGGATTATTGGGTTAAAAAGTATCCTGTATGTTAATCCTGGTTATAATCTAGCTGTGTTCCAAATTTCATCCAAATCCGTTCAGTAGTTTTTGCGTGAAGGAGTAACAAACATACATACATACATCCACACTCACAAACTTTCGCATTTATAATATTAGTAGGATAGATTGTCGTTTCAAATATTGCCAATGGCTCTGAAGTCAACCTCATGTTCTCCTATGAAACTAGAGGGAGAAGGGAGTAGGGAGAATGCTGCCCCTGTTGCCTGTCTGAGAGCAGTTTTGAGTACGAGTTTGACACATCATTTCGTACTGGTATGACGTAAGAATGACATTTTCAATACTGCTCTCAGATTTGAGATCGATTTATTAATACGGGCCTGGTTCTTAGTTTGTAACCTTATATACCTTGTGACAGTTGACATACCTTCAATAGTGTTGACGCACGACTGACACGTCATCCCTACTACTGACAGCACAGTCTCGGTGTCGTCAGCCATCTCACCGGTGCCCGACATGTCTATCAGGAGATCCGTTGGTATCTCGTTGGGCAGAAGATTTCTGGGGACGAGGAGACATTTCAACTATCTCATATAAATTAATAAATAAATATCGCCAGACTGACACACCAACTGTATGGTCCTAAACTAAGCAACGCTTGTACTATGGGTACCGTACAATGGACTGGGGGCGATCCCAATGACACCCAGACTAGGGCAAATTACGCAAAGGCCGTTTCCGAAATTTGCTCCGGCGGGAATCGAACCCGCAACCACCATGTGGAGTGAGCCGAGCGGCCTACGCTCGAATCACTGCGCTAAGCAGTCGTCAAAGCAGGGTGATTTTTAAATCGTTAATAACATTTTAAACTAGGACTTTAGTAACATAGTTTTAAATATTGTCAACAATTACATAGTCACCCTGTATAGATAAGTGACGAAAAAATATCGTTGTGATTCTGCAATAAACCCTGTAGAACATTTCTAACATTGGTGCTGACCTGGTCTCGTCTTCCGTGTTATCCTGCGGCGTCTCGAACCCCATGTCTTCTATATGAGCCCTGATGGCCTCCACGGAGCAGCTACGCGGGTCATAGCGGAAGTAGCCTGCCTTCTCTGATAGTTCCACCTGCGGGCAATGGTCAGGGTTCATTGCTTGATAGTGGAAAAAATAATATTTGTGATTTATACATGTAACTTTTGGAACGAAGATCCTTAACGCTGCTTTGGGTACGAGTTCACTCGCAGAATTCTTATGCCTCCTCCAGGCATCTGTTAATTAGTAATTTTGTAAACTACTTTGTTACGTCCAATGTGAAAATGTTGTCTCGAAAATTAACTAGATGGCGTAAGTGAGTCATTCAGGTGACTGGATAGTGCGACATCTATTGAACATTTTGTGAACTAATATGGAGTAACAACTAAATTAAATATTTGAACACTTTATATGTATTTTTTTTATCATAACAATTAAAAATTTAATATATATATTTTTAACAGCAAAACTTAATGTGTATGCAAACACTTAACCGAGAACTTGCGTCCTGACTTTTTTGTAGTAGGTTCATGATATTCTCTATTTACTAAGGCACCTTTCAAAATATCGTGCATTATTAAAATAAGACCTTATAGGTTAAGTGACGATGTACAAAGCTACGTACTAAAGTGTTCTATTTGTTTGCATCGCAATAGCGGCACACAGACACGTTCAAGTGGTTAACCCAACCACGCCGCCTGATAACACTGAGTACATTAGATAAAAACCGATCGACACGAGGCAGCGGAGGACACCTCACTCTAACATCTATGACACTTGCTAGGGGCTGTCAGAAGTCTGAGTTTAATAACTAGTATAAGTTCTTGTTCTAAATGTCTTGCCATTTGACATTACAACCAAAATTTGAGTCGACTTAAAAAAAACCTGGGTGCACTAAAAAGCTAGAAGTAACTAGGGACCTTGTAATTTATTTTATTTAGAGTCGTTGCGGTGAATTTTTCAAATCGCTTTATAAATGACGGAGTTTTGAGGTAACAAAATTTTAAAAAAATACAATCTAATTAATAATAACCTCTCCCTTTTTTAAATCGGTAAAAAAGTTGATCCTTATAAGCGATACTATCATATGGTGCAATAATAGAAAGCTGTGTTTAGTTGTGTTTTTTTTTTCAAAAATTTAATGATTCAGTTTTCATATCAGCCCCAAGACCTTTTAGAGGATATACCTATCAACTACTCCTTGTAGTCTCGGATTAAGACATAGACACACAATTGAAAATTTCATCCCGTATAGGTTTCTCGCGCTTTGGCGAGATACTAGAAATCATCTCCTGTATTCCTAGCAGATCCCTGACGGATCCCTCAAGGCTCCGCACATAGGTCTCGTTACCTGTTAGGTTAGAGAGGCTATTGATTGGAACTTCCAACGCTGACAATTTATAGAAGGTATTTCTGGGATTTTAACTCAAGTAGAATGGATAGACGCCAATGTTGCATCCCACACGATCATTCCAAATGACTTTCCTTTTTCAATTGACGAAGAGTAATACAGAAATCATAAATACCGATTCCGATGACGGAATCTTACTTTCGGCGCACGGTTTTACACTCTCGGGCCAATGGCGCGACGCAATGTTGCCTGGAAAAAGCTTGAGTTGTTGTTGCGCCGAAAGTTTTCATAAGGACTTCAAACTCTATAATATTGAATACTTAATCTTGAGTCAAGAATAAATTTGGCTGTTTGTCTTTTGTTTGTTTTTTTAAAGATTACTAGCAATGTGTAGTATTCCCGTTAGCGCCCCAGCTAAGCTAATGCTTGTGTTAGGAGTGGGCTCATGTCAATAGTTTAATGGCCAGGATGGGGATCGAACCCCACGAACCACTAGGTTAGAGGGGCCGCCCTCGTAGCTGAGAGGTTCCGGCCCCTCCAACCACTAGGTTAGAGGGGCCGCTCTCGTAGCTGAGGTTCCGGCCCCTCCAACCACTAGGTTAGAGGGGCCGCTCTCGTAGCTGTGAGGCTCCGGCCCCTCCAACCACTAGGTTAGAGGGGCCGCCCTCGTAGTTGCCATTAGCTGTCATTAGCCACTAGGCTATTGACTGACGCGCATTATATCGCGCAGTATGTCGTAAATGAGAGCCTTACCTTAACCTCCTGTACCCCCGGCAGCTCGCTGACGGATCCCTCTATGCTCCGCACGCAGGACTGGCAGGTCATGCCATTGATGGGCACCCTGACCGCCACCAGGTTGTGGTTCGGCTCTCTGAGGACAAAGAGAGGAGATTAGGAATGAAACACGAGAGTACACTGGATAACTGTCTGAGGTAGATAAGCCCCTAAGCAGCGTTCATAAATTATTGTATAGTAACACAGTTGGGCTTCCAGAGGTTCAAATATGTTAACGACTATCGCTCGAAACTACTAGCTATATATCATAACTCTAAATTGAAAATTTAAAAACCCCCGTCGCGACGACCTATTCATCAAATGTATAATTTACCTAGTTCTTCCAAATAATGAAGTTAGCGCGATTTGCGTAGCTCCCGTAGCTCAGTATCCATAACTCATCTCGCAAATTCATCTGGTACAACTAGTTTCGATGCCAGATTATGAAAGCGCCATTTACATAATTTGTTTTGGCTTCCTCATTTATAATCTGATGTACAATAATCAACAGAAAATCTGTGTAAAAGTATGAGACATTATTTTGTTATGACATTAGAATAGACAACGAATCTAAATATTGATGCCACGGAGGTTTAATTCCTAGTAAAATATTATCAATTATGATTCAATTTGATGTAATAACTCTGGTTGAGGCGGACGGGAGCAGCCCAGGGGAAGAATTTTCAATAACGCTAAAATTATTTTAAATTAGATTTGTTTTTTTTTATATTTTTTCTCAATGGCGGAGCAGCGCCCTCTAGAATTATTATAGCGTAATATTCCATGACCATTAACAAAACAAACAAAATTTTACGCATGCGCGTATCCATCATTTGAAACGTGACTTATGGAACGTCTTTAGTTCATACACAAATCTCATATAAAAATTGATAAAATATTCATTTTTTCCAGAATCAGGGAAGCTTTTCAAATTTATAATATTGTAAAAAGCCAGTTCAGACTATTACGATCATTTAAAAATATAATAAATCGAAATCCAATAATCACAAATTTCGAATGGATTCGAGCCGTGGGAATTGGTTTTGGCCGTGAATGTGGCTTTTTTAACCTACAAAAGAGCTGATGATCTTCAAACGGCTGAACCGATTTTCAAGAAACATAGCTAAGAACACTCTCGATCAGAATACCTATCTAACAAAAGAAACAAAATTGAAATCGGTTCATCAGCTTGGGCGCTACGTGGCGATAGACAGACACACAGATACACAGATACACAGATACACAGATACACAGATACACAGATACACATGTTAAACTTATAACACCCCTCGTTTTTCGTCGGGGGTTAAAAACCGACGTAATCATTTACGCGATAGGTCAATTTTGACGTATTACGAGCAGTGCCGGATTAACCATAGTAGCAAGAGTAGCAATTGCTACGGGCCCCGCGCGAAAGGGGGCCCCGCATATTTAAACCCACTCATCTCTGCCTGAGGGTAATTTTTTGAGTGAAACTTATTAAGATGTGGTATATTGAATTTACTTGATGTCACAAAACCGTGAAAAGTTACAACTTTTCCTACTAAGACAATCCATGTCAGGCACTCGGTAACCGACTACGGGCCTCGCGCTTTGCTACGGGCCCTACGCTTTGCTACGGGCCCCGCGCTTTGCTACGGGCCTCGCGCTTTGCTACGGGCCCTACGCTTTGCTACGGGCCCCGCGCTTTGCCACGGGCCTCGCGCTTTGCTATGGGCCCCACACTTTGCTACGGGCCCCACGCTTTGCTACGGGCCTCGCACTTTGCTACGGGCCTCGCGCTTTGCTACGGGCCCTACGCTTTGCTACGGGCCCCGCGCTTTGCTACGGGCCTCGCGCTTTGCTACGGGCCCCGCGCTTTGCCACGGGCCTCGCGCTTTGCTATGGGCCCCACACTTTGCTACGGGCCCCACGCTTTGCTACGTGCCTCGCACTTTGCTACGGGCCTCGCGCTTTACTACGGGCCCTACGCTTTGCTACGGGCCCCGCGCTTTGCCATGGGCCCCACGCTTTGCTACGGGCCTCGCACTTTGCTACGGGCCTCGCGCTTTACTACGGGCCCTACGCTTTGCTACGGGCCCCGCGCTTTGCCATGGGCCTCGCGCTTTGCTACGGGCCCCACGCTTTGCTACGGGCCTCGCACTTTGCTACGGGCCCCACGCTTTGCTACGGGCCTCGCACTTTGCTACGGGCCTCGCGCTTTACTACGGGCCCTACGCTTTGCTACGGGCCTCGCGCTTTGCTACGGGCCCCACGCTTTGCTACGGGCCTCGCACTTTGCTACGGGCCCCGCGCTTTGCTACGGGCCTCGCACTTTGCTACGGGCTTCGCGCTTTGCTACGGGCCCCGCGCTTGCTTAATCCGGCTCTGATTGCGAGTCGAATGGAGCGATAGTCGTTAACAGAGTTAGGGCCGAGCTCTTTCATTCATCCTACGAAACGATCTTGCCAGGGTGGTGCTACCCCGATGGAGCCAACCCGTACATATGAGCTGCTGTAGTTAATTAGCTACAGCTTTATTGGGACTGGTCCCGCCACACACTCCCACCACTGTTACTCCTGTAAACCAGGATCGACAATGGTGACCAATAACGACGTCGAGGTTTGACCCTTGACGAGTCCCGGGGAAAAGTTAAATTGCCTTGGAACCCGCACGAATTCAATCGCAAGACATAATAGAAGTTGGAAGAAAAAAATCCACTTCCCTCCGGTGCAAAGCGGGAGTCAGAAATAGCTGGTATGGGCTGGTTGCCAGACAAAATTAACTGGTATGGGCTGTTCGCCATAGAAGCAAGACTGTTACAGCTGATTGAGCTGGCTAAAGCTTGTCTCTTCCACATTAAAATTACGCAACATAGCAAAATGCAATATAAAAGCGTGTAATAGTAGTATAGGGAAATATGTATTACCGTGACCATACATAAACACCATTACATTACTTAGTTTCGCTATATTTTATGGTTCCTCTTATCTTAAAACAACAACCCATTTGAAACGAATACTTTATGCCATTTACTCTGTGTTTGAAGAAACTTGAGCCTAATGTGGTGTCGAGTTAGAATAATGAAACGGCACTCAAATACATATTTGGGACCGGTATTCATAAATCGATCTCAACTTTGAGAGAGAACTTGTAAATGACATTGTAATGTCATTGCAGTACAAAATGACATCTCTAGAGCGTACTCAAGAACGAAATCAGATTCGACAAAATATTTCAGCATTTTTAAATTACTTAGTTGAATCTTTTATTTATAATCATTGTACATTATTAGTTCTATATGTTTGGTTTTTCTTATTATGTTAGTTTAAATATACTTTTAAGGTTTTGGGAGTTTCATTAACAATTTAAAATAATGCGGATAAAGTCGCGGGGCACAGATAACATAAAATAAATAAAAAACCCCTTCAAGGTTGGTCAACAGACTGGATCCAATGTTTTTTTTTCCTTGTGGCAATAACTGAGACAGGTTTTATATAAACGATGGGTTTTCCTCATCGGTATTACATTGGTGGCCTCACAAAGGCCAGACTAAGTATACAGGACGGTAGACGGTTTTCCATGATGTATGCCGTGGATTCATGGGTGTTGGGTTAGGTTAGAGAGGCAGGGTAGTACCGCCCACTCACGGAAGAACGGCGTAAAGTAGCTATTATAGTTGCGTTTCGTACGATCAGTCAAATACAGTAACTTCCTCTAAGGGAAACTTGACTTCATTTATGTTTCTTATTATATTCATATGATATTTATCTAATTTATACATATAATAACAGCTGTGCCCGCGACTTCGTCCGCGTGGAATTTAATTGACAAAGTTTCATACAAGCTTTCATCCCCTATTTTATCCCCTTGGGTGTAGAATTAATCAAAATCCTTTCTTAGCGGATGCCCACGTCATAACATCTACCGGCATGCCAAATTTCAGCCCGATCCGTCCAGTGGTTTGGGCTGTGCGTTGATAGATCACTATGTCAGTCAGTCAGTCAGACACCTTTGAGTTATATATATATAGATGACAATTCCACAGAAAAGTTTAAACCGTGAATATTGCGTAAACAGGGTGAAACTGAGTTTCCACTACCCTGTAATATTCTGGCTTGTATTCTTATAACATGTTAGATCTGCTAATTAATTTCCAATTAACGTGGTGAGCCTCAGCGACACCAATTGGTGTCTTAACGCCCGTACCGTTGAGCCTCGCCGACACCAATTGGTGTCGGCTGGACAAGCATTCAATATTAAATTTTCTAGTTAGATATTATGATGTATTTTGGCTTGCAACAAATTGGTTCTGATGTGGCATGATTTTCCACGACCGTAATTAGCTATAAAATAAATATCGTGGCTTGTGATCGGCCAGAAATCAAGTTTAATTTTTCAGTCATTTCGCGCGCGTAACATTGTCACGGCCTCCAGCTAGTGACTCTCTTTTAGTGTGAATTTGTGTTTTTTGTACCGGTAAGTGGCTTTATTTTCATTATAAGTGTTTATTTCAAGTACTCAGATATTAGTTTTGATAAAACAATGCCAGAAAACGTGTTTTTTGAGATAACAATTCTAATGTTGTAGAAGTTCGGCAGAAATTCTGCCACACTGAATGTTTTTTTATTGTGTTGCTACAAATTAGTGGCTTTATGATGTACATAATAGCGTAATAACTAGTTATTATTCATATTTCCAATAATATTTGGTAGATTTCAACAGTTTTGTGTACAAATATCCAATTCCAATTTAAAGTTTATAAGGTTATAAAAAGTAAGTAATGGACTTTTTGTTATCTATTTGACAGTTCCTAAAGTCAATAGTGACATTTCCGCGTATGTCAGCCATTGTATTGAGCTAACCCAGTAGTGCGTGGTCATGTCGATAAAATTATCGATAAACGATTATTTTGATTTTCGGATTTATTTGAATAGTAACGTAATCTATACAAATAAATAAAATTGGAGTGTTTGTAATATCAAAATAAGACCTTTTCACTAAATGTATATGTACATACGACAACTATAGCAAAAACGCAATTTTTAAAAAAATTGTCTGGTGTTTGTACCGGGTAATCTCCGAAACGGCTGGACCGATTTTGACGGGACTTTCACTGGCAGATAGCTGACGTTATAAGCAGTAACTGAGGCTACTTTTATGTTAGAAAAACAAAATTTTTAAAAATGGGTCCTGTTGCGCGGGCTCATAACGCGCGAGTGGGCTTTTTTGTTAAGTTAAATTCCACGCGGACGAAGTCGCGGGCTCAGCTAGTGATTCAATAATATGTGGAAAAAAAAACAATGACACCTACTACTATTTATATTTTCATTATTGTCTTTTATGTATTTTAGGAAATGGCCAAATGGAATGTGGGAGAACGCGTGGTGCCGTCGCACATTCTGAGCCTTCTAGCGGACTCGCGACTCGGAGGGCAGTGACGTCGAGGAACCCTAGTACCTAGACGTCGAGGCGGTATATTTTGAATACCTGGAGGAGGCGGAGGAGTACGAGTTGGCTCCACCAGGTCAAAATGTAAGTATATTTAAATAGTTTAGTATTTTTGTGCTTTTATTTATTACTTTTGAATTATTGTGTAAACTAATTGTTAATTGTGTTTATTATTTCAGATCGCCCTACATTTACTTTTTTATTTTACAGATCCGCCTCCACCTCCTTGGCGCGAGGTTCGCCAGGTCCTTCCAGCTCTGCCCCCCGCGAGTCAACACTAGGGCTTGCAAATAATCGATGATTTTAGATATTCGAATATTAGACATTTTTAAGGTGGTATTCGAATTATTCAAATAGTAGCAAATATGAATATATATGTAATTTTTTGTGAATATTGTTGTTTATTTATTATAATAATAACTTTAACATGATAAGTGAATAATACCTTGTATATTTTTTAACTCTATACGAAAAAATCAGGAAATAAATGAAAATATGTTTATTTTATTGAATTTAAGTAAAAGTTTCAAGTCACAGACAACTTTGTTAGGCACTAGCTTCTGCCCGCGACCGAATACCCCGAATATTCGGCCATTTTCAGTATTCGAATAATAAGGGAGGCTTTATTCGAATACTGAATGTGTAAAATGTATAGGTACATTTGTGCAAATATGTGAGCATATAAACTTTTACACACTTACAAACATTTTTAGCGGTTCAAAATTCGAAATACATTAGATTTTTAAATAAACTGCCATATTGCCCTTAAGTGCAAAAATCGTTACTTATTGCCTAGGTACCTAAGTTATAAAATATACCTATAGTCCAAATTTTGTGTTCGATGAGTCAGTCAATCAGGATAATTCAATATGAAGAGGGCTTATATATTAGTAAATACAGTCGCGGACTGAAATTTTTTAGCAGATTTCAACTTCGATTCCATCTCAAATCAAACTGTGAGCAATAGGATCTAAGATATTATATCAACAAACATATTACAGTTTATGAACTGGTCTACTCATGCACGTCATTTAGAAAGGTAGGTCAAGCCGTTTCGGAGGAGAACAATTACGAACTCACGCACACCGAAGTTTCATATAAGAATTAAAAAAAAAGTTTAATCGTCATTTACACCTAAGCCGTTCGTTGGAGAAAATAGGTAACCTGAATGAAAACCTTATATTTTTGTTCATATTATACAAATTAACAAAAAATATAATATTATCACGAAAAAATACACAGAAAATCGTCTAATTCTTAACTACATAGCGTCTTCAATCGCCTTTAGCATTTAGATTGACATTTTAAACTACTCACTGGTCGATATATTAGTAGTAGATGCAGGAATAACTAATGAAATTGTACCATCAATGATAAACTATTATATTTGTCAATAAATATTAGCTAAAATATGATCATCAAAAATGTATAATATTATAAATCCAATAGTCGAATATTCGAATAAAGCCTCCCTTTTATTATTGGAATACTGAAAATGCAAGCCCTAGTACGCAAAACAAATACTTTTATAAATGTACAAAATAATTTATTCATTAGTAGGTTCAGAAACGCTCTTTCGTACAGTCAGCTTATCGACAAGTATCGTAGCGGCGCGCCCCCCATCACTACGGAGTGTATGAGTGTGTGCGTGATCGACATCAAAACATCAAAACCATAACAAAAATAGGGTCACCTTAGAAGGGCCATATCATTGTTTATTTCTATAAAACGTCAGCAAGAGTGTATTACATTAGAAGAGCTATATTGTTTTGATTTATGTTTTACATTTTGCAAGTTCCAATAACGTGTGATAATGGAAAATAACAGCTGGCAAAAATATGATTTGATTTGTTCTCATGTGCCAGAAATCGCGGAAGTTTGTGAATAAAAGTGGTATATTTTTACAAATCATGCATGGAAATTAGATAATAAATGTTTGCAGAGAATTCTCATAATATTTTCTCTTATACACAACACGTCAAGACTCTGATTACGATATAAACATTCATGCGTTGAACTACGCAATTGCATATGCGCGGCCGCGCGCACTGTGTACTTTGAGTTCGATTATTATAAATCTCTTCGATAAGATATGTAAAAAAATGCTGTTGTTTGATTACTTGTATGTATATTCATTATAATAAATCCAAAATTTCGTGTCAATTAGTACAGTGATTATTTCAGAAACCTACATAATACAACAAAAATGCAATTTTATCCCGTACACTGACTTCAACAGATGATTTATAATTCATGAGATGTAATAAAATGATTGGTTATTCTGTAACATAAAGCCTATTTGTTCAAGAAACTAAAACAGTCATCAGAAAGACGATAGTGGCAATAGAATTTGAATGAGAGGGTATTTTACGAGTCATGACATTTACCACCGCGGGCAGGCAAAGTGACAGCGAGGCTTGACAGATTGAGCGTATTATGACGTTGGAGCGGGAGTGGTTAAGTATTCAATTATATCTTTGTTCATAATTAGTTGTTGATCTTCTCTAAATTTAAATATTACAAAAGTTAATAAATCCGCTAAATTTCGCGCATTTTTTTCTAGAAGTTACGATAAACTAGCGACATCTAACCGCCGATACCAAACAACAAAGATTAAAAATACTCACACACAATGTGATAAGATAACGCGGAACCACAACTGACTTATCAATTCGTTAAGGACTTGCACGAACGATAATAAAAATAACCTTTTAACACAGAGTTCCCTTAAATTACAATAGTGAAATACAAATTAAAAAGTAAAAAAAAAACACCACAGATAAAACGACTTCAAAATTTGAATATCGAACAGACTATGCAAATAATAAAACAGACGGGTTTAAGTTTACGCGCGCCGAGTGCAAAAATCTCTCACATGCAGCGCTGTAGCACTTTATTTTACTCACGTTTAGCAGTACACGTAACTAAAAGCACTTCGAACGCGTTATTGTACATTCCATAGTGTAAAATGACGTGACAAGCCGCTTTATTATGCAACCGTTTTGTAGAACAATATTCTGTGAGCGCTTAAAGCGTAGTTAACTAGCGTCATTATAGTGTCGTGTGACAGACATAAAGAATTGTATTACTCATGACACCAATGCATAGTAATTACTTAGTATGTTTGAGTTAAACACTTGATACGCGTTTTACGATTACAGTTTTATTGGGTGACGTCATTCAATGATATACTTAGGCAAAATAATTCCATAAAAAAAATATTAATAAAAAAAATAACCAACTTCTAAAAACCTGGGTGCACTAAAAAGCTAGAAATAACTAGGGACCTTGCAATTTCTTTCATTTGGAGTGTCACTCTCTTTTAAACAAAAAGTATTTTAGATTTCTCAAAATCGATCTAAGTAGGTACAATTGACGGAGTAATGGTTGGAAATACATAAAAAAACATACAAACGAACTAACAACCTACTTTTTAGAAGCCGTTTGAAAAATGAATTTAGAATTGAATTAAATAAACTTTGGTAGGTATCAATCTTTGATAAAAGAAGTAAAGGATACCGCATGTTAGTACACGCAATGTTCCACCAAAAAATACGCATGATTCAAAATTCGCGCAGTCGCCCGCTAGTCTACAATCGACCATTGACACAAGAGCTGTCAAAACCGCGGCGTAAAATATTGAAAAAATACCGTTTTGCATCATTAAAACATGTGTTATCGATTACTCCTCAACTATGACCAACATCACATCCCGGATATTTATAAATATTAAATAGGGTG
The DNA here is from genome assembly GCA_905147325.1 of Notodonta dromedarius. Classification (NCBI taxonomy): domain Eukaryota; kingdom Metazoa; phylum Arthropoda; class Insecta; order Lepidoptera; family Notodontidae; genus Notodonta; species Notodonta dromedarius. The sequence goes on from LR990189.1 coordinate 514,275, forward strand.
ATCATAACAATAATTATTAGTATCTTAGATAGCATGTAGGTATCAACTAAATATTATTTCGTTGTATAATAATTAAATAATCAACATTACTTAATTTTAGCGCTAGCAACACTAGCGCCAAAACATCAATAGCTAATTATTAATATTTTATTTACATAATGTTCTAAATTATTATGTCAGATTGTTGTAGTTTAATTACGAATACTTTATTTTGTTTACGCAACACTAATTATTTTATTTAGGAATGATATTGAGTTTATTCTTGTACCATGACAGCTGTACTGACAGCGCTTTCAAATAATTCGGTACTGGTCAAAATATTTATGTATAAATAGGGTAGAAATAACGTGCACGGTGCATTTGATTTTCGACCGTCGACGGATCAACTTGGGTAAGAGCAAAAACTCTGGCTAAATATATTTCTATAACAATATTAGTTTTGTGCTTCATTTGTGTAAAAGTCTATCGCCACCTTCTGTTACACTTCAGAAGTGGGATAGTGAAAAATGTCGGGACCTTATGCTGCTGGTCTCGGTATAAAAAGAAGGAACAGTGACGAGTTGACGTCGGAGGATGATCAATCCGAAGAAAACCAGAATTTTTTTTCTGTACACCATACCACGCCCATACCAAGAAAAAGACGCAGAATTACACATGCTGATGCAGAAGTTATACCCAAATTCCAACCTGAAGATAATACCAGTAACATCGGTAGCTGGTTACATAAGATAGATCAGCTTGGTGAAATTTATGGGTGGGACTCCACCGAGCGGCAGTTCGTAATGCAACTACGTCTGCGCGGTTCTGCTAGACGCTGGTATGAAGATCTTGACGATTATAACCTCAACTGGGAAGAATGGAAACGCTCTCTGGAAATTGCTTTTCCAAGATCAGTAGACTACGTGGACAGACTTGAAGTTATGCTTACAAGAACAAAGAAGGATACTGAAACTATGACTAAGTACTACCATGACAAATTATCGCTCATCAAAAAATGCGATATTGATGGTATAAACGCTATTTCTTGTATAATTCGTGGTCTCCCGATGGAGCTGCGTGCCAATGCTAAGGCATACCGATGCCAGTCACCAGAGTTGCTTTACCACGGGTATTTGTCATCACTTGAAAATTACCGAAGAGTTGAAGCTACATCAATTAAGAAATCAGTATGGAGAAGAGGAACATACGAGGCGAGCTCGACAGTAGCGGCAGCATCCCAACAGTCTGGAGTGAAACGCTGCTTTGCTTGTCGAAGAGTGGGCCACGAAGCACGTGACTGTCGTGCTTCACTTCGCTGCGACACGTGCCAGCGCTTCGGGCACTCCTCTACCAGCTGCTGGTTTGCGGCCAACGCAGGATCATCGCGACAGCGGACTCAAATACCACGGGTAAGTCACGTTATGTTTACAACTACTAATGTTTTTTTGAGCATTTATAAACGCCTTGTATACGTCGGCAGTGAACAAATCAATGCTTACATTGACACTGGGAGTAAACTTAATATTTTAACGCAGGAAATGGCTGTGCTTCTAAAAATTGATATTGCACCATCTGCCGTTGTAATGAGAGGATTTGGAGGTGCTCACTCTCGATCACTAGGAAAATCTCGTATAAATGTATTTCTGGATAACGTGTGTTTAAGCGGTGATATAGAAATTACTGATTATGATTTAGCTGACATAGACTTGATTATTGGACAACCCATGATTAATCAACCAGGCATAAGTTTAGTAACCACTACAGATTCTGCTATATTTATCGAAACTCAATTAATAGACGATTGCTTAAAGTCTGTTAAGTTGGAAAATGTAGATTTTGATTTTAAATATTGTATTTACACAAAATGTGATGTCAACATACCAGCAGGAAACAGTGACTTAATCAAAGTGTATGTGGATATCGAATGTAATGATAAAAATTTACTTTTTCTGACAAACTCTGTGTACCTTCAATTAGGAAAATTATGTTATGTAATACCTGGAGGTGTTATCGGCATCGAAGGATATTTAAAACTTATAAACATTGGTAATGAACCTATTTTTTTTAATGCCCGTAAATTAATAGCGCGTGCTGAACTTATCACGTATACACCAATAAAACGTAATAATATAATGGCCATAGCCCCTCTTTCAAAGACCCTTATAAATCACAAATTGACAGATATCGGTGATATAGATGTAGATATCGAAGAATTAGAAAATAAAGATTTTGGTAGACTCATGGCCTTACTTGAAAAATATAGTTTTCTTTTTGCAAAGAATACTAGGGATTTAGGTAGTACAGATCTGATAAAAATGCATATCCAAACTACCACTGACAAACCAGTTTACTGTAAGCCCTATAGATTATCGCATAAAGAGAACGAAATTGTAAATGAGAAGGTCCAGGATTTAATAGAAGCTGGAATAGTACGCGATTCTATATCTGAGTATGCTAGCCCGGTAATATTAGTTCGGAAAAAAGATGGGGATTTCAGATTGTGCATAGATTATAGAGCTTTGAACACGCATACTATAAAGGATCGATACCCCTTACCCCACATTGACGACCAAGTCTCAAAATTATCAGGCAAATGTTATTTTACCACTCTCGATCTTGCCCAAGGTTACTATCAAGTTCAAATTTCGGAAGAATCTATATCCAAAACTGCGTTCGTAACACCTACCGGACAATATGAGTTCCTAAAAATGCCTTTTGGGTTGGCTAATGCACCAGCCGTATTCTCTAGATTAATTCGTATTGCGCTTAATGACGTAAGAAATGACGTGGCTACATATCTTGATGACGTCATGTTACCAACAACCACCATAGAGGCCGGAATAGATTTACTAGAAAATGTTTTTAATCTCTTGCAAAAAGCTAATTTAAAACTAAATTTAAAAAAATGCTCCTTTTTAAAATCGAGTGTTAACTATCTTGGTCATGAAATTTCCGCAGGCACCATTAGACCGGGGCTTACTAAAATTAACTGTGTCTCTGAATATCGACGTCCAAAAAATGTCCATGAAATACGTCAATTTATTGGATTAACCTCTTACTTTAGAAAGTTCATACGTGGTTTCGCTGAAATCGCGCTTCCCTTAACAAAACTTACAAAAAAGGACGTAGAATGGACCTGGGGCTCAGAACAGGAAAACGCTTTTCAAACTTTGAAACTTAGGTTAGTTGAAAGACCGGTTCTAGGCATCTACGATAATAAGGCAGCAACCGAATTACATACCGATGCAAGTAAATTAGGATTAGGTGGTATTCTTATGCAACAACAGTCAGACGGTTCATTAAAACCAATAGCATATTTTAGTAGGGTAACATCGAAGGAGGAACAGTTTTACCATAGCTATGAGCTTGAGACCTTAGCGGTTGTAGAATCATTAAAGAGATTTCGAATTTATTTAGTTGGAATACCTGTCAAAGTTATTACTGACTGCGCAGCTCTACGAACTACCCTGGTAAAGAAAGACTTAATTCCCCGTATAGCACGTTGGTGGTTGACGATACAAGACTTTGATTTGCACATAGAATATAGACCGGGAGAGCGAATGAAACATGTCGATGCATTAAGTAGAAACCCTCACTCAGAGTTAATTTTCCACATTAATGAATCTGACTGGCTAGTTACACTCCAATTACAAGACGAACAATTACAGGCTATAATTAAACAACTACGTGAAAATACTACTAATCCAGAAATAATAAATAATTACATAATTAAAGACGATATCTTGTATAGGAAAACAATCCACGGTGAACGTTTTATTATACCCAAACTAGCTAAATTTGGTCTCTTGCAAAAATTTCACGATCAAATAGGACACCCTGGGTTTGATAGGTGTGAAAAAACGGTGAAAGCTCAATTTTGGTTTCCAGGAATGACACGATTTATAAGAAAATATATTAAGTCTTGTCTCCAGTGCGCATATGGAAAATCTAATTATGGTAAAACACAAGGAGAGTTATACCCAATTAAAAAAATACCCGTGCCTATGCACACTCTCCACGCCGACCATTTAGGTCCTTTTGTTAAAACTAGAAAAGGGAACACGTACGTTCTAGTAGTAATAGATTCTTTTACCAAATTTGTATTTGCAAGGCCTGTTAGAAACTGCAGCTCTATAGAAACAATTAAACAGTTAAAAGAAATAATCACACTATTTGGCCAACCTGCAAGAGTTATAACAGATAGAGGGACTGCTTTCACTAGCCGTTATTTTAAACAATTTGCAGAAGAATCTCAGTTCAAACATATTTTGAATGCAATAGCAAGCCCTAGATCAAATGGTCAAGTTGAACGTGTCAATCGCACTATTATCGACGGCCTGAACACTATGTCTGAAAGTGAGAATCTGTGGGACGAAAAACTTGCCGACGTAATCTGGGGCATAAATAATACCCCGAACGCAACTACTACATTTTCTCCATTCAAGCTCATGTTTGGGCATGACAATTCTCGGTTACCAGCTTATCCTACTGGAAATCTTCAAGATTTTGCAACCCAAGAACAACGATTACAGAATAGGAGAGAAACCGCAAAATTACGTATTGATAGGAACATGACAGTTATGAAAAATCGATTTGATAAAATTCACAAGAAATGTCACAAGTATTCAGTAGGACAATTAGTTTTATGGAAGGGCGGTGCTAGTAAAGACACATCCGCAAAAGTTTCACAAAAACTTAAGAGTCCTTATACAGGCCCCTATAAGGTTGGTAAGGCGGAACCTAATATTGATCGTTATACAATTTATAGTGTTAAAGGGATGAAAGGATACCGTAAGTTCAGTGCAGTTGTACGTGGCGAAGTACTAAGACCTTATAAAGCCATTGTTTCCGATGCTGATAGTTCATCCAGTGACAGGGAGGTAGACAGAGACGACCTCATTGATCTGCTAGAAAGCTAAATCTACCTCACCTCGAAATTGACTGTCTAAAGCACTTCATAATATTAACATAATTAATTGTTTTAGTCCCTACTTATAATAATTATTATAATATCATAAGGTTTGAGCATGTTATAGGCATATAAATAAAAATGACAAATAAAAAGAAATAATGTATTACATAAAATAGATGATATCGAAGTTTTTTTTTATCATAAAATATATAAATCTATATACTTATATAAGATTAATAATCATTGATATTCTAAACCCAAAACGTAGATCATCATTGCTTGATACACTGACACAAGTCCACAGATTAGAGATATGTAGGTTATGACTTTGATCAAGAATCTTTTTCTTATGGATATAGTAGTCTGTGTGACGTGACTTTTGATGCAGCCAGAGAGATGTTATAGATAAAAGGTCTAAGGATGCAGCAGTCTGTGTGACGTGAGTTTTGATGCAGTAGTCTGTGTGACGTATCTGCAGTAAATGTTGTGTTTCTATGGCTGGGAGTTAATATAATAGTGTCTGTGTGACAAACCTGAATATAAAAATCTATGCTATCTAGGTAAAACGAAGTAAAATAAAGGTAAACGAAAATTATTAAGTCTATGTGACAAGCCAAGTGGACAAGTCTGTGTGACAAAGCTAATCTTGTGTAAAAATTGCAACTATACATATAAGTCGATTGTGACACATGCTGAGTAGATAAGGTAAAGGCAGTACTTACAGTTGGAACAATTGTGGGTACCTAATAAGAAATAAACACTAACCACCGATATTCTCTCGCTGCAATGCTTATATGCTAGCCACTGCAAAATAATCCTGCGTGCTTATTTTTTTTTCCTAACAGGTAAATGATAACAGCGGTGACAACAAAAATCCATCTGAACGTCGTGGGACACAGCCGTTGCAGGATGGCCGAGTGTTATCGATTACTCCTCAACTATGACCAACATCACATCCCGGATATTTATAAATATTAAATAGGGTGATCATAACAATAATTATTAGTATCTTAGATAGCATGTAGGTATCAACTAAATATTATTTCGTTGTATAATAATTAAATAATCAACATTACTTACTTAATTTTAGCGCTAGCAACACTAGCGCCAAAACATCAATAGCTAATTATTAATATTTTATTTACATAATGTTCTAAATTATTATGTCAGATTGTTGTAGTTTAATTACGAATACTTTATTTTGTTTACGCAACACTAATTATTTTATTTAGGAATGATATTGAGTTTATTCTTGTACCATGACAGCTGTACTGACAGCGCTTTCAAATAATTCGGTACTTGTCAAAATATTTATGTATAAATAGGGTAGAAATAACGTGCACGGTGCATTTGATTTTCGACCGTCGACGGATCAACTTGGGTAAGAGCAAAAACTCTGGCTAAATATATTTCTATAACAATATTAGTTTTGTGCTTCATTTGTGTAAAAGTCTATCGCCACCTTCTGTTACACATGTAAAAGTGAGAACTGGAAGCATAAGAAAGCGAATGGCATTTCATTTTATCAGTGAGTCCCCCTTAAAATACATTTTTTTACAAGAAAAAGCAAAATTTATATTTTCATACATTCTATGTAGTTGGATTATGTGGATACGACTTCTATAAAATTATATTGTTTCGTATTAAAATGCCGTTTTCGTAGAAAACGGTTTATTGCGCTCTCCACAAACTTAACTTATACGCACTAGTAGGTACAGTAATATTTGTTACACACAAAACTTCCAAATCACATAGCAGTCGCATAGTCGTCCAATATAGTCGCTTACCTAAGGGTCGTCGTATATTTCTCTATCATTGCTTTCTTAACACATGTTCAATGTCGCTTCCGATGACAATATACTTTTTAGGGTACTTTTCTCGACAGTTTAAACTCGAAAAGTTGTTTTATTATCAGGGCAATTTAAGACATTTAATTTGAGATACGTCAGTGAATTCAACATTTTCCCATAGATTTCCTCAATCTATAGAGAGGCGTGAAAAATGGACTAATGCCATACTTTTTACGAGAGCACCCGATTGGAGACCAACAAAACGTACCTGTTTTTGTTCATTATATTTTGATGAATCGGATTTTGACACAAGTAACAAAGGCCACCGGATGTTAAAGAAAACTGGTTAAATATATTGGTTTATATTTGAGTAATCGGCGGTTATGCTCAATACCTGCTATAATATCGCCAGACTGACACACCAACTATGGTCCCAAACTAAGCAACGCGTGTACTATTTACCGATATCATACTTGGTACCGTACAATGGACTGGGGGCAATCCCGGTGACAACCAGACCAGGGCGAATTACAGAAATGTCATTTCCGAAATTTCCTGGGACGCAAATCGAACTCGCAACCACCCGGTACAGTGAGCCCAGTGGTATACGTGCAAACCACTGTGCCAAACAGTCGTCACGATACCAAGCCAAGCGATACTGCGCCAAGCAATATAATGAACACTTCCATCGCTTGTCTTTGCTTGTGTATAACTTCTCACATTTTTTACCAGGCTGCTTCTCTAATACTGTTTAACTTAACACTGTACACATCATAAGGACGTCGTGCCGCTTATAATTAAATGTCACATTTTATTTTTAAAGTCCCAGTTTTTTTAAATCTCACATATTTATTATTTAAGGTATTTTTTAATGGACCGATAAAATAAAAAAAAGTATTTCCATATTTGCTTAATACTTTTTCTCTTACGAAAACGGTATTTTTAATATAACCCGCCACGTTATAATATTCTTATGTAATTGACTTGAAATCGTGAGGCGTATCCATAGTTTTGACGTCGTTTTGCACAGTTTTGACACTGGGCCCCGCGCGCCGGCGCGCTTTACACACACTGTCATTGCCGCGAGATCGCATTTGAATAATAATGAAGTATGAAGTACTGTATCCATTCCTTCCTTTATCAAAGGTATCAATAGTATAACAAGTATAGAGCTATGATATATGTACCTGTGGCTAAATATATCAATTGTAGATACTGAAATTCACATTCCCTTGACTCTGATTGAAAGGTATATATACACCTTTAAGAAACATAAAATAATATTTTAATTATAATTGAAAGTGCCTTTTAAATTGGCACTTTCTCAAAATGACCACTTTCCACAAATTATCAAATTCCCAAAATGAACACTTCATTATCCCAAAATCGCCACCTCGGTCACTTTACAGAAATGACGACTACCCCAAAATGTCTACTTTCCAACGTAAACTTAGCTAACGAGTAACAGATCATTGTTTTATTTTATACCACTGTTTACGAATAGCGGCAACTAATCTAAATATAAAAAAAGAAACATGAATATTTTCACAGGAGTTCCTTAATCAATGTATATGAACACTAAGAAAGGATTTATTAATATTCATCCTATAAGGGGAATAAATAGGAAAGTTTTCATGAAATTCACGAAGATAATCAGGGTAAGAATTAAAAAAGTTAATTTGAAAAAGTTATAATAGGTATAAGTACATTATTAAATATATATTTAATTGAAACACCTTGTTATTATGTTGAACATATTATTATGTTGCCAGATATTAAATAATACTACAGTGTTACTACACCAACATTTAAAATAAATACAGTACTTACATGAAAAAACAAAAAAAAAAAATCACTCCCGTCACCCAACCGGCCAATAGCGTGCGAGCGCGCGCAATAAAACAAATATGGTGGTCAGTATGTTATTTAAAAATGGCGCGCTTGCTTAGATTGGAATTATACATTAGTATAGTTTGTTATAACTTATAACAATGTTTGTGGATGCAATTATAAACTATGTCATTGTGTGAGATGCATTATGTGAACTTAACTATAATAAAAACACAAGTGTGACTAAGTCCCGTGGGTATCACGACAAAGTGACACATATTGTATAACATGTATAATAATCAGTATAATACCTATTTATAAAAGAAGAAGCTGATTGACAGTAGGTACCATTTATACCGCAGGCATGCACTTGACAAGAATTTTCGATGTTGTCTAAAAGAAAATTACCTATTTCGGTACATCGGTCAACGGTGTGTCAAGAATGAAACTGAAGCAATATACAGCTTATAAACTCGAACGTGTTTCCTTTCACAGAAGATCGGTATAAAGTAGCTACTTAGTATAGCTGCGTTTCGTACGATAAGTGGGAGAAACAGAAGCCCTATCCCCGTCCCTTTCCCTTCCTCTGTCCTACTTCCCTTCAGTTTTCCAAAGAGCGAGTAATGCCTTTGGTATTGCAAGCATCTATGGGCTACGGTAACAGATTTGTTTTATTGGGACTGGTCCCGCCACACACTCCCATCACTGTAACTCCTGTAAACCAGGATCGACAATGGTGACCAATAATGACGTCGAGGTTTGACTCTCGACGAGTGCCGGGGAAAAGTTAAGTTGTCTTGGAACCCGCACGAATTTAATCGAAAGAAATAATAGGTAAACTGTAACTGCTTATCATGAGGCGGGCCGTTGGTTTGTTTGCCGATTTTGTTGCCTAAAGAATATATCGGTGCCCATACTCACACATGTTGCCAAACACCAAAGGCAACACGTGCTGCGAACCAGTTACACACCTTTCTCTTTCAACAGTCCGCCCGCGCGCGCTGCAAGCCCGGTTTAAGGTTACTTAATATATGGGGCTTTAGGTTATACTAAAGTTATCGCTAACAAGGTCGCCGACGTATAAATTCCTGGGCTGATTATCATTGATCAGTATATCTTATCACCTGTAATAGTCTTGCTTCTTAGCAATCAGCCCGTGCAGTTACTTCTGTCTCCCGCTTTGCAACGGAGGGAAGTGGATAATTTTCTTCCAACTCCTATTCTTTCGATTAAATTCGTGCGGGATCCGAGACAGTTTATCTTGTGCCCAGGACTCGTCGAGGGTCAAAACTCGGAGTCATGGGGTTTTGACGACCGCTTGGTGTAGTGGTTCGAGCGTAGGCCGCTCGGCTCACTGCACATGGTGGTTGCGGGTTCGCTCCCGCTGGGGTAAATTTCGGAAATGGCCTTTTCGTAATTTGCCCTGGTCTGGGTGTCACCGGGATTGCCCCCAGTCCATTGTACGGTACCCATAGTACAAGCGTTGCTTAGTTTGGGACCGTACAGTTGGTGTGTTCGTCTGGCGATATTTATTACTAGTTGCTGCTCGCGACTTCGTCCGCGTAGACTAAAGTAAAGTATTCTATGTGTTAATCTAGGTTATAAGCTACTAGCTGCCCGCCCCGGCTTCGCACGGGTACATTGCGGTTACATTATTCGAGTTTTAGTAAGGACCCCTATTTTTTTTGAAAATATATTATAGCCTATGTCACCCGGGGATAGTGTAGCTTCCCAACAGTGAAATAATTTTTCAAATCGGTTCAGTAGTTTCGGGGCCTATTCATTACAATCAAACAAACAAAGTTTTCCTCTTTATAATATTAGTATGATATGTGTTCCAAATTTCATCCAAATCCGTTCAGTAGTTCTTGCGTGAAAGAGTAACAAACATACATCCACACTCACAAAATTTCGCATTTATAATATTAGTAGGATTATTATTATCATTAGACACGGTGGATGCTGGCATACAGGAGTAACAGAGGTTACCCTAGTCCCATTAAACTTGTCAAATTGTCGACAACAGAGTTTAATCTTTCGACCTATTGAAGGTTCGACCGGCGGTTATTTGACCAAACATCGTCGGATATAACATAGCGCCCATATCCCATGGACCAGCTTCACAATACAATACCACTAAAGGTATAGTCAGTTCATTTCAGACGCGTGAATTATTGCAATTTGCCCAATATTCCAGTGCCATAAGAGTCACAGCATACTCAAACCCTATCGCCAGACTAACACACCAACCCAACAGTATGGTCTTTAACAAGCAACGCGAGGCTCCATGGTCGTAAACTCGTTTGCAACTTGATTGTAAATAAAAAAATAAATTCAATTCTGTAAGCTCCCTTTCCCACCGCAATAATGATCGTTAAGGTTTTTAATGTATGATGTTTACGAAACAATCGCTGCTATTGTTTATGGTGCGATGTCGATTTGCGCGCGAAATTACGTCGGCAGTACCGTTACCTTTATAAATTGCATAACCTATGATTTCTGCTGGATTAATAGATTTACAGCGCTCCAAGTCGCGTAATATAATCACACAGTTATTTTTTTTTGTTACTTTAGATAATTATGGTAGTCTACTAACCAAAAAGCCGTTGATGTAGTTTACAAAAAAAAACAAACCAAACATTTTAGCCTCAGAAAAAAAATTGTGCTGTCAGCAGGATAAAAGAAATTGTTAACGGTACCGATTTTTAACAGGAAGTTAATATGAATGGCCAGTGGTTTTCCAATTGAAGGGAACTGTATGAAATAAGCAGACTTGAGGCAGCCTAAGCCTACTCACCTCGTCTACACTATATCTTCTTTCATAGTTCAGATTAACTAAGTTCTTTTATGAATGAATGCATAAATCAATATAGCGTGTGACGTCGTCTATATGACGTCACGTCTAGTCTCGATGAACTACGAGGCGGCCCCCTCCCCCCGGGAGTGGGAGGGGTGGTTAACCTCCCACGCGCCTGCCTACACGAACTATGCGGGGAATCTTTCATTAATGCTCTTATTGAATTGAAGTCTGAAGGTCTGGAGATTATTAAATAGTTGAGAGATTCCATTCCGGTATAATGCTGAATATTTTTTTTGTAATAATACTAATATGTATATACCTTTATTATAGAGGTTAGTGATGCAACATTTCACAGGTAGCGTGTGAGAAATCATTATTATATAGATTTTAATAAGTAGAAACGCTACCGACATAGGTAGATACCGCTAAAATATTTGCAATGAAATCGCAAAGCGTTCTGTACTGTCACGAGTTTTCATCATAAATCATCGACCAGTGACTTCATAGCATTACGTGGCATAGTGAAAAAGCACTATGAATAAAATCATTCACTGTGAAAAATCACAGGTGAAATAACAGTGAAAGAAAAATATAATTTTTCGTAATGAAAATTAATTGATAGTAGCAATCATTTCCATGTCTAGTAGAGGTGCACCACAGTGCACCCACATTTCGCTGATATTATTTTAGTCCCAATGAAATTGGGGGTAGGGTGCTTATTCCCACGAATGTGAGGGGTATTTGGCTCATAGTCTCTACCTCGCTAGCCCATTGCTGGTTAATGAACTCCACAGGTCCAGATGCCTTACACTTAGGTATTAATAAATCCGTCTCAAGTCTGAGAGCGATCTTGGAAATGTCATCTTACCGTCATCCCAGTACAAAATGACGTGTCAAAAACTTACTCAAGATCGCTCGACTTATTAGTGACCCAGCATCCTCGTGAGGATTCCTCGCCTCGTAACTTGAGCATTCGAGCAATGCGTGGCTTTATGAACTAAAGCGATCCACACACTAGCATAATACATAGAGCCCGCAAGGCATAAAACATCTTACCCAATCTCCAGGTCATCCAACCGCTGGTATTTCACTCCTTTGGATATCATCTTGACTTTTTCACACTCACAACACTACACACTAAAATATCACCGTCTCATTCCCACACACTTATATTATTACACTTTGTTTTTAAAAAAATATAAAATATAGTTGCGTTCCTTTTTCGAAATTAAAAAATACATTCGTTACGGACTGTCAGAAACCTGTCAACTGGTCTCGCCCACTGGCAGTCCCAGTGCAGATGTCTCAGGGTGCAGAGGGCCCTCGATCCGAGGGGATATCATGGACCAGACACGATAGGGGAGACTGTTAGTTGACCACGACTCGAAAATCGAGGAAAGGACAAGGAATACCTTACGTAGTCACACGTAAATATTTTGACGACTGCTTGGTCCAGTGGTTCGATCGTAAGCCGCTCGGCTCACTGCACATAGTGGTTGCAGTTTCGATTCCCGCCGGGGCTAATTTCGGATATTGCCTTTTCGTAATTTGCCCAGGTCTGTGTGTCACTGGGATCGCCCCCGGTGCATTGTACGGTACCCATAGTACAAGCGTTCCTTAGTTTGGGACCACACAGTTGGTGTGTCAGTCTGGCGATAACTATTTATTTATAAACAAACGAACATTGATTTAACGAAAACGGGGCCTTCCTTGTTATGGTCAAAACTTACGAGCAAGACAAAAAAAAAATAAGGTAGAAAGGTATGAAAAGCATGGAGCATGCTTTTTTCAGTGTCAAAAGTATGTTCTTACTACTCCACTACACTCAACTGACAACATATTAAGAAGAATGAGATAAATATACAATACAGCCTTTTTTTTTTTGATATGACTATATGTTGTTGGCCAGAGTGGCCATAACAACTTCACCCGGACAGAGGGCGAGCGCAAGTGCGCTCCAGCCAGAGGGGCAGGGGGGCAGCTAGCTCAAGGGCGCCACAAGGGACACGACCTCGGCTTGGGCCGCTGCCTGGAGAGGTGGCGAGGGTAAATCTACCACCGGATCGGAACGAGATACACAACACAGCGAGCATCTTGAACACTGTGAAGCCTGTATTTACTATTGTAGTGACCAGTTGGTGGCATAGGTTCGTATTAATAAATCGATCTCAAGTCTGAGAGCGATCTTGAAAATGTCATTCTTATGTCATCCCAGTACAAAATGACATGTTAAAAGCATACTCAAGATCGCTATCAGACTTTAGATCGATTTATTAATGCGGGCCAGTGCTTAGAGAATTTCAGTATATTTGCAATATTTAACAACCGAAATGTATTGCATACTTAGCTTCATTTCCTTTCAAGACAGAACCGACGGTGGACCTCCGTCCTTGTCTCTCGTGTCGCAAAGTAACCCACAAGGACACTATGGGATATACAGGTTGAAACAGAAAGGGTATACCTTTTTTTTTCAAAACTTAAGGTGAAGGCGCCCATCTAGCCCGCGAAGTTCAAATTTTTTGAGTTCTTTTAGAAATTTTTCAAAATCTGACAATAATAAAAGACAAATTTTGTTATTCGCGAAAAAGACCGTGTGCAGTGCATTTATTAATACATTTATTTTACTCTAAATATTATCACGGTGGATATGATACTAGTAAATCACTAAATATACAAAAATGCCAGATTATCTGGATAGCTGTCGGTCTTGAAATGTTTTAGAGTAAGTTTGATATATTAATATATCAACTATCAAGGCGCTTTAGCCTTAACTTTGTAATTCTAAAACTATCAGCTTTGGAGGAAACTTGAAAAACAAAAGGTGTTACAGGGATATAGCTGTTGACAGATTTCATAAGTCTACAAAACCTTTAGTACTTCAACTGTCCCACAAAGCCGATAGATTTAGATTTACAAAGTAAAGTTGCAAAAAAAAATAGTCTACCCTTTCTGTTATTGTAAATGTTCATTAAACACGCATGCTCTATGCTTTTAATACCTCTTTGTTTTAAATGTGTCAAAAATGGTGTCGTGTTGTGACAAAAGCATCGGTAACGCTGGCTAGAAAGGTACAAAATCAATTACCACGTGTAAAGTAGATAACATTCTTATCATTGAATCTGGAGTACCGCCTGCAGAGTGCGTATATTCAATCACTACAGCGAACCGACGCTCAGAAAAATTAAGGTCAATAAAGCGTGCCGTGTTCAGACTAGATAAGAGACTATCAATATAAAGATATGATATTGAAGCAAGAAGCCGTGAAGCACGCGTCTTGCGGGCACAAGGTCCTGGGTTCAAACCCCGGCTCACACCTCTGGGTTTTACGAAATCTATGTGCGAATCATAATTTCTATATGATCATCACTCGCTTACGGTGAAGGAAAACATCGTGAGGAAACCTGCATGTCGTAGAAAATCTAAGCAATTTTCGAAAAGACATGTGAAATCCGTCGACTCGCACTGGACCAGCGTGGTGGATTACGGCCTGAATCCCCCTCGTAGTGAGGGGAGGTCCGTGTCCAGGAGTGGGACGTCAAAAGGGCTAAATTATTATATAATTATTATATTGGAGAGTTGTATAGCCAAGCTATAGCCATTTGTCTACAGCTCCTATACGAGCTGGCTCGACTGCGCTAGTACGTACAAAAGACCGGCGTAAAGAAGCTATTATAAAGCTGCGTTTTGTACAATATGTCAGAGAGCTCCGTCTTAATACCCTTCAAGTTGACAACGTGCGAGCAATGCCTTTTATAATGCAAGCATCTAGAGGCTATGGAACTGCTTAGAAGCGGGCTGGTCGTGCACTTGTTGGCATACTTTGTTTTTAGTCCCTGTGTCTCTCTCATTCCTAGTGAACATCAGTGCTGGCCCCAAGAAACTTAAAAACAGCTCACTAATAAAAAAACAGGAGAAAATAGTAGGTAAAGTAGAAAAGGCAGATTTTATACTTTCCTCATATAATTAAAACAATCACCTACTTTTATTACTTACCAGGACTCACATATATTGTTATATTATAATATTTATCATATTATTTTATTATATTATAATATTGATACTGCCATCTAGTGTCATTGCGTTTTATTACATAGTGGTTATCATAACATATTTGCTTAGTATAATAGGTGGCTTTGAACACTAATTGAAAAACAGTAAAAATTAGGAATGAAACAGATAACGGCAAATCTACTGTTACAACTGCAGGGTTGGTAACACTGGTGAACATGCCTAACGCCCCCACCCCAACCGTGCACCATGGACACCCGACGAGAAAAGGACACAGTCCCACCCGAAACCTCTCATTCAGACAGTTTTTTGTGCAACGATGTTGCTTCTTGTTTTGTTTACAGCTTCATGCACTACAAACTCGCCGTTCCGGTGGTAGATTTACCCTCGCCACCTCTCTTGGCAGCGGCCCAAGCCGAGCTCGTGCCCCTTGTGGCGCCCTTGAGCTAGCTGCCCCCCCGCCCCTCTGGCTGGAGCGCACTTGCGCTCGCCCTCTGTCCTGGAGAAGTTGTTATGGCCACTCTGGCCAACAACATTTAGTCCAGATCGAAGAAAAAAAAATCTATAATATCAGACGGGGAAGATGCGGCCGCAGTGTTTATAATACCTATTTATTTACTCTGACACACAACTGTGTGTTCGACATTATTATATTTATTAAATACAATTCAATTGTTCTACGTTTGTTTTTGAATTGTATTATTGTCATTGGCAGAGGTCGGTACCGCATTTGTATATTAATCATCCATTTGAATTGTATAGTTGCACTAGTTGCTGCCCGCGACTTCGTCGGCGTAGACTTAAGGACAGTATTCTATGTGTTAATCCAGGTTATAAACTATCTGTTTTCCAAATTTCATCCAAATCCGTTCAGTAGTTTTTGCGTGAAAGAGTAACAAACATACATCCACACTCACAAACTTTCGCATTTATAATATTAGTAGGAAGTAGGATAGCAAGGGTAGCGGGCAATGTAGAGACTTCTAATTATTTTTAATTGTTCATGATTACGCTAAAATGTAAGGATGGGACACCAAATCATTCCTCTAAAATGTCCAGAAATTATATAAAATCATAAAGCAAAATTTGATAGAAATTACATAAAATCATTACGATAAAATATGTGTATGTCGAAATCGTTACGATAAAATGTATATAAGACATTATCTTTGCCCTAAATTGTATGGAAGTGTCATAAGATCCTTTCATGAAAATATATGGTAACTAGCTGTGCCCGCGACTTCGTCCGCGTGGAATTTAATTGACAAAGTTTCATACCCTATTTTATCCCCTTGGGGGTAGAATTAATCAAAATCCTTTCTTAGCGGATGCCTACGTCATAACATCTACCTGGATGCCAAATTTCAGCCTGATCCGTCCAGTGGTTTGGGCTGTGCGTTGATAGATCACTATGTCAGTCAGTCAGTCAGTCAGTCACCTTTGAGTTATATATATTTAGATAATATTATCTTTGCCCTAAATTGTATGGAAGTGTCATAAGATCCTTTCATTAAAATATATGGTAATGGCAAAATCGTTGAAAATTACATCGCATTGGGTCTAGCCTGTAAAGATATTTGTATGTATTGAGAAAATAAATAAATAAATAAAATAAATAAATAACATCTTTACGCAAAAACATGTACACATAACATATGCTTGAGCTAATGAAGCTAAAGTAAAATGAAGTCCTACTTATTACAGTGACTTAGAAAACTTTTTGTTGCGAACTGTGGAAGTCATAAAACACGACTAAATAAATTAACATTATGAAGCATCTTAGTTTTTATAGTGCTTGTAAAATTTTAATCTATATAAGGTATACAATTTTTTTCAAAACATAACTTTATAATTAAAACTATCAGCTTTGGAGGAAACTTGAAAAACAAAAGACAGTTATACAGCTGTTGACAGATTTCACAAGTCTACAAAATCTTCAGTACTTCAACTGTCCCACAAAGCCGATAGTTTTAGATTCACACAGTTAAGTTGCAACAAAAATAGTATACCCTTTCTGTTTCACCTAGTATACTGCTTTAACACCTGAATGCGAACCAATACCGCCCCACCTGTTTTAATTATTGAATAATACACTTGTAGTGTAAACCGCGGTTACTCAGTCAGTTGGTAAAATAACAATTTCCTACAGTAACTGAACCTTGAGAGTTAGTGAAAGTTTACATTAACTACGTAAGACACGAGACGGAAAGCGCAAAATAGAGATAGATGTATACGGCTTTCTTGCTTGTAAAGTTAGTATCAGATCTTAAAACATTAGGAATGATTACGCTTTTCTCAGTTTCTATTGTGGTCAGCTATGTCTCCCTAATGTGTCCGGTCCTCGATATGCCATCCCCGAGTTTCGTCGGACCCCGGGACACGACTAGAGAGACTGCCGGGGGAGAGACCAATTTTCAACCGCCCATAACGAGTGTCATATCACTCTGATATGGACCGACAGCTTCATGTGTCCTACAAAGCACTGAGTCCAGATGTTCGGTCATCCATCTCAGTCCGGACCGGGGTACCATTGGTTATGCTGCGATCTCTTGTCAGACCTCTGCCTCCTTGTAACGACATAGCGAGGTGCAATTTAGTACGCGACACGTAATTTGCTGAGTGCAAGGGTGAAGATCGGTTTGCGCCAGCTGTGTGATTTTTTAAGGAAAATCTAGCGTACATTTTGGAAAAATGATGTAATCATTTTGGGGGAGTAGACATTATGGGAAAGTGGTCATTTTGTTAAGTTTTTCGTTTGTAAAAGTAGCCATATTTGAAAAACATAGTGTCCATTTTGCACATTTGGTTATAGTGGAAATTATGGAAAAGTGGTCATTTCGTCAAAGTGGGCGTTTTATGAAACAGGACAATTTGGAAATGTGGCTATTTTGGGAAAATTGTATGTCCATTTTGGGAAAGGTTTATTTCGGCCTTAAAGGTATCTGGTTGTGAGGTATATTTTAAGCGTTTAATTCATCTTGATGGACATGGTTTAAGGACATTTTTTGTTGGAACTAGTCCCGCCACACACTCCCACCACTGTAACTCCTGTAAGCCAGGATCGACATGGTTGAGGACAGTCTAGTCTAGTTCGAGTGCAGCCCGCTCGGCTCATAGCAACGAGACTTATCGGGACTTTTGGACACAATCCATTCGTATTTCGCCCTGAGGTCCAAGCCTGCCAATTTAATTAACATTTGAGTCATGGGTCGTTTGCTCAAATGTCAACGAAATAAGCAGATTTGAGGCCCTGGTCTTGTCAGTGAAATCACCCCAGACCACTGCACGATATCCATAGCACAAGCCGTTGTTTCATATGGAAACATACAATTTGATTGGTGGGTTGTCTGACGAAGTCGATAAAAAAAAGTCAAGTAAATTTAGGCGCACCTCAGATTACAGCTATCAGTGGGTAAATAAATATAATATATCTAATACATATCGGGGCCATATGTTTGCGCTGCTTATCAATTAGATACGAAGACCACTGCTCCCTGATAGTATGCGTGTTGGTAACCAAATACTATTAATCCTCTTTGCTCTGCGACTTCAAATAATAGTCACATTTTTTGACACTAACCCCCTTATCCTACTAATATTATAAATGCGAAAGTTTGTGAGTGTGGATGTATGTATGTATGTATGTATGTATGTATGTTTGTTACTCCTTCACGCAAAAACTACTGAACGGATTTGGATGAAATTTGGAACACAGATAGATTATAACCGGGATTAACATATAGGATACTTTTTAAGCCGATAATCCCGAATTTTTTGCTAATTTAAAATACTACGCGGATGAAGTCGCGGGGCACAGCTAGTTAATAATAAGCAGCAAGGGGGGAAGGGGGGACATTGAGACAGCAAGGGGGAGAGAGCAATGGTTCATTGAGAGTCCAGCCGTTGGACTCTAGTCACAACGCTAGTTTCAAGGTGTTTGTGGTGAAGGTGTCCAGTCTAGTGAAGGAATATTTCACAAGTAGCTTGTGAAAAATCATATTATATAGGTTTTCATAAGTAGCACCTGCTACCGACAGGCACAAACTGTTAAAAATCATTGCATTTAAATAGCAAAGCGTTCGGTAACGTCCCGGCTTTCATGATAAATTATCGACCAGTGATGCCATAGGAATAAGTGACATAGTGAATATTTACTATCAATAAAATCAATGACTGTGCCAAATCACAGGTGACGTAACAGTGAAAGAACAACATAATTTCACGTAATGAAAATGAATTTAAAGTAGCCTTCATTGCCATGCAAAAGTTATATTGTCTTGGAATCCGCGCGAATTTAATCGAAAGAAATAATAGGAGGAGTTGGAAGAAAAAAATCCACTTCCCTCCGGTGCAAAGCGGGAGACAAAAATAGCTGGTATGGGCTAATTGTCATACAAACAAGACTGTTACAGCTGATTGAAGACCAGTTGTAAGGCACCACGGATCGTAATTAGACTAATTAGATCCAAACTAGTAAATATGTATGTATGTATTTAAGGTCTATGGGCCTGAGATGCCTGATTAATAATAAATAAATAAATCTATATATATAAAACTCAAAGGTGACTGACTGATATAGTGATCTATCAACGCACAGCCCAAACCACTGGACGGATCGGGCTGAAATTTGGCATGCAGGTAGATGTTATGACGTAGGCATCCGCTAAGAAAGGATTTTGATTAATTCTACCCCCAAGGGGATAAAATAGGGGATGAAAGTATGTATGAAACTTTGTCAATTTTAAACCGATCGGGCTGAGACTTTGCGTTCATAAAGCTACTATGACGTAGACATCCCCTAAGAAACGATTTTAATTAATTCCACCCCCAAGGGGATAAAATAGGGGATGAAAGTTTGTATGAAACTTTGTCAATTTTAAACCGATCGGGCTGAGACTTTGCATGCATAAAGCTACTATGACGTAAACATCTTCTAAGAAAGGATCAAAATTCCACGCGGACGAAGTCGCGGGCTCAGCTAGTTATATAATAAACGTGGATTAGCGACGAGCACACCGAACTATCTCGTTCTGTCATGAGTAATTAACATTCGAAAGAAGAAGACTACGCATGGTTTAACTATACAACCGCTAATCCACGATTATTATGAAGGGGTAAGCAGCAAACTCAACACGTTTCTCTTGTCTAAGCCTACGGGGACACTTACAAATTGTCATTTTCCACAACCGGATCGGCGGAATGCACCGAGTGGTCGCGGGCTCGATTCCCGTGGGGGTAACTTTCGGAAGTGGCTTATTCGTAGAATGCCCCGGCCTTAGTGTCACCGGGATCACTCCCAGGACAATGTCCAGCGATATTTATTTATTTATACAGGGTGGTAGTATATTATCCTGTACTAGCTGTGCCCACCGACTTCGTCCGCATAGTATAAAACTTAACAAAAATTTGGGGATTATCGGCATAAAAAGCATCCTATGTGTTAATCCCGGTTATAAACTATCTGTGTTCCAAATTTCACCCAAATCCGTTTAGTCGTTTTTGCCTGAAAGAGTAACAAACATCCACACTCACAAACTTTCGCATTTATAATATTAGTAGGACTTCATCGACGAGTTCACAGGTTGAAGTTTATTTAGGTGTAGTTTTCGAATCAAACAGATCCGTCAATAGCAATTTAAACCTAAACTGTAACGTATTAAAGTTAGTATTTGCATCAAAGAAGATGGTAGTTTACCTAATTGTTAATATATTTAGTTATTTACTTAGTTAACTGAGTATATTGGCAACTCATGTACCTATTGTTATATTCAATGTCACATCTTCATACATATTAAACGCTCATGTTGTATCGGATTAAATAAATAATAAATATCGTCAGACTGACAAACCAATTGTATGGTCCCAAACTAAGCAACACCTGTGCTATGGGCCCCTTACAATGGACTGGGGGCGATCCCAGTGACACCCAGACCTGAGAAAATTATGAAAAGGCCATTTCCAAAATTTGCGCTGACGGAAATCGAACCCGTGTAGTGAGCCCAGCGGCCTACGCTCAAACCACTGCATCGTCCAATCGGATTGGCAACAGTCTTAATTGTTCTTTGATAATTTGGGTTTCAGCATAAAAATCTAAATACTTATGCAATTAATAATACACCAGCATCCCTCTGTGACCCTAAGGGGTAGGCTGGGGTGGTCCGCAGTGCACACACATATCGTCGATGGTCCCAATATACAGGGGGCGAGCCTGCTGCCATCACACCGGACACACTCTTCAATGCGAGGATCCGGGACATAGTCCACCACGCTGGCCCGCCGCGGGTTGGATAATGTAACACGGCTTTCGGAAGGCGTGCAGGTTTCCTCAAGATGTTTCCCTTCACCGTTCAGCAAGTGATAATCTTTTTAAGAAATGAAATTCACACGTCGATACCGAAAACAAATGATCATTGTAATTCCCAGTAAACTTTTTTTACTAAACGTTTTGTTATTACAACAAATAATTTATGCATTTGTTGACGTACGAGTATATTTTTTTTCTTAGTGCGGAGATGGGAGCCTTCATTAGAACCTCACACCTTGTGTTACTACTATTTCTAATGTAAGTTGCAGCCTTGCAGCCTTTGAAATCTCTTCAGTCTTCGGAGGACACGGGAAGCTGTCCATGGAATTCTAAATTGTATGACACTCGTCATGTGTGGTCAGAAGGGGGAGTTGACAACTGGTGTCATGTCTCAGGGTGCAGACGACCCTGGCTCCGGGGCACCAGACACGACACAGACTGGAGGCCGACCCTCAAGTTTAGAAAAGTTTGGATAATTTAATAAACGCAGTGAACTGACTTTATTATTGTTTCTTATTGACCTATTTATTTATTAATAGTGATGAGATTAGAATTGTACATATCACGATTATTATCGATTAATACTTCTTATCACAATTTCGAGAAACTTTCAAAGGTTTAATTTCCGTTCACCGACAATAATGATGGTTGTAATCGAAATTATTAAAGCCCGCAATAGTAATAAAATAAAAAATTAAATCATAAACTTACTTTATCATATCTCTGTCTTGTCTTTGTCTATTATAGCCGACTTCAAAAAACTAAGGTTCGGTTTTTATGTGCGTTTGTATGTGCGCGAATATATCAGAAACTGCACGACCGATTTTTATGATAATGTCCTTGGGGTAATGTACCTTAATATACCTACAGTGTTGCTGGTAATTCGTCGTATACCTTGCAGGGTACGATATAGAGGCTAAAATGCAACAAATCTGATCCCCTTGTCAGCGCCTCTCTCTCCAGCGTTTCAGATAAATTACTTAATAAACTCACAAATATAATATAATGGTTGGCATTTTGACTCGAATTATTTTTTTATGAAAATGTTTGAAATCATTTTATTATTCGCTAAGTGACGTAAATTAGAATACAAAAAATTAAACAAAAAAACTTTAACCGATTTCAAAACGACCTGGGTGCACTAAAAAGCTAGAAATAACTAGCGACCTTATAATTTCTTTCATTTAGAGTCGGTGTCACTATATTTACACTACGTTAGGACTTCTAAGGTACTAACCTACCCCTACTTAATTGAATTGGCATTTGGCACCGACTTCAAATTACAGAAATTTATGAAATTTTCATTACTCATACTCTGAAAGTAGGTCTGAAGTTGCCTGAGGAGCGGGTTGAAAGTAATACTTTTCCGGCCCGGGAGAATCGCTTTCAACTGACAGCTGTCAATTTATAAAAAAAAAATTGTTCACATTTCTATGGAACCATGTTCAAACTTTTTCTACAGTCACTCAATTACAGCACTATGTAAAATTGAAATAACATAAAGTTAAGTATTAATTAAAGAATATATATTTTTAAATGACTTAATTATAATTTAATTTCAACAATTTCTTTAAAATAAGTTAGATTTGGGCAAAATATTTAAAGATGAAAATGAAAAAGAATGGCTAAATAATGAAGTTGGCCGGCCAACGAAAAAAAAAAAATAGGCGGCAATCCGATCTTTTTTTTTTTGAGTTGTAGAGTATTGTTTATACTTCCTTGTATTATTTCTTTAGCCAATTCCTGTTTTTATTTTTACTTTCCTTGTATTCGTAATGAAAAGCACAGTGTTTACCTCGGGTGAAAGACTTATTTTGTCCCTCGAACTATTAGCGCCCTCGCAACGCTCGGGCGCCAAACCCCGTCTCGGGACTAAATAAGTCACTTTCACCACTCGTGTAACAATGTACTATTAAATGACTGAGTTCTGAGATAACAAACTCTGAACTGAGAACCTCCTTTTTGAAGTCGTTTGAAAAGACGTCAATGGTTGACATGGCAAATTTCAAATCGGCATCTCGACCCCACAAGTTCACTTGTGGTGAGGGCCTGTATGGCGCCTTTATCTTACAAGTCGACCGTGAGCCAACCAGGCTTCAGTATGCTAGGGCCTTTTGTGGAGCAAGTTTATTATTTTAATCATACTATATTACTATTTTGGCGCCCTCTGAAACTGCCGCGCTGGGGCGGGGTACACCGGCTTGCCCCGCCCTAGAGCCGGGGCTGCCCCTTGTATGTTCCGCGAAATTTAGCCGTTTTCGAGATATGGAATTATAATATTTGCTTTTTTAAACCGGTTTCAAGTAAGTAGGTAATTGTTAAATATCTTGCGTTTAAAGAAAATAAGAGTGGAATCGATTTAAATACTGCACCAAAACATAAAAGGCGTAAATGTGTGTGTGTTTCTGTTACCGCATCCAAATAACCACTGGACCTGGACCGATTACGATAAAACTTTCACTACAGCACAGATCGTAATCCGGAGTCAGAGTCGCCACAAGTTTGACCACAGCACAAAAACATATTTACGATTTATTTTTTAAAAAAAGCACAACCATGACACACTGGCATGCAATAAACATTGATAAAATAAAACGAAGCTTTTGCACATCGAACGCGTAATTTCGAAAAAGGAACACAATTAACATTCGTATGTTACGAAGCGCGCGAGCAATATTACCGGCGAATCAGAGCATTTTCGAATTTGGAAAGTGCATTCGCCTTTTAAATTTGAGCTCGTCCGATTGGTCGCGGGATTTCGGCTACTTTCGCCGTGCGTCGACGCGTGGTGTCGCCGCGAAGGCAGGCTTGCACTGCCGAGGCCGAGGCACCGCTCAATGGACGGTGAATAGTGTTGGGACATGACGACTTATCTCTCTACTGATTTTCCTCAATAACAACCTCGTATGATGACGAATTGCTTTGTTCGGTCATAGTGGTCTGATGTGGTTATACGGTCTAAGGGTCAACAGGTTCACAGGATCAGGTGGTTGCGGGTTCGACTCCCAAACGTGGCTAATTCCAGAAGATGGTCAATGGTATTTTGGAATTTTTTCTTTGTCTGGCTGTCCCATAGTGCAAGCGCGGTTTAGTTAAACATGTGTTTGTCTGTTTGCTGTCTTGCTCAATGTCTCGCACGAGAATCAAACCCGCGCCCACCTTGTCCAACGAGCGGTCTACGCGGTCATAAAAATATCGATATCACCCCATCACTAAACATATTACCTTGCTAAGATTATTGCACGCTATCTCGGTAGCGTGTTCAAATAAAAAACAACACTATTTTCATAGTGTTAAGATTCGATATGCTATAAAATTCAAACAAAAGGTGGGTATGTAGCAGCTAGAGTACATGATGTGGTCCTCAATGACAAGATAAAGAGTTGTTATGTACCTACATATTAGGTAGGTACATAGCTATGGCGGCCGTGTCCGGGTGTATGGGAACTATTCTTCGGTTCTCCACCTAAAATGCCGTTATCCAACATCTTTTTCAAATTCAAATATTTTTATTTCAAACTAGCTGTGCCCGCGACTTCGTCCGCGTGGATTTTATAATTGACAAAGTTTCATACAAACTTTCATCCCCTATTTTATCCCCTTGGGGGTAGAATTAATCAAAATCCTTTCTTAGCGGATGCCTACGTCATAACATCTACCTGCATGCCAAATTTCAGCCCGATCCGTCCAGTGGTTTGGGCTGTGCGTTGATAGATCACTATGTCAGTCAGTCAGTCAGTCAGTCATTCAGTCAGTCAGTCAATCAGTCAGTCAGTCAGTCACCTTTGAGTTATATATATTTCAAATAGGCCAGATCAACTGGCACTTTTAAAAAGTCAAGAGCTAGGTGCATGTCCCAAAAAAATATCCTATGGAGAAGAATCCAGTCGATTTCCACTAAATAAATATCGCCAGACTGACACACCAACTGTATGGTCCCAAACTAAGCAACGCTTGTACTATGGCCTATGGGTATCGTACAATGGACTGGGGGCGATCCCGGTGACACCCAGACCTGAGCAAATAATGATAAGGTAATTTTCGAAATTTTCCCCGGCGGGAATCGAGCCCGCAACCACCATGTGCAGTGAGCCGAGCGGCCTACGCTTCAACCACTGCGCTAAGCGGTCGTCAAATAATGACACTTTTATCAGAAAAAAAATCTCTACAGATCTGTCTAAGCAGTATTTTTGTATCTTTAATAGTTTTTGAGATCAAAAAAAGGGAAAAACACCGTTATGCTACTTTATTTTATTTGTTTTATTAATGTTTTTTGGCTCCAGTGTATAATTTGTTTTTTGCAGATAACGGGATTTTAGTTAAGAGGGCGGTAGAAATTTGTAACTAACTTTATAAGTCCCTTAACTTAAAAAAAAAAAAATACCATCTGCTAGAGATCACACATTTCACAGGTAGCGTGTGAAAAATCAAACAGGTTTTATAAGTAGCACCTGCTACCGACATAGGTAGAAACTGTTAAAAATCATTCCTATTAAATCGCAAAGCGTTCGGCACTGTCACGGTTATTATGATAAATCATCGACCAGTGACTGCATAGGATTACGTGTTATAGTGAAAATTCATTGTAAATAAAATCATTGACTGTGAAAAATCACAGGTGAAATAACAGTGATAGAAAAATATAATTTCAGTACACCTCTGCTCACCCCAGCGGACCATACGAGCGTGATGATATAAATTAGCGGTTTACAAACAAGTTGTTGGTAATCTGAAACTGTTTGCTATTGCTTTTGAGACAGGCGTTTATACAAGGTGACACATAATGGGTATACTTTTTTTTTCAAAACTTAACTTTGTAATTCTAAAACCATCAGCTTTGGAGGGAACTTGAAAAACAAAAGGTGTTATAGGAATACAGCTGTTGACAGATTTCATAAGTCTACAAAACCTTTAGTACTTCAACTGTCCCACAAAGCCGATAGTTTGAGATTTACAAAGTTACGTTGCAATAAAAATAGTATACCCATTTTGTATCACCTAGTATGTACAGTACAGTATAGATAAAAAGCTATACAAATAAATAAAATTGAAATGTCTGTTTATAATGTCAATATAACAGATTTTTAGTAAATGCATATGACAGTAAAAACGATACCAATAACAAAAAAAAAGTATGTTGTTTCGGAGATTAGCCGGAACAAACAGACAGGTTTGTTGCGACTTATCTCCGAAACGGCTGGTCCTCTTTTGACGGGGCTTGCACTGGCTCATAGCTGATGTTATAAGGAGTAATTTAGAAGTAGCACGCAGGCGGAGCTGCGTGCAGCACATAGTTGAAAATGATAATAGATTGTGATTGGTCAATTGATAGTCTTATACACCTTATTTAGCGTATGTGGTTCGGAAAACTTTGTTCTAGAGTGTGGAATCCAAAGGCTAGCTTTAGTCCGTGCCTAACGAGGGCGGCAGTTGGATCTATAGGAGATCGCCGTAAAGTAGCTATTATAGCTGTGTTTCGCACGATGCGTGCGAGCCGGAAGGACAACTTCCCCTTCCTCTCCCCCTGTCCCACTCCCCTTAAGGTCGTAAACGTGCGAACTAGTGTTGCCTAAAAATCGATAGATGATGTATCGATAGTTGACCTCGAAAAATAGTCACAATATCGATAGCCCTATCGATATTACAATACTATCGATACTATCACTATTATGGCGTATTTTACTGCAATCACTGTCGATACCGATATCGATGTAGTAAAATCGATGTAGTAAAACTATCGATAGTATCGATAATATCGATAGTATCGATAATATCGATAGGGCTATCGATATTGCGACTATTTTTCGAGGTCACGATAGTATTGCCAACCTATCCATAGTAAGGCAACACTAGTGCGAACAATGCCTTTGGTACTTCAAGCATCAAGCAAGCATATTCGAGCTACGGTAACTGCTTAACATCAGGCGGGTCGTACGCTTGTTTGCCGGCTTTGTTATTATATCAATAACTAATAATAAATAAATACTTACGGTGAAGCTTTCTCCAACATTTCAGTACTTTCACCTGAAAAAAATATATTTAAAGTTTTATTGACTTTGAATTAGTATTGAAAGACCAGCATGCTTGATTCCCATCGACGCATATTTGCGAAAAGGCTTTTTCCTAATTTGGCCCCAGTCTGGGTGTCACTGGGATCGCCCCCAGTCCATTGTACGGTGCCCATAGTACAAGCGTCGCTTAGTTTGGGACCACACAGTGTGTTAGTCTGAAGACATTTATAAATATATTTTTAAATAAAGATTACTAATGTGAGTTTATCACATTACTAGTATTCCCGTTAGCGCCTCCAGCTAAGCTAATGACTGTGTTAGGAGTGGGCATACGTCACAATAGTTTAATGGCCAGCATGGGGATCGAACCCTGAACCTCTGGGCTACGAGGGCTGCCACTCTAACCACTAGTCTATTGACGCCTTCATAATATATTTTAATCAAGTTGATGGAAAGAGTATGTAGACATGAAACAGGTATTTGGCATAGTCGACTCGGGAATCGAACCCACGACCCCGTAATCGGCAGCTGCTGTCGCAACTACTGTACCTACTAACACTTTTGTTACTTGTTGTATCTTAAGTAATTTATCTGAATCTTATCTCACCGGCACTAGACATGATGTTATCAATTCTTAGGTCTATCAACTGGTAAACAACCGCATCACTATCGGTACAGCACTTCTCTGCTGTACATTGAACCTGTAACAAAAGTTAAATTAAATTTAAGAAAAATAAAAATGTATATTAAGTTTTTTATGGATGTCAAAATTTGGTTTGAGCGTAATCCGCTCGGCCACTGCACCAAGTGGTTGCGGGTTCGATTTTCGTCAGGGCAAAATTCAGAAAAGGCCATTTCGCAATTTGCCCAGATCTGGGTGCCACTGGGATCGCCCCCAGTCTATTGTAACTTGTAAGTTACCCATAGTACAAGGGTTGCTTAGTTTGGGACCATAAATTTGGTGTGTCAGTATTGCAATATTTATTTATAAAAAATACCACTGATCCTCTAAGTACCTATTTACACACTGGGATACTGTTAGACTCATCATAATAATGTTAAAATTTTATGTTTAAGTAAAATTAAAACTAAGCGCCTACTTATAATAAGTTGACAACAAAAAGTATGTATACTAAATGCTATCCCAGAGCATAACTTATATCTGAGCCAAATTTCATTCAAATCTGTTCAGCCATTTTTGCATGATACTTGGACAAACTAACAAACACTTTGAAATTTTTTTGAAATTAAAAATTATTTCATACCAAACATAATACACTACTGTTAAAATTGTGCAGAGACATAGACTCTATGACCAAAAGGAATACAGTAAATTGTCTTAACGATTGGATATCAACCCACAGATGTTCATGCAAACCAAAACCAACCCTAACACAGTGCAAGTAAGTTGGTTCCGGTTTGCAGCAACTCATGTGGTTTGGATTCATTTTACAAAATCAAATCCTATTCTAATGTATACAAGATTAAGTACCAAATTCAATTGTACACAATCTGTTGATAAACAAACTGGGACATAATTAGTTTGTAACAGGAATTACAATGTTTGTAAATATTGACACTTTGTAAAACACAACAAAGGAACTTCTTATTAGTAGAGAATGAAATGTCACATTATTATAATTGTTGTATACTAGCGGCCCGCCCCGGCTTTGCACGGGTACATTACGGTTACATTATTGGAGTTTTAGTAAAGATCCCTAATTTCTTTAAAATATAATATAGCCTATGTCACCTGGGGATAGTGTAGATTCCCAACAGTGAAAGAATTTTTCAAATTGGTTCAGTAGTTTCGGAGCCTATTCATTACAATCAAACAAAGTTTTCCTCTTTATAATATTAGTATGGCAATCATTAAAAGTTTTAACATTTTAAACAATTTCAGGTCTATAAACTATGAGCAAGATAACTATATATATATATTTCTAGTTGTACCATAGAGGTATTTATTTTATAACAAATTTGTAGTACCGTTATCAAGTAGGTAATTAATGTAAGTAACTCATAAGTGTGTTATCAAACAGTTAATTAATCAGGTCAACAATATAACACTTGTTCTAAACTAAATTCAAACTAATTATTAATTATTCAGTTAAGTAACTTGAATTGTGTATCCATTGTTGCATAATTCTATATAAATTTAACAGAAATATCACAAATTCTGAACAAAATAATGTATTAAAAAGTAATTTATTCCAGATAGAATATTATTATAAGGTCATTGACACCTACAAGATTATGTGAAAGTCTATTAAGACCTATGGTTACCTAAACAGTCATAATTTTGTTATATTAGCATTTTTAACTATATCCAAGGTTTGTTTACAAGCAAAAATGATACTTACGTCATATAAATGCCTTGTTGAACGTAACCGACCTTTATATGGGTCGTATAAATGCACAATACAGCAGAAAACTGATAAAATAATCAGCAAAACTTTAATACAAAACAACTTTCAAAATATATATCAAATAATAAAACGGGTTACAATTATATGTATATCACTGTCTGTTAAACTTGTAATTTAACTTAAAACGTTTTTATTGTTGTTTAATTCGATATTTATATTAAAAAGTGCAATCCTTGCTTCTGTGTAAAACTAAAAACCTACTCTTCCTTTTCATTCCGTCAAAGTTGACATTAACTAACGTTCGGAAACCATAACATGCCCACCAAGAACTTTAAGCTTCTTGATGCCCACAAACCAAGAACAACACAAGAACAATCAGTCAAATGTGCGCCCAAAGTTGTTGATAGGTTCATAATTATTTATTTTCGAATAATTTAAGTTTTTGAACGTGTACATATTTAGAGATGGGTACGTAATTAATGAACAGACTTATAAATACTGGTAATAAACCTTAACGTACTAAGGTGAAAGCGCCTGTCTAGCCCGCGAAATTCAAAATTTTCGAGTATTTTTATAGTTTATCCAAAATCTGAAAACATTTAAGACAACATTTTGTGATTTGCGAAAAACATAGTATGCAGTGCGTTTATTAATACATTTATTTTACTCTAAATATTATCACGGTGGATATGATACTAGTAAATCAGTAAATATACAAAAAATTCCAGATTATCTGGATAGCTGTCATTCTTGAAATGTTTTAGAGTAAGTTGGATATATTAATAAATGCACTGCACACGGTCTTTTTCGCGAATTACAAAATTTGTCTTTTTTTATTGTCAGATTTTGAAAAATTTCTAAAAGAACTCAAAAAATTTGAACTTCGCGGGCTAGATGGGCGCTTTAGCCTTAATGTATCTTAACTATACTAAATATTCATGTAAGGAGTTGTTAATTTTAAGGCACATGTTCGAAATCGGAAATAAAATATACACTAAATAATTATTTTGACAGTCTTGTATCGACACTAGCGACGCTCGAGCGCTCTCACGAGACGAATAAAGTTTGTAGGAATGTACTTAAATAAATTTTTCGACGTGACTGTAGAATTAAAATCGGTCCCTATCTATCTATAGTTAATTTTTATAAAAATTAGTACATATTTTTAGTTAAGACGACTATTCATAAATCTATTTGCAGTCCTTGCTTTCTTTATTTCCGATTCCATAGTTACAAAATAATTACTTGACATCGATAACAGTTTTTAACAAATTGTGAATATATAATTATAAGTTCTAAATGGATACCTTTTAAATGATAAATTAATCGCTTAAAACAATCAATATTTGGTTAGTATATAATATATATACCATAGGAAGATGAGTGCTAATATATATTACTTCTGACTAAGGCAATGACAACAATCTTGAAAATTTCATTCTTATGTCATAACAGTACAAAATGTAATGTCAAAAGCTAACTCAAGACCTCTCTTAGACTTGAGGTCGATCTTGAGTACGCGTTTGACATATTATTTTGTACCGGCATGACATAAGAATGACATTTTCAAGAATACTCTCAGACATAAGATCGATATTTTAGTGTTTTCTTTAGTTTCATAAAGATTAAAATATAAAAAAATCCACGGTCTCTCTATCACATTTATTGGACGAATATTTTTTACTACTAATATTCACATTTGACAAGGGCGTCGCTCGACATCTCACGTCACATCCGTAATGATCCGTCATTTCAATTGTCAAACTGTCGACGTAAACATCTTCGCAAACATTTCCATTTCGTCCTATAATTTTATATTTTATAAATTAAAACAATGTCGGGGCACAACGTTAACGTGTGCGATATAGGTGACGATGTGAAAGAGGTGTTAAAAAAGTTCAGATTCCAGAAACACACATCGAATAGCGCTCTTATCCTCAAGGTAACTTTCCGTGCTTTATTTACTTATTTTACCCACAAATGATAAAAAATGAATACAAATATCCATACCTCGCTACTTTCACGTAGTTAATATTCAATAAATTGTCGTTAAAACGCCGTCAAACTGATTATTTCTCGGTATTTCTATTGTGAGTCATATTTCCCTATCTCGAATCGTCTGTGTCATGTACACTGATTATATCGCATTGTACTTGTATTAGTTTACTAGTTAATACATGATTGTGCACCGCACAATTGTTATTAATGCAGTATGATGCGAGTTTATTGCACAAACTCATGAAGAATGAAGATGCAATCATTTTATTGAGGAAATAATGTTTTTCTGTAGCTCTGGCCCCAATAATGTTATTTTTCAGTGTGTTATATACTAAGCACTCTCTGAATATATTACACTCTACACATTAGTTAACGTATTATCAGAAGTAAATAAGTATTTCTTTAGTTATTATTAAATTACTAACATCACATTTTATATACAGGAGTAGTTTTTAACACTATTTTATTCCTAAAAGTACTAAAATTATGCCATATTATTCTACTATGGACAAATAGGTATAGGGCCTGAGGCAGTCTAGTCCTGGATAAAGAGCAATCCAGGACTAAATATTTGTAATCTAGAGGTATAAAATATTATTAGAAGGTTGTAGAAAAGACTCCTGATATATATATTTTTTTCTGTAGTGTTTTTGAATTGTCCATAACATGTATATACCACCATTGTAAAGCTCCCAGAGGTTGCAAGAAGTCTTCTGCAGTGGTTGTCTTCTGGCTGACTGATTGATAGACTTGCTTTCCAGGTGAACCGTGAGAAGCAGGCGCTGGAAGTGGACGAGGAGTTGGAGAGTGTGGAGCTAGAGGAGTTGCAAGACATACTGCCATCTCACCAACCCCGGTTTATAGTGTACAGGTAACTTACTTCAGGGAAAAAATTATACAATAACAATTTAGCCCCTTTGATGACGTATCAGGCCATAATCCACCGTGCTGGCCCAGTGCGGGTCGGCGGATTTCACATGTCTTTCGAAAATTGGTTAGATCTTCTAAGACATGCAGGTTTCCTCACGATGTTTTCCTTCACCGTAAGCAAGTGATAATCATATAGAAATTATGATTCGCACATAGATTTCGTAAAATCCAGAGGTGCGAGCCGGGGTTTGAACCCAAGACCTGGTGCCCGCAAGACGCGTGCTTTAGCCAATCGGCTATCACAGTTTTCAGTGAGGAAAGGAAGGAAAATAAATACAGTTAAGAGACTCCCCCCTCCTCAGGAACTAAGATCTCTGTTAAGTGTTTAGTATGCTCAAAATGTTTAAGACTCTAGATGTCGCACTATCCAGTCACCTGAATAACTCACTTACGCCATCTAGTTGATTTTTGAGACAACTTTTTCACAGTGGACATTACAAAGTCGTTTACAAAATGACTGACGTCCTCCATTTTGGTTTTCCAAAACAAAATGGACGGTCACATTTTTGTATAGTACTATTTATTAATTGTTTGTTATTGCAATTCGTTACTCGACATTGGCAGAATCATATTGGGCTTGACCAAGAACTTTATACTTTTAATACAAGCTTCTTGGGCTTGAACCAATTGTAAGAGGCTATTAATATAAAAAAAAATATTGACAGATGCCTGGAGGGGCCATAATGCTTTTCAAGCGTTACTATTTCTACTATTTAACTCCTACCGCAAGCCGCGTAATGGTTTTTCGTTCCGAAAATATGTTTATTTGTGACAGTACATTTGTACATTTGTAATTAGAACCTAAGTCACCAAATGACATACTTAACTCGTTTGTGCTACTCTAATAATTATTTGTTTTAGTTTACATATATTATTATCATATATCATATTTTTTCCTGTCTATCAAACTAAGTTATGTATAATATTCAACCGTACAATCCAACATCATAATTTTTAGATTATCTTTTTTTTTTAAAAAAAAAGCCTCACCTAGACCTACCGACCATCAGTCACATGAAACTACTCACATGAACTACCGACCATCAGTTGTTGGCAAAATCATCGACTACCTAACGATGAAAGCCATATTTAAAAAAAAGAAGAAGAAGAATAAGACATACTTAACAATGCAAGGGCTGGTTCAAATGATTGCCACTAATCTGTCAAGCATGTCCTGGCGTCGAAGCGGATTCGCGGCGGCGTCGCCTTACTTATTGTAATCTTGTCTCCTGTTTTTTTTGTTGCTTGACGCCGCCGCGACATTCTAGTGAGCGAAGACCCTAAATATCCCGAAAGGCAACACACTGAAGCCTTTTTATTTATCAGAATACCTAATCGTTGTATTCAATATTTAAAAAACTTGTCAAATGCGTGTCGTGACATGCACAATGCAAGGTTCCGTAGCCATTGCACTAGCGAAATGATATTTTTGGCTAACTAATATTGTCGATTCTCATAAAAATGTGTGTCGGCATTACGTAAAATTTGATTAAATCTTTAAAAGTAAAAAATCTTGCAATCGGAGTTTCTGATAGTAAAATGTTGTATCGAAACACCATTTCATTTAAACATACCTTTTCAACGATAAAATATATATAGCCCTCTTTCAATGTTCGGGGAGGTACCTCAAAAAAAGTTTAACATTTTTGAAAGTGAGATCTATTCTTAAAGTATATCAGTACTACATTTCGTCAACTTCCGACTAAAACCGTAGAAGTTATGGTACTGTGACAGACTGGGACGAACGGACCGGAATCACTGGATGATCTTATAAGGGTTCCTCGTAGGGACTACGGAACCCAAAAAATTATAATACAAACAGACTAGCTTGCTGGGATTCTTGCCATATCTTCTCAGTAATGGTCGCGTTCAGATATTAAGACGAAGCATGGCGGGCCCTGTCGCCACGACACCTGCAGGTAGACTGGTAGTGGGGCTGTTCAAACCTCACGTTATATTCGAATAAATATAATAAATATCGCCAGACTGACACACCAACTGCATGGTCACAAACTAACCAACGCTTGTACTATGGGTACCGTGCAATGGACTGGGGGCGATCCCAGTGACACCCAGACCAGCGCAAATTATGAAAAGGTCATTTCCGAAATTTACCCCAGCGGGAATCGAACCCGCAACCACCATGTGCAGTGAGTCGAGCGGCCTACACTCGAACCACTGCGCCAAGGGGTCGCCAATTCTATCAATATTTTCTTTTTATTTCAGTTACAAATTGGAGCATAGTGACGGCAGATCATCGTTCCCTCTCTGTTTCATATTCTACACGCCGAGAGACGCGCACATGGAGCTACAGGTTCGTAGGATTAGTTATTCCACAGATATAGATTGACATAGATAACGCAAATGCATGTACTTCGCGTGTACGAAACCCCGACCAAGCGTCAAGGTTGGTCGCCGCAACTTACAGTCCGCGCGACTACAGATATTAACAATATGAGTATGAGCGAGATAATCACTTGAGAGAATCGTACCGGGCGGAGGGCATCGGCGGCATCGGTGTCTTTGAATCGGTTTGGATTTCCCGTCACTAATGACGTCACAGGAGGTGTTAAACATTCGGTACGCTTGGTTTCAATATAAATCGTGATACTTGCGTTATCTATGTAAATCTATATCTGTGAGTTATTCTATTGAAAAGAGTAACCATTGTGTTTCCCGAAGCTCTTCACAGTCTAAGAGGCATTCCGAACCGGTGGTAGATTCTGACGTTGGCTTACATGAATAAAAACAATTTTGAGTTGAGTTTGAGTTGAGTATTTGTTTCCAGGTGATGTACGCAGGCACCCAGAGGGCGCTGGCCGCGGAAGTGGGCGCCCCGAGGCTGCTAGAAGTGAGGGAGATAGACGAACTCACAGCCGACTGGCTCAACGACAAGCTGAAGAAATAAAAGCTCTATTGCCAATGTGTGAAGGTTTATTTTGCATAGGACGACTGGCACGTGGAATGTACAGCTTGGCGAAAAGGAGTTTGGATTAAATGGCGGCGCTGATATAGCACGTGAGGACATAAAATACATAATATACAAAAAAATCTAGTTAAGGTGAAGGCGCCTGTCTAGTCCGCGAAATTCAAAATTTTCGAGTATTTTTATAGTTTATCCAAAATCTGAAAACATTTAAGACAACATTTTGTGATTTGCGACAAACACAGTATGCAGTGCGTTTATTAATACATTTATTTTACTCTAAATATTATCACGGTGGATATGATACTAGTAAATCACTAAATATACAAAAATTGCCAGATTATCTGGATAGGTGTCGTTCTTGAAATGTTTTAGAGTAAGTTGGATATATTAATAAATGCACTGCACACGGTCTTTCTCGCGAATTACAAAATATGCCTTTTATTATTGTCAGATTATGAAAAATATCTAAAAAACCTCAAAAAATTTGAACTTCGCGGGCTAGGTGGGCGCTTTAGCCTTAAGACTTTTCTTGCTACTATAAAGGTGTCACCACACCCGTGATAGATCTCGGACGACAGTTTCTAATATATGGAAACGATCTAAGGCCAAAATTAATAATCAATCCTGATCCATTTTTTGATATCTAAGACTGATATTATGATATCAGAATGATATTACGATCATTTTTTTCTATAACCACCCAGAAAGCCTAGCCATGCAAAACGATCTATAGGAGACTAGCATAAAAGTTATTAGTAAATGTCAAAAATAATGACATAAAAATATGTGTGTTATCACAAGTCAAATTTCAAAATACCTATAATATTATATGTAAGTAGTATTTAATAATCACCGGTATTGATCGATCAGCCAAAGCTATAGCATCGATCGTTCCGCGTCGATCGATATCGGTCGGATGGGTGTGGCAGCACCCTTAATTTGACTTTATTTTGAAGATTTCTGCGTAATATTTTTTTTGCCAAGCTGTTTGTATAGTTTAAAATACATTTTATTTATCAATTGTATTGATTTTTTTAAGTAAGGTATTTAAATATTCCATTAATTTATTTAATTTATTATACATACAAAATATATTAATCCCCATATGTATGATTGTAATGAGTTGTACTCAATTTGCAAAGGCTCTACAAAGATCTTTGGTCCCGTAGAATTCTTTGTAAACCCATTGTAAATGTAATAAAATTTATTTTATGGGGATATGAGTTGGTGTAGCAAGAACTAGCCCTTTAACGTGATCATTGGGCGCGGGCTCCCCTTTAATACTGGTGGGATTCAGCTCAGTGCGGGTCGTATGTAACACGCTGAAATATTGGTGAACTTCTCAGACGCGCAGGTTTCCTCGCGATCCACCTTCACCGTTTATTAAAAGCATCATAATGACATTTATTCTTGCCGTTATATTATTGATTGCCATAATAATAATTATGTTATTGAATACTATTGACGACCGCTTGGCGCAGTGGTTCGAGCGTAGGCCGCTCGGCTCACTGCACATGGTGGTTGCGGGCGCGATTCCCGGCGGGCAAAATTTCGGAAATGATCTTATCGTAATTTGCCCAGGTCTGGGTGTCACCGGGATCGCCCCCAGTCCATTGTACGGTACCCATAGTACAAGCGTTGCTTAGTTTGGGACCGTACAGTTGGTGTGTCAGTCTGGCGATATTTATTTATTATTTATCACGCCTGTCATCCCAACGGGGTAGGCAGACTTGTACTGCAGTGCACACAACATTCCTATGGTATTTTGGTTGTAATAAGTGCCATTATACCGGCCACATTCCCCCTTACTGCGAGGGGGATTCAGGCCATAATCCACCACGCGAGCCGGTTTGCATATTATAAAACCAAAGCTTTTACAAAATAATGTATTTTCTATACTTACCACTTATTAGGTATTAGATCTTAATAATTATAATGATTCTTAGGCTGTCGATTAAAGTTTGATCGATAGTCTTAGTCGATGTATTGAAGTCAAGTCTGGTTTGGAAGGACTCTTGAAAGTTTTCATTCAGGAGTCACAGGTGAGAATAGGCATAAATAAACCGTATTTAGCTTTGTGAGCTAACTTGAATTTATTTAGTAAATCAAGCTAGCTGGATACAAAATTAATATTAATTCACAGTGTATAGGTAATAGATAAAACGCATTTTTATTTATAATAAGTATTTGATAACATTTGTATGAAAGACATAATTCTAATAAAAATATATCAAAATATTTAAATATTTTATTATGCTAACTAGTGTTCCCCAAATCGGTAGTCTTGAATTTAGTCTCGCTTATTTGAAAGAACATGTCCAATACACCCTGCAAGACTTGATCAAGAACAAGTCTAATACGCTAGAGTCTAGCAGATTCATACTTGTCTTGCATCTGCTAATTATTCTTGGTCATGTCGTTGAATACTCAAATATAACTCAATTTTGAACCGCCACACAAATAATTACAGATACCTAACGATTATGTCTTAAGCCCTTATTAATAAATCGATCTCAAGTCTGAGAGCGATCTTGGCAATGTCATCCCAGTACAAAACGCATACTCAAGATTACTTCCAGACTTGAGATCGATATATTCATACTAGCCTTAAAGATTTGAGTAGCGTTTTCAATATTCGGTCGCAATCTCTTCCCTAGATCTTGACACAATATTTCAGTCGTATTTACCTCCCCCCCCCCCCCAAGACCGAAATCTCTGATTCCCCTTCCATCCCCTTTCCCAGACCAAACTCTAACCCCCATAGCTTGGTATATTTCACTGGAATTTAGTTCCCATAAGTTTAGCAGTAGGCGTCCCACAAGAGGCCAGGTCTATTCCGCTCTCCATCATGGTCCTGTAGTCCAGCTCGGCAAGCTCCTGGTACCCACACTTGCTGGCCAGAACCTGAGAAGTCCGAGCGGTGAAGACCGTGGCCGTAGCTCCGATACCCAGGGCTTTGCACAGCGGCTCCCTGGAACACGAAATTAGGCACATATTTAGACTACTTACCTCATAAATTTCCATGAAATCAGAAGTCTCTATTTGACGAAAGCTTGGCGCAGTGGTTCGAGCGTAGGCCGCTCGGCTCACTGCACATGGTGGTTGCGGGCTCGATTCCCACCGGGGCAAATTTCGGCAATGGCCTTTTCGTAATTCACCCTGGTCTGGGTGTCACTCGGATCGCCCCCAGTCCATAGTACAAGCGTTGCTTAGTTTGGGACCGTACAGTTGGTGTTTGTCTGGCGATATTTATTATTATCTTCCAGTGATTATGTCCAGGAAAAGGCGACACAGAATACCAGCGTAAAGTGGCAGTAATAGCTGCGTTTCGTTCGATGAGTGGGAGAGCTGGAAGCACAAACACCCCACCATCCCCTGCCTCTATCCCAATTCTTATGCTACTCCCCTTCAGGTCAACAACGTGCGAGCAACCCATTGGTATTGCAAGCATCTATAGGTTACTGTAACTGCTTAACATCGAGCGGGTCGTACACTTTCCGACTTTGATATTTCAAACCACAGATGAATATTTACATAGATAACGCAAATATCACGATTTGTATTGAAACCAAGCGTGCCGAATTTTGAACACCTACTGTGACGTCATTAGTGACGGGAAATCCAAACCGATTCAAAGACACCGATGCCGCCGATGCTCTCCGCCCGCTACGAGTCTCTCGAGTTATGATCTCGCTCATACTCATATTGTTTATATCTGTAGTCGCGCGGACTGTAAGTTGCGGCGACCAACCATGACGCTTGGTCGGGGTTTCGTACACGCGAAGTACATGCATTTGCGTTATCTATGTAAATCTATATCTGTGCTGAATACCTTTGGTCATTAATTATTATCTTCTGTGGTTATGTTCAGGATAAAGTTGGTATATTATGTACTAGACCCCTGTATAGCAGTATCTGATATCTCCTCTCACCTCGCTTCAAACAGCCTCGCTCCAATGTTCTGTCCTCTGTACTCAGGCAGCACGGTCAGCCCGCTCGAAGTCAGATACTTGTCAACATTGAACAGCTTAAACACGTCTACCAATTCTTCAGCCCTGATCAAGGTTAGTAGCAGCTTCTTCCAGGGCTCGCCTTGGACCTGGAAGAATACGAGTGTCGATTTCACAGGTTGACCAGAGATATTTTGGGTCTTATCCAACCACTGTAACTCCTGTTTGAGTTGCAAGGATATACAGATGTCCAATGAAGACAGATAGACCAATCACAATGCGTTGCCTCCCCTCCCGCTGCACAGCTTTTTCAGAATTATTTTGATGCCAGTTTGACTCCTAGGGTGCCCTAGGTGGTGGTTGATCCGCGACTGAATGTCACAGGAACAAGACTTTTACACTGAATTTCAAAATATATTATCTACTAGCTATGCATGCCCGCGACTTCGTCCGCGTGGGATAGTGTCTTTGGATAGCATTTTAAATTATTAAGGCTATATAAAACATTCACATAAACCTTACATATTTCCATACAAACTTTCATCCCCTATTTCCTATTGTTTTTTACACCCTTGAGGGTAAAACTTTTACTAACTTTGAATGTCATATTTATTTATATCGATTCAGCAGTCTAAAAGTAAGTTTCAAGCTTCTAGCTCTAAAAATAACGATTCTTCCATACAACTTTTCATCCCCCCTTTCAACCCCTTACAATTCCTTTTTCGCATTAAAAAGGAGCCTATGTCCTTTCTCAGGCTCTAAACTATCTGTGTGCTAAATTTAATTTAAATCGGTTCAGTAGTTTTGGCGGGAAAGCGCGACAGACAGGCAGACAGGGTTATTTTCGTTGTTCCTTACCTTGTCCAAATCATCATCCTCATCATCAGCGGTTTTCACTACGATGATGTTGAACCCCACCAGGTCTCCAGGTTCCCCGTCTTCATCGGTGAAGCACGCCAAGCTGACGTTCTGGTCTACATATCTCTCCCAATTCGTTCTGATGGTCGCTATGGACACGGGGTCTTTGGTAATGCCTGCAAATAAATAAATATTTTTCATTACTCATTCTCGGAAAGTAGGTCTGAAGTTTCCTGAGGAGCGGGTTGAAAGTAATGCTTTTCAGTCCTAAGGAGAATCGCTTTTAACTGACAGCTGTCAAAGTAAGTATTAAAAGGAAATTAGTTATATTGTCACATTTCTATTGAACCAGGCCGGCCAACGAAAAAAAAACAAAATAGGCGGCAATCCGATCTTCATTTGTTTTTTCGGGTTGTAGAGTATTGTTCATACTTCCTTATATTATTTATTTAGCTAATTCCTGTTTTTATTTTTACTTTCCTTGTATTCGTAATGAAAAGCACAGTGTTTACCTCGGGTGAAAGACTTATTTTGTCCCTCGACTGAATAAGTTACCTTCAGCTCTAGGGTAACAATGTACTATACAGTAATAGTTTACTAGATAATTTCAACAAAGCACTAATCAACAGTCAGAATCTACCACATGCTCAGAATGCTGTTTCCACGAAGAAAAGCTGGCGACAAACTCAATAGTTAGTGTTTTCTGTAACAAAAACTAATTTGATGTAGGTACGTTCCCAGGAAAAGCGATGCAATGTGAGCAGGAAACACAAGTAAGCAATTAAGCAGTACTTACAGTACTTTAAGTATTTAATAACCAAGCCAATAAAATCACACTCAGATTTAGCTAATAACAATGTGATATACAGATAAATACGTCTAAAAGAACATGTTATAAACTACTTGTATGTACTACGTGACGGGATGTAGATTAGATATTTGACATTGATAAGGGGTAGATAAGCAGTTGGTGCAAGCTATGTAGGGGATTATTAACAGATTCACTGCGGCACTGATTTAGCTATACTGTCCATTACTGCGGTTCGGGGCGTTTTTAACCTTGCCCTAAACCAGACACTTTGGCGGCACAAGGCTTATTAAACCCCGCCGCTCTCACGAGACTTGATTAACAATGAATTGATTAAAACTTCCGCCCCCCTAACTAAGTGCAAAGATAGGTAAACACAAGCTACAACACCACCACACAGTAGCTCAGCACCCGGATGCGGGTTGCACCCGGTGCAAGGTGCACCCGGGTGCGGCCTGCACCCGGGTGCATTAAGATAGTTGTAAATAGATGTAAATAAGTTTTAGGGCATAATGAAATAGCAATAGAAACTAGCAGTATCAATAGGTGCTGCATTAGCAAAAAGCAGGAGGACATAGGAAGTCATAAAAAAAAATAAAACTTCCGCCGCCCAAGTTAGTTTAGAATCTATAGGTAAATAAAATGTGGTATCTTATTCACCCCGTACCGCACTGAAAAAGGGCAGTTTTTCTCATAGTTTAGTGATGGGAAATGGATAAGTTTTATTCTAATTGTATTTATTTTTTAATAGCCCACTTTGAAAATGCGGCTTTGCGCTATAAGAGGGAAAAAGGTATTTGTTTTAAACATCCTATTGTCTAGACTTAATAAGTTAAAACAATGAGAAGTTAAGACTTTCATCTTGCCCGCTAATACAGATTAAACTCTTTCAAATAAGTTTTATTTTATTTTATTGAGAATTTTGTGGAACTTATATTTTTGCATTCAATGCATTCTGTGAGAATTGTCTTCACTTTTTAACCGACTTCAAAGAACCTGGGTGCACTAAAAACCTAGATATAACTAGGTGCAAGATTGGCAATCTCACCTTGTCGCGTGCGCTGTCTCGAACGCGATGCACAACACTGGCCGTGACGAGCGAG
Source organism: Notodonta dromedarius (assembly GCA_905147325.1). Lineage (NCBI taxonomy): Eukaryota > Metazoa > Arthropoda > Insecta > Lepidoptera > Notodontidae > Notodonta > Notodonta dromedarius. The sequence continues at coordinate 556,854 of LR990189.1, forward strand.
CGCAGGGTGCGGTACTAAGACCACTTCATTATAGCAAGCCAAATACTAATAAATATCGCCAGACCAACACACCAACTGTACGGTCCCAAACTAAGCAACGCTTGTACTATGGGTACCGTACAATGGACTGGGGGCGATCCCGGTGACACCCAGACCTGGGCAAATTACGAGAAGGCCATTTCCGAGATTTACCCTGACGGGAATCGAACCCGCAACCACCCGATGCAGTGAGCCGAGCGGCCTACGCTCGAACCACTGCACCAAGCGGTCGTATACTGGAAGACTTGGGTAATAACAAAACTGTCTTGCCTTCTGATTCTTAAGTCTTATAGGGACTTTTTCATTAGTCTTATTCTTCTCCAAGTCTTGCAGGTTTCGTCTTACTCTTAAGTCTGATGCAACCTCACCTAATACATCACAGAGCGGTTCATCTCTCAAAAACGTCTCTTGCATCATGTCTAAACAGGTCTTCTTCCATCTCCCCTCAACATCTCTAATTTGGTACCTGAAAAATAATAAACCGGAACTTTAAATAGGTTTTGTAGGTTGAGTATATCATCTTCCGTTTACGAACGTTTACTATAAGCGACGCTTGTACTATGGGTACCGTACAATGTATTACAAAATGTAAAAAGACAAGCCCGCTGATTTTCTTGCCAAATCTTCTCAACCGAGGTCGTGTTCCAATCCGGTTGTAGATATAAGAAACATATGTAAAATTGACAATTTGTAAGTGCCCCCGTAGGCTTAAACAAAATAAACGCTTTGACTTTGACTTTGACTGGGCCCCAGTGACACCCAGACCGGTACAAATTTGTCCTGTCGGGAATCGAGCCCGCACCGACCAGGACACTAAGCCTGCTAATTTAATAGCTCGTTATAATATTAAACCAGATTCGTTATGATACTTTGTCCAATAATTACAAAGCCGTTAACATAATTTACAAAAACAAACCTACCGAGTTTATCTTCAAAATAAAAGACAAAATACCTTACATTTTGGCCGGCTTCCCATCCCTTTCGCGTCCTCGGAACCTACTCCACACCTGCCCCACTGGGACACTCGCTGGCCTCTCCCAAGGCATCTGTGAGCAGAATCAAACACCGCTTATAGCTATAGATTCGATCCCGGATCCAGCAAAGTATCCAAATGGTTTTTTGCTATCCATTTTTTCTTATGCAACTAAGTCGGCGTCCAAGCGTATGACCCGCCTTATGTTAATGAGTTACCATGTCCTTGCAATACCAATAACAATGCTCGCACGTTGCCTTCCTAAAGGGGAGTGAGATAAGGGGAGGGGTTGGGCTTTTAGTTCTCTCACTTATCATGAAGCCTTTACAGTAACTAGCTACTTATGAATCATCAGAATTATCACCAAATATATTATAACTAGCGACCCGCCTCGGCTTCGCAACTCGCAAGGGTATTTTTTATCAGTGTTTCTCTACTATATTAGGCAAGTATTATGCATATAAAACTTCCTCTTGTATCACTCTATCTATTAAAAAAAACCACATCAAAATTCGTTGCGTAGTTTTAAAGATCTAAGCATACATAGGGACAGACAGACAGCGGGAAGCGACTTTGTTTTATACTAAGTATGTAATGATTTCAGTCTACCATCCTTCGAAGGAGGATAGGAGATCCAAAACATTGCTTAATACATTATCACCCCTAAGACTCTGGGTGTCCTGAAGGGGTAGGCAGGGGTGGTCCGCAGTGCACACACATATCGTCGATTGTATTTCGGTCCCAATGTACAGGGGGGAGCCTGCTGCCATCACACCGGACACACTCTTCACCACCCTGGTCTTTCACGGGTTGGAGAATGTAACACGGTTTTCGATACATGTGCATACCTATTTCCTCACGATATTTTCCTTCAGCGTTCAACAAGTAATTCTCACATTAGTTTCGCACATTAAATACTAGAATCTGAAAGGTGCGAGTCGTGGTTCGAACCTGCACAGCTTGTATTCCAAACCGTGCGTCTGACCACTGAGCTATCACTGCTCAAAAGCTTGAACGTTATTATAATAATTATTAGCGTATTTTTAACGTAACTTACATTAACTCGCGTAAGGACCGCTACACACCGACCAATACACGTGACTGAATTATTTTAAACATCTAAATATGTACTCGACCAATACCAAGTTAATATGTATTAAAAATCGATCGATATTATCCTCTATGAGTTTACAATAAGGGTGATAAGGTACGTATAATGCAATATTGTTGATTTTGAAGTGTATAGTTATGTGTGTGCGTGGGGCGTTGGTCCATTGTACAAGGATAATTTATTCGTAATCAATTATTTTGCATTCCTCAATGTGCCTATAATAGCCAATAAATTATGAAATACTAGCGGTCCTGGATGAATTGGAACATCACCTACTGGGTCCAATTATTAATCCAACTACAAGGGACCCACTCTGACGAACACAAAAAAAATCATCAAAATCAGTTCAGCCGTTTACTACGAGTTTAGTGACAAACACTTGTACATAATAATTGTATAATATAAAGATGACTACTTCATGTTGATCAATTATCAATCTGTAGCCTCCCATCAGGGGTAACACCACATTCTCACAGAAGACCTGCTTAAAGTAGCTGTTATACCTTGCTGCGTCTCGTATCATGAGTGAGATGCGAATGCTTGAAAGGAATTTAGGTACTTAACTTAGGACTTTAATTAAAATTACGGTTTCAGACACAGAATGACCGACGAACGTATGAAATGGCCGTACCACTTAGCGAGGCCGGTGACCGACTTGTTATTAGTATATCTCATCGCTTCTCTTTGCCCGTGGCGTTATGTCGTGTGACAGTGGACACACGTACGCCGACACGTATTACAAGTTGTTCTGACGTAACGCTGGATACCGATATCTACACAGAACACAGAATTTATCTGATAAAAACAACAACTACTTATAAAAACATATTATAAAACCAGCTATAGCACACGGCTCCGCCCGCGTGGTAATTCGATAAAATTAAAGTAGCCTAAGTAACTCCTAATATGATCAGTTATGTTCCAGTGAAAGTCCCGTCTAAATCGGTCCAGCCGTTTCGGAGATTAGCCGGAACAAAGAGACTACTAGTACTAGAGATTTATTAGTACCTAACCTACCTACCGTATAGGTATATTGAATTTTGTAAAAAGCTATTATTTTGACAGACAGAATACAAACAGACACTATAATCCTACTAATATTATAAATGCGAAAGTTTGTGAGTGTGGATGTATGTATGTATGTATGTATGTATGTATGTATGTATGTATGTTTGTTACTCCTTCACGCAAAAACTACTGAACGGATTTGGATGAAATTTGGAACACAGATAGATTATAACCGGGATTAACATATAGGATACTTTTTAACCCAATAATCCAATACTACGCGGATGAAGTCGCGGGGCACAGCTAGTTGTATTTATTTGTAAGTACGTATAGGAGACGAGCTCGGTCTGCCACTTCCGGCTATTAAAGTAGTTATAATAGCCGGAAGTGGTAACCTCCCCCCCCACTCATCCCTTGTCCGTTACTCGTTACTCTCCTGAAGATCGATAACAGACAGCTTGCAAGCATTTTAAGCTACAGTTACTGCTTCTCTGAGAGAATCTTAATCTATACATCTATACAAATAAATAAAATTGGAGTGTCTGTTTGTAATATCAAATAACACCTTTTCACTAAATGCATATGAAAGTACATACGACACCTATAACAAAAACGCGATTCAAAATTTTTTTGTCTGTCTGTGTGTTTGTTCCGGGTAATCTCCGAAACGGCTGGACCGATTTTGACGGGACTTTCACTGGCAGATAGCTGATGTTTTAAGGAGTAACTTAGGCTACTTTAATTTTCGAAAAACAATTAGGGTTCCGCGTATTAAAATAAAAACACATGAAATCAAAGAGTATCTCCGAAACGGCTGCACCGACTTTGACGGGACTTTCACTGGTTATAAGCGGTAGCTTAGGCTACTTTTATTTTAGAAAAACATTTTTTTTTAAATGGGTCCTGTTTCGCGCGTCTGAACGCGGGAGAGGGATTTTTGTTTTGTTTTTTGAAGTTAAATTCCACGCGGACGAAGTCGCTGGCTCAGCTAGTTAAGTATAAAACTTCTGGAACTCTGATGTAAGTACTTAGACTTTATCTACAAAGTCAATTGATTTGACATTGCATTTATTGACGATCAATATCTATTGTATGACGCGAATATATTTACTTTATGTAGGTGGGTTCTATGGCCCGTATTAATAATCGATCTCAAGTCTAAGAGCTGACTTGAGTACACTTCTGACATGACATTTTGTACTAGTATGACATAAGAATGACATTTCCAAGATCGCTCTCCGAGCTTGCTCAAGAGTTTGGGTAAGCAACTGGGCCAAATTAATTGTGATGCTATGGGAAATGCTTAACCTATCATCTAACATATTTCCCTAAGGGGTAGGCAGTAGTATCTCTGCGGGTGTCGCGGCGACTACAGGCCGCGCCACGCGCCGTCTAACAGGAGCTGCCTGTTCGCGACGGGCTCGCCGCCTGTCGCGCGGCTCTGTAGCCAATGTTGGCGACGAGTGTATGTTACAAATCTGTTTGGAATATGTCTGACCAACCATGTGAGGATAACGGTCGTGGTGTTACAGATTACCTTAGAACATTATGGTGCCCTCTGACTCAATAAGTGTACAGATGTACTAAAACTGAAAACAGTCCGAAAAACTCTTGATGTGTGTATAAACGAGTTACTAAAATAAACAATAGTTTGTTTCTGGGAACGGCTCGCGGCCAGGTATCTGGCGGGCAGGAGGTTATAGTGGGGGTATCGATATCGATATCGATAAACGCATTTGAGTATCGATATTCTATAACATCCGACCCCAAGTACTTACCATTCGACCCCAAGTACTTACCATCGGACCCCAAGTACTTACCATCGGACCCCAAGTACTTACCATTCGACCCCAAGTACTTACCATCGGACCCCAAGTACTTACCATTCGACTTCAAGTACTTACCATCGGACCCCAAGTACTTACCATCGGACCCCAAGTACTTACCATCAGACCCCAAGTACTTACCATTCGACCCCAAGTACTTACCATTCGACCCCAAGTACTTACCATTCGACCCCAAGTACTTACCATCGGACCCCAAGTACTTACCATTCGACTTCAAGTACTTACCATCGGACCCCAAGTACTTACCATCGGACCCCAGGTACTTACCATCGGACCCCAAGTACTTACCATCGGACCCCAGGTACTTACCATCGGACCCCAAGTACTTACCATCGGACACCTAGAACTTACTAATATTAACTACTAGCTGTGCTCCGCGACTTCATCCGCGTAGTATTGGATTATTGGGTTAAAAAGTATCCTATATGTTAATCCCGGTTATAATCTATCTGTGTTCCAAATTTCATCCAAATCCGTTCAGTAGTTTTTGCGTGAAGAAGTAACAAACATACATACATACATCCACACTCACAAACTTTCGCATTTATAATATTAGTAGGATTCAGTTCTGCGTCGATATTTCCTCATGCTAATCCCACCACTAGCGTCCCGCGTAATTTTATATTTTCCCCCCACAATCCAGATTTACTTTCGCCGAACGCAGATCGCGGTCGGTCGGTGCGCGGCGCACTCGCGGCCGAAACTTCCAGATTTAAAAATAAACCTCGCGTTTCTTTCTGTGCGCTGTGAGTGATTTTTAAAACAATAAAACGTTTAAAAGCTTTATAATCTGTGCTATTTAAGTGTGTGGGATTATGATTTTGAATCGGTGAGTGAGTAATTTTAATTATTCTTTTTCTTTTTGGTAACGTGTGAAATTACCTGGCTGTAAGTTTTTTTTGTACTTTTATTATTATGGAGTTAGTCATCGCGTTTCGGGTTATTGCCGGGAGCACTACGGTTGGTCGAATAACTATTGGTAGAATGCGTTTGCTCGATAGTTCATTAGATCGATGGTTTGTAATCTCGAAAGAGGACATTGCATGTTTTGTTCTTAGCATCAAGCATCTTATAATATATAGCGGTCGTCTTCCAGTATCTCTGGTCCCAGATATTCCTCTGGAATGAATGTCGTCTGCACCCTGAGACACAATTAATGATAAACCTTGAGTGTTAAACTCCCTGCCCTTGCAAATTCAGTCATTGACCTTCATAGATACTGTCCTTCCATACAGCAACCTCATTTCTATACATCTTGATTATTTAAGGAAAAATATTGGTAGGTAAAATTTGATATTCATCCCTGTATATTTATTGCGGGTTGTAAGACAATTTAGCATTCAAAGATCGTTGCAAATTCTGGTTTACAAATCGAAAGTAAATTCTTGTAACTTATCCAGGATAACAAAGCTTAAGAAATTGTCAGAATCCACCACCGGTTCGGAATGCTGCTTCCACTCTGAAGAGCCGGCAACAAACTAACTAGCTTACTCTTTTCAATAGGTACATAAAATGTGTTGGTATAAACAATGGCAGGAACAGCAACGCAATGTGAGCTGGAAACACCATCGTCGCAAAACTAGAAAATACAGAAAATATTACTCATGCACTTACTTGATTCAGTAGCAGTGATAGCCGATTGGTTAAGCACGCGTCTTGCGGGCACAAGGTCCTGGGTCACACCCCGGCTCACACCTCTGGGTTTTTCAAAATCTATGTGAAAATCATAATTTCTATGTGATTATCACTTGCTTACGGTGAAGGAAAACATCGTGAGGAAATCTGCTTGTCTTGGAAAATCTAGCCAATTTTCGAAAGACATGTGAAATCCGCCAATCCGCACTGGGCCTGCGTGGTGGATTATGGCCTGAATCCCCCTCGTATTAAGAGGAGGCCCGTGCTCAGGAGTGGGACGTTATAAGGGCTAAATTATTATTTTTTATTATTATACTTAGTTTACTTCACTTACTAAACTAATTAGAAAGTCTCGCTTAGATTTAGGTATTTAAAGTTGAAATCTAGCTTAGTGAAGTTGGTACAGTGGTGTGAGATGTGGTAGGTAGACCAATCCTGAACATGACAGTTGGTTTTAATACATTTAACAATCCGTTTTTGTAGTTACCTCGTTGGTTTCGCGTGCAAGCTTGCGTAATATCTGGAGATAGGTATAATTTCGTTTTACCGCTGTTACTGAGGGCTTGTTGGAAGCGATTCATAAACAATGTAGTGTGTTTTTGCTGACGGAGGTAGAGCCGGCTTTTAAAAACAGGCACATGGGGTCACGAGCCCTAGAGCTTGAAGGCTTTAAGGGCCCCTAAAATTTATAATATACTAAAATAATATTGTTTTCTTATATTTACGCGAATACTACACATTGAAATAAAACTATTTTTCGGATTTTATCGCTACCACCAACTTGGGATCCAGTAATTAATATAATTAAATCCAAAACCAAGTGTACCATTGCAAGACCTCGAGACACTGTGAGCACTTTCTGCGTGGATCGGACCGCAAACAACAACTAAATATGAGGGTACCCAGTTACTAACTATGACATTAGGACGTCTAACACCTCAGTCCCCCCGTAACCATGGCTGCTGTAAAGCAACCGAAATGTCGGGAACATAAAGTTAATAAACGCGATAAAATCCGAAAAATAGTTTTATTTCTAATATACTAAAATAACTTAGAACGTTACATCGTTCTTATTATTATCTGCTGATTCAAAGTAGTCTTCCAATTATACCAGTCCTGGATTTCCCCACTTTGAATAATGAAAACAGGTCTCCCAAGTGGACTATTGTGGATTCAATTCACCCGTCTAGCCACCATGTCTGCTCCCAATAGGTGTCAAGTGTTCATTCATAACACGATAACACCTGTTTGGGATCAATCTGAGGTTTTAATGGTTTGTTTTTGTAACGTGTTTGTAAAAAGTGGTATTAAGATTTCATTAGCATCATCACGGATAGCCGAATCACGCGTAGAAAAACATTAGATCTTCAAATATTTTTGTTGATTTTCACGCGTTTTTCAGAGATTGTCGTCTTGCTTATATGTTTGACGCACGTACGTAAGAAACGATAAAACACATATCTTTACTAGCTTATACCAGTAGCTTCACTTGCGTAAATTTTATTATCTGGATGACGACAACAGTGCCAACTATAGGGTCAACATATAATAGCTAACAACCATCAAATCGATCAATCCATTTAGGAGGAGAGGACTTACAAACATGTCTGTCGGTATTTTATATATAAAAGAAGATAGTTAGAACAGCCCCACTCCCAGTCCCCCCGCGGGTGTCGCGGCGACTACAGGCCGCGCCATGCGCCGTCTAACAGGAGCTGCATGTTCGCGACGGGCTCGCCGCCTGTCGCACGGCTCTGTAGCCAATGATGGTGATGAGTGTATGTTCCAAATCTGCTACTGTTAGTAGCCATGTTCAAGTAACCAGTTCATCTTATCTGCCCTATTTATCAAGTTGCGTCAGTGTACAATCATCGAAATAGTATCTCAGAGAGTTGTGTCGTTGCCAGCACTCACTGGATTGACGTTTTTTGTCCAAACGCTGGATTAATGGTGCATTAGTGGTTCGAGGCCGAGGATCTCGGGGGGCTGCGGGAGGGGTCACGTTGTTTGATCACGTTTAGTCACGATTGATGGTCTACCACCAGCACCACGCTAGTAGTCCCCGAAGGTATAGATAGGTGTACACTGAATTGCATTATATTTCCACCAAATGTGTATTTCGATGCCAATTTCAATACTGTCTATTTAGATTGGTCCAGTGTGTGCGGGGAAACTCATCTTTATTTAAACCTTTTAGCTATTTATTTACTTCTATAATTATATTTGGGATGGCTTTCAGTCTGAGCGAATACCATCTGTCTTCTTTAACCTGGTCGGACAAAACTCTTAGTTTAGGTTCTAGAGTTTCTTGTATTGTACCTCACTTTTGGCTGCGCATATAAATAAAACAATGGTCCAAAAACAAAACCTAGAGGTACTCCTCCTTAAAAAGTCATACGTTTTGCCAAAATCCTTTTTTTCTACATAAAATGTATGTAATATACGTTAGTATTGTCGAATGCAAGTGAATTATGTATTCGCCGCTCATAATTTGTGAAAACACTGCACATAACCTTGATATGAACGCTGTCAAATGCATCACTTAAATCCGGGCGACAAAAAAACGTAACGTTTTTCATAACTACAACATCGTAACGGTTATTTATTAGTTATTTGCCACATCAAACGATGTAGAAAGGGCACTAGAAAATAAACTTAACGTTATAATTAATAGAAGCGCAGTTGGCGTGCGCGTTTTGGCAAAAACACACGTGAAGAGATTTTATCTCGTCTCAGCGTCAGATAAAGTTTCTATAGATAAGCCAACCGTAAATAAACATAATGTTGTGAAAATATATTCATATACGTGGTCTGCACTTCAATAGAAATGACAGGGAAACCGCGATAGAAGTTCAGGGATTCTATATTTAGTAAAACTACTAAAAATAAGTGAAGATAAGAACAACTAGTTTAGTAAAATAATCTGTTCAATTCGGTATCACCCGTAAATTGAAAATTACCTAGAAAAATACTGAATTTCCCATAACAAAGTCGTCAAGTAAAAGTTGTTTCATGTCTTTTTAACCCCCACGAAAAAAGAGGGGGGTTATAAGTTTATCATTTGTATCTGTGTATCTGTGTATCTGTGTGTCTGTCTGTGGCATTGTAGCGCCCAAGGGAATGACCCGATTTTAATTTTGTTTTTTGTTAGAGAGTGTTCTTAGCTATGTTTCATGAAAACCGGTTCAGCCGTTTGAAAACTATCAGCTCTTTTGTAGTTTAAAAAGTAGGGTTTTTTAATTAATAATTTTAGTTATTTTATGTCGAGTGTGTCAGCCAATGTACCAGTAAACCTGTATTTTAGATCGTCAGAGGTGAAATTTGTAATGTATTTTTGCATTTTGTTATTTTACCAATCAAACTACCTACTCATCTTCCGCCAAAATATCTTCCGAAAGGTGAACACCGGTGTCAAATACCTTACAAATCTGAACACAACATTAAAACAAGGTGTTGTTTAGTTCGGAAATTAAACGATTGGTTTGTTTGTTTGCCGAATATTTGCGATATATTCTAGTCTGCACTTGCTCAAAAACAAAACGATCCAGCTGTTTACGTTAGGTTTTATTATTAGTTTTATGCGCTACGTCTTTGCTTCACGTGGGTTAGGCATTGTGAAAGCGACCGATCCTACTTATTGATATAGGTACTTACTTCATGGACCTAGTCCACTAACTTTCAGGCTTCTTGACCTATTTCTTGATCCATGTGTTGTCCAGTGCACTCTCCGTAGAGAAGTAATCATACTAATATTATAAAGAGGAAAACTTTGTTTGTTTGATTGTAATGAATAGGCTCCGAAACTACTGAACCGATTTGAAAAATTCTTTCACTGTTGGGAAGCTACACTATCCCCGGGTGCCATAGGCTAAATTATATTTAAAAAAAAATTAGGGCTCCTTACTAAAACTCGAATAATGTAACCGCAATGTACCCGTGCGAAGCCGGGGCGGGCCGCTAGTGTATATATATATATATCGTATATACTATTTAGGGTTTGGCTAAAACTCAGCGCTGGGGGAGACTCGTTCTTCTCCAGCACATGCTGAGCCAATACCTTTCGGCCCAGTTCGCGCTGAATGTGTGTCGAATAAATGTTTATTTCTTTCGATGCGACCATTTCTGGATCCAGAGGATCTTGCTCACTCGCTTTAGAGTCGAGGCGACGTCGCGGCGTTGTCGCGGCGGCGTCCCTTAGGTACATTTCCTTTTTGTCAGTTGCATTGGTTGTCTATAGAATACCATTTATTAACAATTCTAAACTGTCGTTTTTACTTTGCTTTATTTTGCTAAGTTAATTTATAGTATAAAGCGTAGGGCGCCGCAACTGGCACGCTGTATATCTGTATATATATATCGTGTAACGCTCCTGACGTCTGACGGTTAGCACGGATAGAGTGGCCGCGCGGCGAGCGCCCCACGGTGGTTCAGAAATTGAGCTCCCTAACTATAGAAATCGAAAGTCAGAATTCGAAAAAAATTTGAATGGCAATAGTTTAAGTCTATTAATATATATAACATATTATGATATGGGTACCATAGAACGCTGTATGTGCGAGAAATTTAATATTTAGTTTTTTTTTGTATGGAGAAAAACATAAAATTTCATTTTTCTCGCGACTGTTTCCAACTGTAAGCTTGCCACTTATATGGCTTATTAGGGTTCTTACAGCGATTCGAATGACATATAGAACGTGCGCATATCGTTGCCGCTTCACCAGTTACAGCATCTTGATTTTCGGAAAATTTGGTTGGTCTAAATAGGTAACTTATTGTTATAAAACATGCAATAATATGGATAAATGTGGTCATATTAACTAGTATGGGGCCAATATACCCCCACATAACCCCTTAGAAAGTGGTCTGCAAGAAAGTACTCATCAAAATTTGGATTCATTATTATCCATCTTTGATTGGCCTCTAACACACCACTAGCACCATAATTTCAGCAACATTTATTGATTTGAGACAAGAATGTACGAGTGCAGTACGATACAAATGAAACCCACATATTTTCACAAGATTTGGTAAGATGGAGAATAATAAATGGGAACAAATGAGATGTCATCAGTGAGATTAATAGAATTATTAGTTGTCATTATAGTAAATAAAGGTCACAATAAAGAAGAACAATAGCTCATAATAAAATAGAACTCCTAATTGTAATATTTTATGATTTACAAAAATATAATATGAATAAATATATTATGAAAACTACAAAAACTAACAAAGAGTGCTAAAACCATGCAAGAATATCGTCATCTTCTAAGTCAGAAGCATTGAATTAATTGATATGAGCATAAATAATAATGCTCATATCAATTACTTCAAGATTTTCTTTTCATGCTTATCAATTAATAGCAAGGCATATCATATCATGACTTCTCTTCTGTTATTTTTCCTTAAATCAGGTCTAATACCTACTTGATGTGAAAGGATCTGAAGATATGAGAAAACCGTGAATATGTATTCGTTGCTGACGTGTGATCTTGGATTTTACGGAAATCTTTATTACGAGCTTCAGGTGCCTCTTCTGACAATTTTCCTATAAGCATTATGCCGAAATGTGTGTTAATTTCAGCACCATGCATCAAAACGTTGTGAACACTCGATGGAATAATAATACCACTCATAAAGTTCCAAAGACATTTGAGCAGTCTGGTTTGTAAAATTAGCAATTACCTCGCCGTATGAAATAAATTTCAATCCTTGTATATAACAGGCATTCAGAACTGGCTGTTTTGCTATCTATAGTTACTAGTTCCAGACCCTATAGCAAAGATAAATAACTCCTAGAACATAAAGAATAAGAAACACCTAATCTAAATTTATAACTTAACAAAGATATAGTAAGCAAAACATAAAAGGAATGAATAATAATACCAACTAACCCTGTTTCACGATATCTACTAAGACACCCATTTCATTACGAAACTTCTGTTGTATACTTTGTTTCCTATTATTCAGTCCCTACTTACTACTTGCATGCTTCTTTTGCCATTTCTGGAAGTCGAGACGTTATTCAATATTTTTAATTTAATTTGTTATTACATATCTTATATTATATTATTCTTACTGATGCCATCTCATTTGTTCCCATATTATTCTACATATTTAATTACAAAAGATTATGGATCTCAAGTCTGAGAGTGATCTTGGAAATGTCATCATAACGTCATCTCAGTACCAAATTACATGTCTAAAGCGTACTCAAGATCGCTTCAGACTTGAGATAGATTTATTAATACGCCCCTTAGATATAAAACCTTAATTTGTTATAACATATCTACTGTAACTATTTATATGGTAACTTAATTCTATTAATCTCACTGATGACATCTCATTTGTTCCCATTTATTATTCTCCATCTTACCAAATCTAGTGAAAATATGTGGGTTTCATTTGTATCGTACTGCACTCGTACATTCTTGCCTCAAATAAATAAATGTTGCTGAAATTATGGTGCTAGTGGTGTGTTAGAGGCCAATCAAAGATGGATAATAATGAATCCAAATTTTGATGAGTACTTTCATGCAGACCACTTTGAAAGGGGTTATGTAGGGTATATTGGCCCCATACTAGTTAATATGACCACATTTATCCATATTATTGCACGTTTTATAACAATAAGTTACCTATTTAGACCAACCAAATTTTCCGAAAATCAAGATGCTGTAACTGGTGAAGCGGCAACGATAGGCGCACGTTCTATATGTCATTCGAATCGCTGTAAGAGCCCTAATAAGCCATATAAGTGGCAAGCTTACAGTTGGAAACAGTCGCGAGAAAAACGAAATTTTATGTTTTTCTCCATACAAAAAAAAACTAAATATTAAATTTCTCGCACATACAGCGTTTTATGGCGCCCATATCATAATATGTTATATATATTAATAGACTTAAACTATTACCATTCAAATTTTTTTCGAATTCTGACTTTCGATTTCTATAGTTAGGGAGCTCAATTTCTGAACCACCGTGGCCCGACCGTCGTTCAAGGAGTAAAAACTTGTTTATAGACACGGAGGTTACTGTCTCACGTTTCTTTAAAGCGGTTTATTTTTTTTGATGTAACAAAGTTGGCTATATATCTATAGGCTGATGTTAAGCAGTAACCGTAGCCTATAGATGCTTGCAATACCAATAGCATTGCTCGCACGTATAGAGGAAGGAGAAGGGGGGAGTTGGGCTTCTAGATCTCTCACGTACGAAACGCTGCTATATAATAGCTACTTTACACTGATATCATGTGACAGCGTGGTACTACCCAGGTCGACCAATAACGTATATGAGCTGTAGTCTGTTGGCCACATGTTGCTTGTTGCTTCTATGTGTCTCTGGCGATTTGCAAATTGTACTAGACGACAAATAGCAATCATAAAGTATAATTATGAGAGCGCGCGGCGCCACACTAGCTACCCGGCGAGAGACGGCCCCGGCACAAACATCATGACGTTACACCAGATATATTTAGTTTATGTTGATTCGCAGAATGAAGGAAAACGCTTCTAATTTGTCTAGATAAATATATGTTCTATAAGCTTCGTAATTGTCTAACTGACGAAGACCGCCTGGTCTAGTGGTTCGAGGGCTTCGGAAATGGACTTTGTGTAATTTTCCCCAATCTGGGTGTGACTGGGTCCGCTCCCAGTCCATTGTACGGTGCGCATAGTACCTACACGTGTTGTTTGGGTCGGGACCGTACCTTTCAGCGTATAGGACTCTGAAGCGTTTGTAATTTTTTTAAATTTCTCCTTATGGAGTTTCAAGGCTGCCCGAAAGATGTATCCCTTAATGACTGTGATAGCCGGGACCAACAGGTCTATATGCCCTCTGAAGCACGTTGTGCCACTCCGTGTCCAGGGGTGGCACTTGCTTACAGTGAAGGACAACAACGTGAGGAAAACTGCATGTCATAGAAAATCTAAACAATCTTCTATGACCTGTGAAATCCGCCAATTCGCACTGGGCCAGTGTGGTGGAATACGGCCTGTATCCCCCTCGTAGTGAGAGGAGTCCAGTGCCCAGGAGTGGCACGTCAAAAAGGGCTAAATTATTAATTAATATCTACTATATAAAAATAAGTCGGGTTTTCCTTCCTGACGCTATAACTCCAGAACGCACGAACCGATTTCCACGGTTTTGCATTCGTTGGAAAGGTCTCGGGCACCGTGAGGTTTATAGCAAAGAAAATTCAGGAAAAATTTCATCAGAACGCGGACGGAGTCGCGGGGCACAGCTAGTTATTTATATGAATGAGACCTTATAGTATCAGATAGCATAGCTCAATTTACAATGACCTACACGCTGGCCTAATTATACAACACGCTAAAAATACACGGCCGACGACCTTTCGAGTTTTATTGATGGATGTGTCCGCCGAACAGACGCTGCTGTTGCGCTGGCAGCTGTCAGCCATTCGAGAAATGATACTGCTCGCGCGATGAGAGATATGGACGATATGGGAGGCCGATTAATTTACATATCATCACTCCGACCTCACTAGAATATCAATTGACGATCAAGAATCCCGCAAATTGCTCGAAAGCCATGTTGACGACCGCTTGGCGCAGTGGTTCGAGCGTAGGCCGCTCGGCTCACCACACATGGTGGTTGCGGTTTCAATTCCCGCCGGGGAATATTTCGGAAATGGCCTGAATGTCTGGGTGTGACTGAATTCGCCCGCAGTCCATTGTACGGCACCCATAGTACAAGCGTTGCTTAGTTTGGGACCATACAGTTGGTGTGGCAGTCTGGCGATATTTATCATTTAACTATCATTTATTTATCATATTACTAGCTGTGCCCCGCGACTTCATCCGCGTAGTATTGGATTATTGGGTTAAAAAGTATCCTATATGTTAATCCCGGTTATAATCTATCTGTGTTCCAAATTTCATCCAAATCCGTTCAGTAGTTTTTGCGTGAAGGAGTAACAAACATACATACATACATTCATACATACATACAAACATCCACACTCACAAACTTTCGCATTTATAATATTAGTAGGATCATCATTCTGACCTCTCTAGAATCTCTATTGACGATCAAGAAACCCTCAAATTGCTTGAAAGACATTGCTTCGTCAACTCTCACTGGGGTCAGTGTTTAGTGGGGTATGTATTTTATATTACACTAGCGGCCCGCCCCGGCTTCGCACAGGTACATTACTGTTACATTATTGGAGTTTTAGTCAGGATTCCTAATTTTTTTTAAAATATACCAGTGAAACTTTTTTTAAAATATACAGTCATATAACAGTGAAAGAATTTTTAAAATCGGTTCAGTAGGAGCCTATTCATTACAATCAAACAAACAAAGTTTTCCTCTTTATAATATTAGTATGATAGTCGGAATGAAATCGGAATAAATGTTCCATCAGTGCATAAGAAGGGTAAGAACAGACGTGGAGACAGACATGTCTACCTGTGAGTCGCCTCATTTCCGTCATCCCTTGACAGAACAAGGGAATTCGTGAGCAACAAGCCACTCCATATTATTATTATTCTTGTACAATCCTAACTTATCTCTTCCGATGATGATGACGCCACTGTCTTTGCAAACGCGACAAAAACAATAAAATCTTAGTACTAACAATGCAAGTTCCAATTTTAGCCACCTGCAAATTAAAGCGGCAATGTACTTCCATAAAAACGCGAACTCACGACGCATTGAATCCTTTCCAAAAACAATATTTATTTTAGTAACATTGTTATTGTAGTCCACGAGGAAGGAATGGTGACCTTACAAGAATGTTTTCTGGGTATGTGGGACGCTCTCAAAATGGCGTTTCAACCTAGTTGACTAATACGCAAAATAATTATCTATACTAGGTGAAACAAAAAGGGTAGGTATACTCAATAATATTAAAGTTCAAAGACGTTTACCCGTAAATACTCCAAAATATGCTTTGGCAGGACACGAAACTGGATTAAGTTGACAATTGACACATTGGGGCCACCAGAACAGTGCCAAATAGGTGTATATTTCGTACAGAATACTACAAACAATGTCAGTTTTTGGCGAATGACGTAGCGATCCCGAAAATAGATTGCCGGTTGTCCTTTACACTTATTTCTGAAGATCTGGGATCGACGGCTCAGAGGCGACGAATAGAGCGGTCTTTAAGTTACCGCATACAGTATTGCTAGCTCCAAAAAATGTTTCTCATAGTTGGCTGTCGTAGAGCCAATCTGTAGCCATTTGAATACAGCTTATATAAGGGCTGGCTACAGGGGCGTAAGACCCTCGCATAGAAGTTCAGCGTATACAGGTTGAAACAGAAAGGGTAAACTTTTTTTTCAAAACTTAACTTTGTAATTCGAAAACTATCAGCTTTGGAGGAAACTTGAAAAACAAAAGGTGTTACAGGGATACAGCTGTTGACAGATTTCACAAGTCTACAAAACCTTTAGTACTTCAACTGTCCCACAAAGCCGATAGTTTTAGATTTACAAGTAAAGTTGCAAAAAATTGTATACTTGCCCTTTTTGTTTCACCTAGTATAGCTATTACTTATAGCTGCGTTTCCTATAGCAGTGAGAGAATCCGAAGCCCAACGGCTAGGTGGATAGTACACTTGTTTGCCGACTTTGTTATGTTGTTTGTAATAACAAACCACTGCATTCAGGTAGTTATATAAACATCATTTAAATACCGCAAATAAGAATGTTTTTCCTTCAATAAATTTCCATGTATTTGACTGTAACTCCCTCAAAAGAAAATATACCACATGCAAATGAGGAATAGAATAAAAACGAGGTCATACACCTAATTGTTTGACGACCGCTTGCCCCAGTGGTTCGAGCGTAGGCCGCTCGGCTCACTGCACCGGGCGGTTGTGGGTTCGATTTCGATTTTCGAAAATGGCCTTTTCGTAATTTGCCCTGGTCTGGATGTCACTGGGATCGCCCCCATCCATTACGGTACCCATAGTACAAGCGTTGCTTAGTTTGGGACCATACAGCTGGTGTGTCAGTCTGGCGATATATATGTATAAAGGTTTTAGGAATACAATCAACCCGAGTTTGTCTCCAAAAACGTGCGGATCCATGCCAAAGGTAACAATGCCCAACCCGGTATGTAACCTGTGACTGGCAGTAACTCAGACCGACCTGAGCCAACGAGGTCGTCTCCCTAGCCTCGTTGGCAATTCAGAAATACTATGAATTCATTTCCAAAGATCAGAGGAGTTCAGTGTTCTCAAATATTCGTGTCATTTGAGAAATTATTCTTAATTTCCTTTTTACATTCTATTATTGTATTGTCTGGTGTTTGTTTTTGTTGGAGCTGGAAACTTAAATCAGGAAATATCTCACATTTTACAATTTCAAAACAGATTTGGAACATATTTTCACTAACATTAGATATAGATAGAGGCGCGAACAGGCAGCTCCTGTGAGACGACGCATAGCGCGGCCTGTAGTCGCCGCGACACCCGCGGGGGGACTGAGAGTGGGGCTCATGCGATAGCTAAAAGATAGACAGCATGACAGCTGATAACTTTTCTAAATAGGCACACGGACAACTTACATGGTAATCCACTGTAAGTGATAATAGTCATCCAGGACATATGCAACTCGAGGAAGCAAACGCGGTGCCGGCCTTATAGGGACCTGGGCCCTAACCACGTTAGCTACTTAAAAAGCAATAGAAAAGCAAACGCGAGCGTTTGAAAGCTGATTCGCGTTTGAACGCTCGCGTTTGAAAGCTGATTCGCGTTTGAACGCTCGCGTTTGAAAGCTAATTCGCGTTTGTAAGCTCATTCGCGTTTGAAAGCTAATTCGCGTTTCTAAGCTAATTCGCGTTTGAAAGCAAACTAGCGTTCAAACGCTCGCGTTTGCTTTACTATTGCGTTTTAAGTAGCTAACGTGGTTAGGGCCCTGTAGCCTTGCCTTTTGTCTTCAAAAGGCACATAACCCATATTATAACTCACTCGCTTCATATAACTACTGAAAATTAAACGAAATGCATAGAGAGGCGTCTATTTCTGTTTCACTGAAGAATCTACCAAAGTATTATGATTGTATAAACAGTGAATTGGCACGGACTCTTACGAGATGCCGCGGGACGCAATCAAAGGCGTTTCGCTTCTGAATTATCGTAAATAGCTTTCATTAGTGTTTTGTGCACTAGCTAAATAAACGGGCTGATGCAGACTAAAACAAAATGCCCTTTTAATGTCCCACTCCGGGGCACGGGTTTTCTCTCAACACGAGGGGTTTCAGACCATAATCCACCACGCTGGTCTTGCGTAAATTGGTTAGATTTCTAAAGACAGTGTTTTCTGCAAGCGATAATCATATTAAAATTATGATTCGCACATAGATTTAGCAATAAGCCAAACGGTACAGCTTTGCCGAGGTCAATAAAGGAATGTGATTGTCAGTTATGTCTTTTATTTTAACTAGGTAAGCCCGCGACTTCGTCCGCGTGGAATTTAACTTAACAAAAAAGCCCGCTCCCTCGTTCTGAGCCCGCGCGACAGGACCCATTTTTTTAATTTTGTTTTTCTAATATATAAGTAGCCTAAGTTACTCATTAAGACATCAGCTATCTACCATTGAAAGTCCCGTCAAAATCGGTCCAGCCGTTTCGGAGATTACCCGGAACAAACACACAGACAGACACACAGACAGACAGACAGACAGACAGATAGACAGACAGACAAAAAAAAATTAAATCGCGTTTTTGTTATAAGTATCGTATGTACTTTCATATGCATTTAGTGAAAAGGTGTTATTTTGATATTACAAACAGACACTCCAATTTTATTTATTTGTATAGATAACTTAATTAATATGATACCGCTTGGAGTGGTTCGAGCGTAAGTAAGCCGCTCGGCTAGGCCGCAGCTTCTGAATTAATTTCGGAAATGGCTTTGTAATTTGCCCCGGTCTGGGTGTCACTGGGATCGCCCCCAGTCCATTGTACAGCACCCATAGTTAAAGCGTTTTGTTTAGTTGGGACCGCACAGTTGGTGTGTTAGTCACTGGTTCTTTTAGTTGCAAAGACAGCTAAATAATAATTTTCTTTTTATTCACAATAAGCTGGCGCCTCTATCAATTTAGTCACGTCCCACAAAAATAGAAAAATACCGAGCTTTCGGATATTATCACGAGTTAGTACGGTGGGCGTGGTGCTTTATCAAAATGAAACTTTATTATTCGGCAAAGTCTTGTAGATTTCATTGTATCGTGATTGCCAAATTATTGTTTTATTAGTAAAACATTTAGATTTATCGCTTTACACTCGAAACATTACATTAAATAATACTTTTTATGAATAGGTATTGGTTTTGTTTCCAAAATGTTTTTGACGGTGATGATAGAGCCAAGCGCTGGCCACTCTTCTTCAGGTAGGTAGCGTGAGAGAAATGCCTTTGGCATTGCAAGCACCTATAGGCTACTATAAATGCTCAACCAGGCGATAGCAGTCTGCCCCCTGGCCAAAAATTCACTTCAATTGCAGTAAGCGTACAGTTATAAATCTCAAGGAGTTTTTAGAATTAATGGTCTCATCCAAAAAGGTCACGTCTGTACTTACCTTCAACTGTCGGAACTGCATGAAGCAAAGAGGTGTGTCGGTCTTATTTGGTTTCAAACTCAAACTCAAAATTGTTTTTATTCTGTAAGCCAACAAAGCATTTATGAATAGTCAGAATCTACCGCCGGTTCGGAATGCTGCTTCCACTGAGAAGATCCGGCGAGAAACTCAATGGTTACTCTTTTCAATGAATAAAAGATGGTGTACATTCTCAGGAACAGCAACAGAATGTGAGCAGACACCATTGTCACTAAGTAAGGAATAGTAAATACCTGATAATCAAATCTCACTGAGATTTAGGCATTTAAATAATAATAATTATGAGAAAGCTAGTTTAGTGGGGTGTGCATAACTACTCATACTTTACATCAATTTAAACGTTTACAAACCAAAATAATAAAACAGAGGTGTATAAGAAGATAATTGCTTTGGTGTGATGCCTTCCATGCTAAATAAATGAATAGGATTTAACGACAATGTTGTTAAGAGGAAAGTGAGTGGACCAATCTCAGCCTATGGGATCGGCCTGGATATGAATGGATGGACAATCTAACATTAAATTCTTAAGGTGAAGGCGCCTGTCTAGCCCGCGATATTCAAAATTTTCGAGTATTTTTATAGTTTATCCAAAATCTGAAAACATTTAAGACAACATTTTGTTATTTGCGAAAAACACAGTATGCAGTGCGTTTATTAATACATTTATTTTACTCTAAATATTGTCGCGGTGGATATGATACTAGTAAATCACTAAATATCCAAAATTTGCCAGATTATCTGGATAGCTGTCGTTCTTGAAATGTTTTAGAGTAAGTTGGATATATTAATAAATGCACACGGTCTTTTTCGCGAATTACAAAATGTGCCTTTTATTATTGTCAGATTTTGAAAAATTTCTAAAAGAACTCAAAAAATTTGAACTTCGCGGGCTAGATGGGCGCTTTAGCCTTAAGAGAAATCACTTTACGTAATTGATGTAACTTTTCCCGCGTATTTTCAGCGAATAAAACATGGCCGCCGTAATGGCGGGAGAGTGGTAGAAGGTCAATGTCGGTTTAAATTCGATTCGGACGTATAGTCCGCGTTCAGGGTTGCTAGTTAAAAAGTAAGATTAATCGGTTTCGTCTTTGTTTTAGTGAATTATGGTGGGAGCACGAACCGAAAACGTCTTTGATTGGGAGTAACTAGTGTGATTACTGGTCGTCGCCGTGATCTTCTACGTACAGAGATATTGGATGGTTTTGCGACAACTCTTTTTAGGTCTATGCCTACGCGACAAATTTGACAGTTGACACATGGCTTCGTGGCTTGACATTTGTTATACAAAAAAGTCATTGAGAGAGAAAAGTTAAATTACTATATTACTAGGTGAAACAGAAAGGGTATACAATTTTTTTTTGCAACTTAACTTTGTAAATCTAAAACTATCTGCTTTGTGGGACAGTTGAAGCACTAAAGATTTTATAGACTTATGGAATCTGTCAACAGATGTATCCCTGTAACACCTTTTGTTTTTCAAGTTTCCTCCAAAGCTGATAGTTTTAGAATTACAACGTTATATTTTGAAAAAAAATGTATACCCTTTCTGTTTCAACCTGCATAGCACCTGCGCAATGAGACTTTGAAGTGGTTTAATTTGTGAAGCCCAAGAAACATAGAATATACAGCCCGTATTAATAAATATATCTCACGTCTGAGAGCATTCTTGAGAAGGCTTGAGTACTGGGATGACGTAAGGATGACATTTCCAAGATCGCTCTCAAACTTGAGATCGATTTATTAATACTGGCCAATAATAACTACTTATTAATACCGTTAACACGTTCGCTAACACACCCCTTAAGTGATTATCTTTCTTCTCCTCGGATTAAAGAAATTTAATTTCATTGTTCGTCCCACACAATTAGATAACAGAAATGACAACTAGAAAACACGTTTTATCCTAATCGACACCTCAGTTGCGTTTTACGACAATTCCAAGCGTTTGAAAACAGGAGTTGGATGTATTTAAACCGGAGAGATTTGAATAAACAAACAGTAACACGTGACTGTAAAGACAAAGATACGAGCCATTTCAGAAGACACCTGTGTCGTTAACAGTGCAAATTGTTCATTTTATTGTTCTGGTAACACTATATTACAACCGAAATCATGTGGTTCACAGTTTCAAGGTTTTGAATGTGTTAGAGTGAAAGGCTATTTTAAAATCAAGAATCTATTATTGTGGTCGTCTTCCAGTCTCCCCTGTCGTGTCTGGTCTCCGATATCCCCCGGAGCGAGTGCGAAATCGTACGAAACACAGCTCTTATATGAGCGGTAGTCAATACAAATCAAAATATATACCTACTACTACTAAAATGCTACCACAGTAGTATTTAGAAGTCTATGAATACTACTCAAATATTTAAACCCCACCAAGTGTTATCAGCTTCTTGCCCACTAAGCTGGTTGAGACGCCATCACTACATAGTATAAAACAAAGTCGCTTCCCGCTGTCGGTCTGTCCCTATGTATGCTTAGATCTTTAAAACTACGCAACTAATTTCGATGCGGTTTTTTTTGTAATAGATAGAGTTTATTATATAATACATGCATAGTATAGTAGAGAAACACTGATAATTTTAGAGATTTCTAATGTAATGTCGTAAATAAACACATTTTTTGCGCTTACATTGCAAACGCAGGCTGATCGTTACGAGATAGATCAAAATAATGTACAGCATTAATCTTAATTCAATTAACTATCTTAAATACATTGTGCATTTAATATAGATTAATATGGCCCTTTACAGCATGTAATTTAATAGTACATTGTTACACAAGGGGTGAATGTAACTTATTTTGGGCCGAGACGTGGTTTGGCGCCTGAGCGTAGCGAGGGCGCCAATAGATCGAGGGACAAAATAAGTCTTTCACCCGAGGTAAACACTGTGCTTTTCATTACGAATACAAGGAAAGTAAAAATAAAAACAGGAATTGGCTAAAGAAATAATACAAGAAAGTATGAACAACAACTACAACTCGAAAAAATAAATAAAGATCGGATTGCCGCCTATTTTGTTTTTTTTTCGTTGGCCGGCCAACTTCATTATTTAGCCATTATTATTCATGTTCATTATCATTATGTTATTTTAAAGAAATTGTTGAAACTAAATTATAATTAGGTCATTTAAAAATATATATTCTTTAATTAATACTTATCTTTATGTTATTTCAATTTTACATCGCGCTGTAATTGAGTGACTGTAGAAAAAGTTGGAACATGGTTCCATAGAAATGTGAAAATGGAACTATGTAGTTCTTTTTTAATAATTTGACAGCTGTCAGTTGAAAGCGATTCTTCCTAGGGTGGAAAAGTATTACTTTCAACCCGCTCCTCAGGCAACTTCAGACCTACTTTCCGAGTATGAGTAGTGAAAATGAATATTTTCGATGATATTACACCCGTGCGAAGCCGGGACGGGTCGCTAGTCTTTTATAAAAAAGATGGCGCTTCAAAATGAAGCAGCTCTATTTCACTTGCGTTCAAAATGTACTAACAACGACAAAACACTAAGGTTTGTATTTTCCTCGTTTTTACGTTCGAAAAACAAAAATAGAATGTACCTACACCGAAAATATAACTTGGCAACCCTGTACCACGAATTAGTCCCCAGATTTATTGCGTTCGGCGTAGAAACGTTTAAAAATAATTATTTTATTATTATTATTGTTTTATGAACATTTTCCTGTCACGTTACATTTCACTTGATTTCCTGTTTTTAGTGATGTAAGTAATTTTAGAATAGGTATACGTCTGTCAAAGAGCTGATCTGAGGTGTTATTTTTTTATCTATGGCTAGTGCGTAGGTACATCGTCAAAAAATAAAAACATCACAAACAACAATAATAAAATTGTAGTCGCAAGCACGAACAATATCATGATTATTAGTACAAAAATGATCAACGTAGTATGTTTGTACCGTAAATGGATAGGCAGCGATCTTTGAAGGTCGGCGTAAAGTAGCTGCCTACCTATTAGTCTGGCGATTTTTTTTTATATTTACTACTAGCTGTGCCCCGCGATTTCATCCGCGTAGTATTGGATTATTGGGTTAAAAAGTATCCTATATGTTAATCCCGGTTATAATCTATCTGTGTTCCAAATTTCATCCAAATCCGTTCAGTAGTTTTTGCGTGAAGGAGTAACAAACATACATACATACATACATCCACACTCACAAACTTTCGCATTTATAATATTAGTAGGATTCTACTTAGTACAACGTACAATGTCAGTTCGGGCTATTTGTTTTAAAATTATTCCGGAATGAAAGATAATTTGTTGATGCTTTAATGTCTGCCGTATAAACTTATGATCCGTGCTGAAATATGTTAGTGTTCAAATAAATATACACCCTAGCACTATTAACAGACTGTTCTCATTGTCATAATAATATAATGTAAACATTTATGCGACATAGTTTTGCTACTTTGTTTATTAAATCCGAAATTTCCTTCAGGAGTTTTTATATCGCGCTTAGTCAGGGGTTTTTGACAAAATTGTTTTTATTCACGTAAGCCAACAAAGCATTTATGAATAGTCAGAATCTACCGCCGGCTCGGAATGCCGCTTCCACTGAGAAGATCCGGCAAGAAACTCAATGGTTACTCTTTTCAATGAATTAAAGATGGTGTACATTCTCAGGAACAGCATAAAAATATATGAGCAGGAACACCATTGTCACTAAATAAGTAATAGTAAATAATACTACTGGGCCAGCGTGGTGGATTATGGCCTGAATCCCCCTCATGTTGAGGGGAGGCCCGTGCCCAGCAGTGGGACGTCAAAAGGGCTAAATTATTATTATTATTAAATAATAATCAAATCTCACTCAGTAGGTATTTAAATAATATGAGAAAGCTAGTTTAGTGGGGTGTGCATACCTACTCACACTTACATCAAATCCATATTATGTTTACTTAAGTATTTGGTTTTCTGGGAGAGACAAGCGAAGTACCTAACTATTCAGTGGGTACCTGTTTGTAAATAAATAAAAATAATTAAGTAAGTGTACCAAACAGCAGATAGCTGATTGGTTAAGAACGCGTCTTGCAGGCACCAGGTCCTGGGTTCAAACCCCGGCTCGCACCTCTGGGTTTTTCGAAATCTATGTGCGAATCATAATTACTATGTATATTATCACTTGCTTACGGTGAAGGAAAACATCGTGAGGAAACCTGCATGGCAGAGAAATCCGCCAACCCGCACTGGACCAGGATGGTGGATTACGGCCTGAATCCCCCTCGTAGTGAGGGGTTGCCTGTGCCCAGAAGTGGGACCGTAAAAAGGGCATTTTTTTATATATATATGTTTGTATAGTTCCACTAGTAATATCTCAGTATGCAGACGACCTCGCTTCAGTGGGATAATTGGAGACCAGACACGTCAGGGGGGACCCATGACATTGCATGAAGAAAATCCGGAGCGGGAGGGTATGCAACGCTATAATGTGATTCGTCGGGAGTGGAGGCAACACAAATTGTGATTGGTCTACCGAAATCATAATGGATTCTGATTGGTCAATCGTAAATCTTATACAGTGTTCGAGGAGATCAATCCGACCACAATACACAGTGAGAATAGTACATTGTTACACGAGTGGTGAAAGTGACTTATTTTTCCCGAGACGGGGTTTGGCGCCCGAGCGTAGCGAGGGCGCTAATAGTTCGAGGGACAAAATAAGTCTTTCACCCGAGGTAAACACTGTGCTTTTCATTACGAATACAAGGAAAATAAAAATAAAAACAGGAATTGGGTAAAGAAATAAAACAAGGAAGCATGAACAATACTCTACAACTCGAAAAAAAAAAAGATCGGATTGCCGCCTATTTTGTTTTTTTTCGTTGGCCGGCCAACTTCATTATTTAGCCAGTATTTTTAATTTTCATTTTTAAATATTTTGACCAAATCTATGTTATTTTAAAGAAATTGTTGAAACTAAATTATAATTAAGTCATTTAAAAGTATATATTCTTTATTTAATACTCAACTTTATGTTATTTCAATTTTACATCGTGCTGTAATTGAGTGACTGTAGAAAAAGTTTGAACATGGTTCCATAGAAATGGAACTAGTTTTTTTTTTATAATTTGACAGCTGTCAGTTGAAAGTGATTCTCCCGGGCCAGAAAAGTATTACTTTCAACCCGCTCCTCAGGCAACTTCAGACCTACCTTCAGTGTATGAGTAATGAAAAAGGTTTTATAGCAAGTAGGTAGGTTATAATCGTTTATTGGACACCTGTACATATTCATTATAATGACTTTATTGACTTTATTTTAACGGTCATTTGGTGAA
Organism: Notodonta dromedarius; assembly: GCA_905147325.1. NCBI lineage: Eukaryota > Metazoa > Arthropoda > Insecta > Lepidoptera > Notodontidae > Notodonta > Notodonta dromedarius. Next base: position 583,354 of record LR990189.1, read on the forward strand.
GTAAACATTTCCAAGTCGCCAGTCGTAAAAATTAAAAATAGTTTTATAGCAAATTTTCTGGCAATAATTACAAATTGCGAGTTTAATTTTTGATTCAAAGATGGAAACACTACCTACCAATGGGAGAAAAGAGAGAAAACGACAGGTGTTGTTAAAAAAAACGAGTAGGTACTTAGATTTCTTTGAGTATACTTTACTCAATAACAGTCAGAGTTTAGATTAAGGCGTTTCTACTAACATACATATGGATCTTTGGTCTGAAATAAATAAATTTGAATTTGAAGTTTACATTCGCTAGTTGCGTCTTCGAAAAAGATTTTTAAGCCAAATTGTTAGGTTTTCAGGTGACCTGTACAATTTACTTTACAAATATTTTGTGACTAGTCTGTATCTCACTACCATCGCCCCTAGTCCATTGTATGATACCCATAGACTAAGCGTCGGTTTGTTTGGGAAACCATACCATTTTTTGTGTCTGTCTAGCGATATTTCTTTATTTTATTTATATATGCAAGTACTAGGATCCGACAACCGTAACTAAATTGCCTGGTAGTAGTTATTTTCACCTACAAACGTATATTTTACACCGGCAAAACACGCGTAGTAACAAAACAACAAAACCATCCGCCATATTGGATGCGTTCCAAATAGACAGCATGTTAGAATGGGTGCGTTCACTGGCATTATTTATTTGCAGCGTGTCAAAAGCAATACTATAACTAAGATAAGAAACTATTACGAGAAGTTTTTAAGATAATAATATTGTTTGGTAACTGGCTTCAAAGACTTCCTTCTTATTTACAACCTTATTGACAACTATTTTCTTGTATTAGATTGACTTTTGATCATTTGAGAAGGGATATCAAAAGTAATGTGTCGGTCAAGAACAGCCTTTGTCCTAGTTTCCCTGCGAGTGTCGCGACTACAGGCCCTCTACTACATATTATTATTACAGGTTGAATCAGAGAGGGTATACTTTTTTTCAAAACTTAACTTTGTAATTCCAAAACTATCAGCTATCAGAGGAAACTTGAAAAACAAAAGGTGTTACAGGGATACAGCTGTTGAAAGATTTCACAAGTCTATAAAACCTTTAGTACTTCAACTGTCCCACAAAGCCGATAGTTTTGGATTTACAAAGTAAAGTTGCAAAAAAGTTAATATACACTTTCTGTTGAAATAAAACTATTTTACGGATTTTATTGCGTTTATTTACTTTTTTATGTGTTGGTATAATAACCGATGTCTGTCGTTATTTAACTACTTATGAATTTAATTGATGATTGTCTTGTTGCCAAATTTTGACTGCAATGATCTTTAAGTATCCAACAATGGTGATTGTAATCTGGTTTCTGTAATCTCATCTTCTGTCAATCCTAGAAGTAGGCGCGGCGAACATGGCATACAGCTGTGTGTGCACTCACTCGCGAGAACTGTCGTGTCTCTACACACACACACTCAGGAAACACCTGCACACAATCAACAAGCTTATGGCAAATGCCCAGATAGCTTTGGCAGAAGATAACGCCTTATAGAGCTCAAGTACAGGCTAAATTATTATCAATGAGTCAAATAAGTATTCAGTTATTCCTTTATCTAAGACCAGTGGCGGATTTACAAATTTCCAAGGTATACCTAGGCTGTAAAGTTATTGCCGCCCTTGCCTCTACAATGGTTATATCCTAGATTTTATCTTTACAATCCAAAAATGTCATTAAAATTTCACGTAAAATAGTCATCGACAAAATTTTTTGCAGAGTTCTATCTGTAAAACATGAGAAAACCGTCATGCAGAAATCTTTTTGATTTCTATGAGGTAGCAAAAAAAAAACGGTCCCAAAATGTGCCGCCCTAGGCTCCAGCCTACTCAGTACTACTCAGTACTACTCAGTACTACTGGTAAATCCGCCACTGTTTAAGACGTCCAGGACAAGATATAACAAAGTTGTTGCAATAGAAATAAAAGCAGCTTCATTTCATCTCATCTCAGCCGAAAGACGTCAACTGCTGGACATAGGACTCCCCTAAGTTTCGCCACAATGACCGGTCTAGCGCTGCCCGTATCCAGCGGATTCCCGCGACCTTCACCAGGTCTTCAGTCTACCTTGTGGGAGCCCTACCCACGCTACCAAATAATTTTTAATAATAAGACTTTATTAATTGACGACCGCTTGGCGTAGTGGTACGTGCCTAGGCCGCTCGGCTCACTGCACATAGTGGTTGCGGGTTAGATTCCCGCCGGGGCTATTTTTGGAAATGGCTTTTTCGTAATTTACCCAGGTCTGAGTGTCACTGGGATCGCCCCCAGACCATTGCACGGTACCCATAGTTCAAGCGTTGATGGTTACAGTTTGACGATATTATTTATTAAAAATTATTTGCACGCTACGCTTTCCGGTAGCTTAGAGCAGCTTAAGGCTAAAGCGCCCATCTAGCCCGCGAAGTTCAAATTTTTTGAGGTTTTTTAGATTTTTTTCAAAATCTGACAATAATAAATGGTACATTTTGTAATTCGCGAAAAAGACCGTGAGCAGTGCATTTATTAATATATCCAACTTACTCTAAAACATTTCAAGAATGACAGCTATCCAGATAATCTGGCAATTTTTGTATATTTAGTGATTTAATAGTATCATATCCACCGTGATAATATTTAGAGTAAAATAAATGTATTAATAAACGCACTGCATACTGTGTTTGTCGCAAATCACAAAATGTTGTCTTAAGGGTAAAGCGCCCATCTAGCCCGCGAAGTTCAAATTTTTTGAGGTTTTTTAGAAATTTTTCAAAATCTGACAATAATAAAAGGCACATTTTGTAATTCGCGAAAAATACCGTGTGCAGTGCATTTATTAATATATCCAACTTACTCTAAAACATTTCAAGAACGACAGCTATCCAGATAATCTGGCAATTTTTGTATATTTAGTGATTTACTAGTATCATATCCATCGTGATAATATTTAGAGTGAAATAAATGTAATAGTAAATGCACTGCATACTGTGTTTTTCGCAAATCACAAAATGTTGTCTTAAATGTTTTCTGATTTTAGATAAACTATAAAAATACTCGAAAATTTTGAATTTCGCGGGCTAGACAGGCGCCTTCACCTTAATAAATAAACTGTTGATCAAACAGTGCAAACATACACTATATTGAAGGTGAAAGCATCTACATTGATATATTAGCAAGCTATCTGTAAACTTCACCAGCACTGCGCTATTTTGATGGAACATAAAATATTTACACGCCGCTGCGCTAAATATTCTTCTGCGCTTTATTACTTTTCGAGATGTTGGAATGTTTGCGGGTTATATACTGGCTTTTGTCCGAAGCACATACAATTTATACTAGATCTAAAAGAAAGGGTGTACTATTTTTTTGTAAATCTAACACTATCGGCTTTGTGGGACAGTTGAAGTACTAAAGGTTTTGTAGACTTGTGAAATCTGTCAACAGCTGTATCTTTGTAACACCTTTTGTTTTTCAAGTTTCCTCCAATACGGATAGTTTTATAATTAATAAGTGAAGTTTTGAAAAAAGTACACCCTTTCTGTTTCAACCTGTATAATAGAAGTTAATAATAATAGTAATGGACAATACCGCATGGTGTGTCCTGTCGCTGCGATACCCACAGCACAGACCAAGGAGACACCAGACAGGGAGACTGGGAGTGGGGCTGTTGTAAACCCAACCCATAGATGACTATTATACTAGCGTAACCCAACCCCACAAAGCAATAGAAGCTGTTTTTTTAAGGTTTGTAAATAACAGAGAAAATGGATGATCTATGAGAGTGGATGACCTAAAATTGTAGGCGATTTTCATAGTAAAGGTTAATTCTAAGTAACGTTAAACGAAGAACGTCGTAGGTAATCTTACTATAATAATATCGCCAGACTGACACACGAACTGTAACGTCCTAAACTAAGCAACGCTTGTACTATGGGTTTGGGTACCGTACAATGGACTGGGGGCGATCCCGGTGACACCCAGACCTGGGCAAATTACGAAAATGCCATTTCCGAAATTTGCCCCGGCGGGAATGGAACCCGCAACCACCATGTGCAGTGAGCCGAGCGGCTTACGCTCGAACAAGATCTATTTGATACGAGCTTAGGTGTTATAGCATTATATCTGTCGATGTCCCATGTATTTCCGTGTTGCTAATATCAGAAACTGGGTCTGTTAGCGACTCGTGGCTTTTATTATTACAGTATGTGAAACTATAATATAAATATGTCGAAGTACTAACTACAGCAGCTTCTACTCCGCACAATTATACATAGCCACATGATTATCAAAATTGTGGCGACAAAAGTAAAAAAAACTCTGTTTCCAGATAAGTAGGTAATCTAGTCTTTAAAACTAGCTATGCCCGCGATTTCGTCCGCGTGAAATTTAACTTAACTTAATTTTAAACCTCATTTTTTTCTAAAATTAAAGAAGCCTGAGTTACTGCTTATAACATCAGCTATCTACCAGTGAAAATACCTTCAAAATCAGTCCAGCCGTTTCGGAAATTACCCTGAACAAATATACAGATAAACAGACAATATTTTTTTAAATCGCGTTTTTGTTATAATGGCCGTATGTACTTTGATATGCATTTAGTGAAAAGGTGTTATTTTGATATTACAAACAAACACTACAATTGTATTTATTTGTAGGTAAAGATTAATCATTATAGTTTTTAGTTTGAAGTTGTGTCACCACACTAGGTGTTTTATTATCGCCGGGGCCCATCTCGTAAACGACCTTTTGGTAGATTTCCCCAATCCGTATGTCACTGGGATCGCCCCCAGGCCACTGTACGGTACCCATAGTACAAACATTGCTTTGCAAGGAACCATACAAAGTTTCTCTGGCGTTATTGTTATTTTTTTCAATATATTTATATCTTACGAACGAATATTTATTGAGTGTGGACATGTGTGTTCTATTTATAACATAGTGGTCGCCCGCGGTCGAAATTCGACCATAATTCATTTAATTTTTAATTTTAAACGTCCTTAAGGTTCTATTGTCAAAGACTATTTGATACTGGCACACAGGATGCAATACGGAAGTTCAGCCCTCCGAAATAAAGAAAATAAAACTAGTCAGTTACCAAGTAGAAGTTATACTCGCTCTTTTTATTGTCCTATGCATTTTGTGATTTTATTGTAGGTACTTATATATTGCTTTACGTTCCGTTTTCGTTTGTGCTACTATATATAATAATTATTTGTTTTAGTATACATATTATTATCATGTATCATATTTTTTCCTGTCTATCAAACTAAATTATGTATAATATTCAACCGTACAATCCAACTTCAACATTTTTAGATAATCATTAAAAAAAAAAGCCTCACCTACCGACCATCAGTCACATAAAACTCTGTTGTTGGCAAAATCATCGACTACCTAACGATGAAAGCCATATTTAAAAAAAAGAAGAAGTGAAGTTACACATGTGTGTGTCAAACGCATGGTAGTGTGTGTAATATTTTATTTATTGTTTTAATGTTTTATTTATTCATTTTTTTTTCAAATATTCGCATTCTGCACTCCGTCTCTATAAATAAACTATAAGTGTGCCAAATTTCATACTCCTCCGACCGCGTAATTTTCGGTAAAGGTGGTACAATACTTTTCCTTCGCATATTAATGTATAGATAATATGGTATTTCACATATTCATCGGCATTACACATGTGTTCTTACCGCGTGATGTAAACAAAGCTATTTCGATCGCGTAACACAATCCGATATAAACAAGTCTAAGTAAACAAACAACTTTTTCAACTTGTGGATATCCTGATGGACCCGGAGAGAGCGGCGTGTGACAGTGTTGTCAAATAGACCAAACCAAATATCGCTAGACAGAAGGTTCAAAAGTCGCCAAATATAAGTAGTGAAAAAGTCATTAAGTTGGCAACACCGGGGTAAGCTTTTGATGTCGGAATCCTTGGAGTACCAACTACCTACCAAAACCCAAAAGTATGTTATGTAGTAAGACTCCCGCTTACTGTGGGGGGTATTCACAATCGACGGAAAGTTTCCGTATCGGAAACTTTTCGGAAACTTTCTTCTTATTCATTTGTAAAACAAGAATGGAACACAGAACCTCTCGGTTCTAAAAGCGGAACTTCTAACAAATATGATAATTAAAAAAATATTTAAAATATTATTCTACTAATATTATAAATGCGAAAGTTAGTGAGTGTGGATGTTTGTTACTCCTTCACGCAAAAACTACAGAACGGATTTGGATGAAATTTGGAACACAGATAATCTAAGTATAACCGGGATTAACACATAGGATACTTTTTATGCCGATAATCCCGTATTTTTGTTAAGTTAAATACTACGCGGACGAAGTCGCGGGCACAGCTAGTATCAATATGTAATGCTTGTAGCGACTTTTTAACTCATTGCACAGCGTCTGTCTCCTATAAAAACTTAAATTTAACACCCGCTTTTAACAACCCAGCTCTTAAATTACACTCAAAATTTCAGCAAAGACCGTTACAGTACGTTTCCTGAAATTTATCCAAATTTATCTCGAAATTCTCGCGAAAATTGTTGTTAAAGTTCAATGAACTTGTAACAAAATGGCTGACAAATTCAAACAGTTGCCGGTAGACATTTGCCGCGTAAAATAAATCATGTTGATGTCTAATTATTTTCATCTTCGGTAATTTTATTGTTGCACGTCTCAGAGATTTGATTTAAAAATATTTAATTTATTTACCAAGGGTTTTGAAAGGTGAACGAACTGACAGAGGCGTTTCAAGGAAAATATTGAGATTTTGAAAGATTGACACGATTTTTCCGTGTGACTCATTTCCTGTGTGAAGAGAAAAGTTTAAAAAGAAATCGTAAACAGAATTTTAACAGTCATTTCCTTTAGGTAGTTTACTTGTTTTCTAATTATTATGCAAGTAAGTGATTTTAATAAATATTTTTTTATCATTTTAATATGACCCAAAGAGAAATAGGATCCATTATCCCTGTGGGTACATCGGAAATCCACATGGGCGAGCATAGACAATCTTTTTTCAAACTGTTGTTAGTTTTTTTTTTGTATTTTTATATTTTGCACAAATTTCAACACGGGTTGCTACACTAATTAAATTTTTACCTCAAAAATAACAGCTCAATTTTTTTATACAAAGCTGAACAGAAATACAGTTATTGTAAGTAGGCGCAAGGTCGGCAGCAGCGGCGGCTGCCAAACGATAATCGACAATATTTAGGTCACAAGTTCGAACACTAACTCTTCACGTAAATGAATCATCCACCACTCAATATTGTACCTACTACTCCACGATGAGTGGTTGGAAACTTTAGATAGATTATACATTATTTATGTAATTCTTGGTAATCTTAAAAGGCAACACACTGAAACTATTATATTTATATTAGTATCTACTTTGTAAATATTAACTATATAAGCAAGTGGCGATAAAAAAAATATAACAAAATGTAAAAAGACAAGCCCGCTGAGTTCCTCCCCTAATCTTCTCAGTCGAGGTCGCGTTCCGATCCGGTTGTAGACATCTATACAAATAAATAAAACTGGAGTGTCTGTTTGTAATATCAAAATAACACCTTTTCACAAAATGCATATGAAAGTACATACGCCATATATAGCAAAAACGCGATTTAATTTTTTTTTGTGTGGTTGTCTGTCTGTGTGTTTGTTCCGGGTAATCTCTGAAACGGCTGGACCGATTTTGACGGGACTTTCACTGGTAGATAGATAATGTTATAAGCAGTAACTTTTATTTTAGAAAAACAAAATTTTAAAGAATGGGTCGCGCGCGCTCACAACGCGGGAGCGGGCGTTAAATTCCACGCGGACGAAGTCGCGGGCTCAGCTAGTATGAAAATAAAACGTAAAATTGACAATTTGTAAGTGCCCCCGTAGGCCTAAACAAAATAAACGATTTGAATTTGAAAATATGAATTTGAGTGTCAGTAAAATAAAATTGTAAACGTAAGTAAAGTGTATTTTAATCCCGTGTATGCGAAAAACGTGACACACTATTTCGCGCCAAGTCCAAGCTAATTAGGAGGCCAATTCTACTAATTTAAATATGACTTGATTGCAATTGAAACGCAGCATTACGGTTTTTGTCAATTTTCGTATTCTACTAATATACAACGATCCAGCTACGATCCAATTTCTATCGAAGTTCAGTTACGAGTAACAAGCGATCGACTGTTTCAAAATTAATATTCCAGTTCGGCTTTAGTATAATACCAGCGACCCGCCCCGGCTTCGCACGGCTCTAAAATTATCAGTGTTTCTCTACTATATTATGCATGTTTTATACATATGAAAATGAAAAAATATTTATTTATCTCTAAGTCTACTTATTTATGTTAATTTGTTTACAAATGAGGTCTGTAGACTTGAAGAACAGAAAAATAAATTATGTAAGAGTGCTTAGCTTGTGACCCTTAAACTAGGCATTGCCTGTATCTTAAGGGCCATATAAACCTTCCTCTTGAATCACTCTATCTATAAAAAACCGCATCAAAATCCGTTGCGTAGTTTTAAAGATCTAAGCATACATAGGGACAGACAGACAGCGGGAATTGACTTTGCTTTATACCATGTAGTCATAAGAGAAGACAAACGACTGCTCTCCGTGTGTTTATACACTACACAAATACACTGAGATTCAAATTTGGTACATATCACAATTCAAAACCAGCTGAGACCTAGTCAAGAAGCTTATGTATAAAGTTCTTGGACCTAGTCATGCCAACTACGCGATGCGACAATACATCTTCCCGAAAATAAGTTCATTGCCTTCATTTTAACCATAAACAAAGCGTCTCAATTTCACAAAATTAATAAAACGTCAAGAATGTAAAAGGCATTAAAGCGCCTGACATAATTAATTAGCAATAACTCTTTCTGTACGAATGTTGAATTGTTCAAATATCAGGCGTTGGTTAGATGACTACGAATAACCATTATGTTTTGTGAGAACGGTCTAATTAACGTTTTAAAATGTAGTTTGTACACTAATGGATATTTTTGAGGAATCTGATGGGATGGATTAATAACTTGTTAAACACTTGGCGCAGTGGTTCGAGCGTATGCCGCTCAGCTCACTTTCCCGTGTTCGATTCCCGTCAGGGTAAATTTCGGAATTGGCCTTTTTGTAATTTGCTCTGGTCTGGGTGTCACCGGGATCGCCCCCATTGTACGGTACCCATAATACAAGCGTTGCTTAGTGTGGGACCATACAGTTGGTGTGTTCGTATGGCGATGTTTATTTATGTACTTATTTATATTAAATTCAGAAGGCGGCTGTTAGACTTGAGTCTAAGGTCTGTATTAATAAATCGATCTCAAGTCTGAGAACGGTCCTAAGTACGCTTTGGGTGTCATTTTGTACTGATACGATATAACATATTATGAGCCTAATTGCTCAGTAAAATGCGCGGTAGGTAAGTCTCTTCCCGTTACATCGCAGGACCGTTTTATAGACACGTCAAACTCGTCGCAGTATTTGGGACACAAAATAAATATTTGGGACGGTCTTTGGTACATTTTATTTACGAGTACCGCACACAGGTGCCGCCCACGCGTCACAGAAATACATGCGAACATGAAATTGTTTAAAATTCCGTTTAGAACTATCCCCGTGTTCTCCTAGCCCGCGTGTGATTTTGTGACTGTCTGTTGGCAGGCTTTTATTGTTAATTTGGAACGGAAAACAATAAGTTCTTGAAGGTATATGGTAATGACAGTGTCAAGCTATTGTAAAGACCGTACTTAGAACTCGAAGAATGATTCGCTCGGCGAATAATACAATTTTTCGGTGCTAGGTATTACAGAACCAAAATTTTCAATCGGCCATGTTTTATGCGCCGCTCTAAATGATATCATTGAGAAAATAACGTGTAGTACTGAGTATTATTAGGCAAGTAAGTAACTACCTCGTAAGTTACATAATTTAAATAAATCGATGTTAGAGTACCTAAGCTTTTAACATGCCATTTCGTATTAGTACGAATAAGAATAACTTTTCCAAGATCTCACTCGGTCTTGGACCTGAGAACGATTTATTAATATAATAATATTCATAGGAGCCGTTCACAGATGGTTTAACTTTACAGTGATAATAAGTCATAGAGTTGCTGAACTAATTTTTATTTTTATTGTTACAGGTACGCACGGTATCTTCGTTAGTTCAACGTTTATCTACTAGAAATAAATAAACGCACGAATTAAGTGTAAGACAAAGGAGATTACTAAAAATAATCTTGCGAAAAGCTAGATTAAACAATATACCTTCCTAACTAATATATGAAATACCACAGTTAAAAATATAAATGGCATTTAATCGGAGGCATTTCTGTGAATGACAAAAAGACGGAATCACCGAGGGTGGCTGACGGGGAAGGACGCAAGATGTCGCTAGTAGCGCCGAGAAGGGTCCAGCTTGACTGGACTCATACAATACCTTGGTAAGTTACCTAGTTTGAACCCAAAGATCTAAATAAATACCTTATAGTCTTATAGTATGATTATTATAGTAAGTGTTTTGAGTAAAATGAGTAGGGTAACCTTTTAAACTTCATGAAAAGTAAATTTTACAAATATCATTATAAAAAATAGTTAATTAGTATTTTAATCTGCAGAACCTAGAACCCTAATTTTACACTGCATAGGTCACTAACCTCCTTACTGCGCTTATGGCTCACTTCACTGCGTCAACCAGAAAAAAAAACTCGCCCGTCGCCCGTCAGCTGAGCGAGCGCGCGAACTTCGCTCAGTTGAAAATGAATCTGTCATGGCTTCGCGATCGATGCTAGTCCTCAGTGAAAATTATTAGAAAACAAAAAATATGCCGCGACAACCGCTGAAGGACGCCGCCCGCGCCTCTGCGAACGTATAAAGATTATATTTGGCAAAACGCTACGCTTGTACAGTGTTTATTTTGTGATTTTCGAGCGTATCTAAATTTATTCCTTGTCAGTCGGCTACGACTTGTGAAAATCTTCGCGGTGAGTATTCTTGTTTTTTACGTCCCTCTGGAGCGCGTAGGTGTGCTTTATAACAAATATATAAACGTGTTTTACGTAAAATATGTACATTTAATTGACAAATATGTCTTTGGCTGTATAAAAATCGATTATGTGGGTGGGATTGCTGTGGTTCGTGTCTCTTTCACTCGCGTATTATCCGACCGCGTGCGAAAGTGACGTAACAATGCGACGTTTACATTGCGTTGCGGTCATTTCAAACCGGCCGGGTAATGTCTCCGTTTCATTCTAACGCAATGTCTTATTAATTTTAGTTATTTTTTAGATTTTCTTTTAGATTTTTCTAAGTAAAACTCGTCAGAATCACGCGGCGGATGCAGTCTCCAGTAGTTGGCACGTATTGTATGATATACTTAGACGGTGGTTTCTGTTTAGTTATCGCTATATTTAATCAATAATTACGGCTAATAAATCTTATCGGAAGATTATTCACTTTCATTAGAGTTCGCGCAATCCTTTTTCCGTGCGAATTTTCCATCTTGGTCGAGGTAATTAAAGTTCTAAGAACATCCTTGTAAAAAGCTATATACCTCATTGATTACTTTTGAGCAGAGGTGTGTCTTTTTATGTTCAAGGAGTGCCTATCAACCCCTTTATAGTTTTCTAACACACCAAATAATCTAATAATAAAGGAATTGGTACCTAATAGGTGGCATAAACACACAACCTTCCTTTTTTTACTTAAAAATAACAGTCCACAGAGTTCACCTTAGCTTTTTGTGTGCCACAAAACAAGGTCTCACAAATTTGCAATAAGGAAGTATTTTTTTTGTAAGTAAAGGCAAAAGTAAGTCTTGTTTATTTGTTTTTTTTAAATTGTGTACTAAGTATTGTTGCATGAAATTAAATTGAGAACTAGTGCTTACACCAAGTTATACCTTAAAATGATTAGGGAACTAGCAACCTACCCCAGATTCGCTCGGGTACACTACGGTTACATTATTGGAGTTTTAGTAAGGATCCCAAATTTTTTTGAAAATGTAATATAGCCTATGTCACCCGGGGATAGTGTAGCTTCCCAACAGTGAAAGAATTCTTCAAATTGGTTCAGTAGTTTCGGAGCCTATTCAATGCAAACAAACAATCAAATCTTTCCTCTTTATAATATTAGTATAGATATACCTTAGAATTATTAGGTAAAGGATTTATTTTATTCATCCTAATTTATTTTACAATGTAATAGTGATGGAACATTTCTCATAGCATGTAAAATATTATAATTATATAGGTTTTCATAAGTGGCACCTGCTACCGAGATAGGTAGATACTGTTAAAAATAATTGCAACTAAATTGCAAACCGTTCGGTAAGTACTGTCATGGTTTTAATGAAAAATCATTGACAAATTACTTCATAGGATTACATGTAATTAAAATTCTCTGAATATAATCATTGACTGTAAAAAATCACAGTTGCAATAACAGTAAAGAAAAAACATAATATCACGTAATGAAAATGAATTGAAATCCTACTAATATTATAAATGCGAAAGTTTGTGAGTGTGGATGTATGTATGTTTGTTACTCCTTCACGCAAAAACTACTGAACGGATTTGGATGAAATTTGGAACACAGTTAGATTATAACCGGGATTAACATATAGGATACTTTTTAACCCGATAATCCCGAAATTTTTGCTAAGTTAAAATACTACGCGGATGAAGTCGCGGGGCACAGCAATTAACAATAAATAAATATCGCCAGACAAACACACCAACTGTATAGTCCCAAACTAAGCAACGCTTGTACTATGGGTACCGTACAATGGACTGGGGGCGATCCCAGTGACACCCAAGCCAGGGAAAATTACGAAAAGGCCATTTCCGAAATTTACCCTGACGGGAATCGAACCCGCAACCACCCTGTGTAGTGAGCCGAGCGGCCTACGCTCGAACCACTGCGCCTAGCGGTCGTCAACAAGATATAAAATTAATTGTGAAAATTGCAGAGGTGTGAGCCGAGGTTTGAACCTGTACCGAAGGAGGACGTTTGACCCACTGAGCTATCAGTGCTTGGTACATAAGATATCCCTAAAAATCCTGTTTATAAGGTTGTATTGTGCGACATTAGCTGACAACCTAATCACCTAATGGTATTTTTAATAAAGGTCGCGAGGGGCCCGTGAAAATGTCGTATAAATGTCACACCTCATCATTTTGATTATTCGATCGGAGACGGATATCAAAGCTAGTTTCTACTTTCTGTACGGAGCATCGAACCTGGAACCTCACAGTTATTGGTACTTCAAAATTATAATATAACGCAGCTTCACGAGCGTTGTTTTTTTTTTCTGGATGTCGACAACAACGCCACCTGTCGCGTCCAACTATTGCTAAGAACCATCTAGGTGACAATATAAGCACAAAGAGAATCATCAGAATCGGTCAAGCCGTTTAGGAGAAGCACACACACACACACACACACACACACGGGAATTCTATGTAGGTATAAAGAGATAACTAAACTAGCGTAGATTTTTTAAGTGAAGGTTCTATGCGGACTTTCGGGGCGCTCGCCGCGCGGCCACTCTATCCGTGCTAAGCGTCAGTAGCGTTACACGACATATACCTATATCAGCTGTTTTTAACGCTTATTCAAATTCAAATATTTTTATTTCAAATAGGCCAGATCAAATGGCACTTTTAAAAAGTCAAGAGCTAGGTGCATGTTCCAAAACAAAATCATATGGAGAAGAACATCCTACTAATATTATAAATGCGAAAGTTTGTGAGTGTGGATGTATGTATGTATGTATGTATGATGTATGTATGTATGTATGTTTGTTACTCCTTCACGCAAAAACTACTGAACGGATTTGGAACACAGATAGATTATAACCGGGATTAACATATAGGATACTTTTTAACCCAATAATCCAATACTACGCGGATGAAGTCGCGGGGCACAGCTAGTGCTTTATATTATAAAGCCTACCTGCATTACCTACGCTTTGTATTATAAAGCTTCGCTTCGTTCGCGCGTCCCTAGACGGCACTGTTTTTTTTTATTTTCTGGGTTTCGATAAAAGTTTCACGAACGGGTGCAACAATAGCTAAACACCATCCAAGTGACAATATAAGTATAAAAAGAAGCATCAAAATCGGTCAAGCCGTTTAGGAGGAGATTAATTACGAACACACTCACACCGGAATTTTAAGTTGTCAGGTAGGTATATAAAGAGATAACTAAACTAAACTGTCACTGACCTCACGATATCTATTTGGGTTAAATTAACTGATTGTTTGAGTTATAACGTTAATTTATCTTTGAAGCGTTTAGTGATGGGTAAATAATCTCTTTTGTACAATTACAAAGTTCATAAACTATCCGGACACAGCACTAGGACAAACTTGTATCGGTTAATATTGAAAGAAATTGAGGGGCGGGGGCAGGGGTAACGTCATTGTGATTGGTCGGGTGTGGTGGCGCCGGATTGTCATTGGTGGATAGTAAATATCATAAACTTTATCAAGCGTATGTGTTTCGGTAAATTTTGCCTTAGAATCCGGAGTCGAAAGGGTGGTGAGTGATTTCTTACAAGTACAAGTTAAATAATAATAATAATAATTTAGCCCTTTTGCCGTCCCGCTGCTGGGCACGGGCCTCCCCTCAACACGAGGGGGATTCAGGCCATAATCCACCACGCTGGCCCAGTGCGGGTTGGCGGATTTCGCATGTCTTTCGAAAATTGGTTAGATCTTCTAAGACATGCAGGTTTCCTCACGATGTTTTCCTTCACCGTAAGCAAGTGATAATCATATAGAAATTATGATTCGCACATAGGTTTCGAAAAATCCAAAGGTGCGAGCCGGGATTTGAACCCAAGACCTGGTGCCCGCAAGACGCGTGCTTTAACCAATCGGCTATCACTGCTTATACACATACAAGTTAAAACGATAAAAATAAACTATGACCCGACTGTGAAATTACACGAATTAAATGTTCAGTATACGGGTTGAAACATAAAGGGTATACTTTTTTACAAAACTTAAGTTTGTAATTCTAAAACTATCATCTTTGGGGGAAACTTGAAAAACAAAAAGTGTTATAGGAATACAGCTGTTGACAGATTTCACAAGTCTACAAAACCTTTAGTACTTCAACTGTCCCACAAAGCCGATAGTTTTAGATTTACAAAGTTAAGTTGCAATAAAAATTGTATACCCTTTTT
This sequence comes from Notodonta dromedarius, assembly GCA_905147325.1. Lineage (NCBI taxonomy): Eukaryota > Metazoa > Arthropoda > Insecta > Lepidoptera > Notodontidae > Notodonta > Notodonta dromedarius. Next base: position 598,581 of record LR990189.1, read on the forward strand.
GTTTCACCTAGTAGATAGCGCTAGTAGTATTTATAAACGCTGAAATATAGTATGAAATAGTTTCTGACGCTTGTGATATTTTATACTAGCTGTGCCCCGCGACTTCATCCGCGTAGTATTTGATTATTGGGTTAAAAAGTATCCTAGATGTTAATCCCGGTTATAATCTATCTGTGTTCCCAATTTCATCCAAATGCGTTCAGTAGTTTTTGCGTGAAGGAGTAACAAACATACATACATACATACACCCACACTCACAAACTTTCGCATTTATAATATTAGTAGGATTGTACTATATGTATGAATTCTAACATAATTATGCCACTATTTTGGTTCCCAAGATACAAGCATTTGCTTAGTTTGGGATTCACAGTAATACTTCCACGTTATTGTGATTTAGTTACTTACTTGCAGCTAGTTACTTGCTTGTACCTTCTATATCATACTGTGTACGTGTAAGTAATGTTTTATAATAAACTAGCTGAGCCCGCGACTTCGTCCGCGTGGAATTTAACTTAACAAAAAAGCCCGCTCCCGCGTTCTGAGCCCGCGCGACAGGACCCATATTTAAAAATTTTGTTTTTCTAAAATAAAAGTAGCCTAAGTTACTGCTTATAACATCAGCTATCTACCAGTGAAAGTCCCGTCAAAATCGGTCCTCCCGTTTCGGAGATACTCTTTGATTTCATGTGTTTGTATTTTTTCACGCGGAACCCTAATTGTATTTTAAAAGTAAAGTAGCCTAAGTGACTCCTTATAACATCAGCTATCTGCCAGTGAAAGTCCCGTCAAAATCGGTCCAGCCGTTTCGGAGATTACCCGGAACAAACACACAGACAGACAATTTTTTTTAAATCGCGTTTTTGTTATAGGTGTCGTATGTACTTTCATATGCATTTAGTGAAAAGGTGTTATTTGATATTACAAACAGACACTCCAATTTTATTTATTTGTATAGATTTATTCTTCTTATTCAGAAGTTTTGCCTCTTTAATGAGAAAAAACACTTGATACGATAACAAAAAAAAAACAGGATCCCCCACATTTTTGGATGTAACATCCGTCGTTTTGATTTTGTTCGTATAAAATGTGGCCAATGTCACCCGGAACATAGTAACGAATCGATTGATACCTCATTCATCAATATCGAAAGGGTAGTTTAGGCGCTACGGTGGAACAAAACAATTATACATACATGGACTCGTAAAACATAACCCTTCCTTTTGGCTTTGCCGTAGTCGGGTAATAAAAGAGGACTTCTTCGTCTAGGTGAGTCACTCACGAGGGTGAGGTGGTTAATAATGAGCCAGTCACTTTCCTCACTAACTAGTTCGATCAGGGATTTATATCACCAGCTAGGTAACTGTTCCCTCGCGACTTTATGCCTCGTATTAATAAACCGATCTCAAGTCTGATTGCGATAGTAAGTACTTTTGACATGTCATTTTGTACTGGTATGACTTAGGAATGACATTTCCAAGAGCGCTGTCAGTCTTGAGATCGATTTATTAATATAGGCCTAACTCCAGAGTCGTGATTGCGATAAGTAAAATAGGGCCTAGGTGAGGTGGGTCAAAGTTGAATTTCCAATAACTCTTTCGTTTCATTGTAATGAGGACTCCAAATGAACGTTCTCGTGTGTGAAGGACTCGTCATTATAATCGTGTATCTGTCATCGTCTGGTCGTTGTACGGTTTTGCGAGAAATTTGCCGGTTTTTAATTTTGAACCGTAAAAGATATATCGGTTTTTAAATTTGTTACACCATGATTTGTCTTCTTCATTCGAATGTCAAAAGCAAATTACTGATGACAGAAAGAGATAGTTTGGTGTAACTATTCGCCCGCTACACCACGTTTACCCATTAAAAAGGGGGATAATGTTATAGACAAGTAATCAAATTAATAACAACTTTATTTAACTTGCGTAGGGTTTGAAATCGAGTGGCAAGTGAAATAACATACTGGGGATGCTTGGCGGGGCTTTACAATTTTATTTTTCTTGTTTCAGGGAACAGGAGCCGACTTGCGAGCGGGAGTCCTCGTTCAAGCAGGCAGCCCCGCATCAGTCCAACAGATCAGGTATATACATAACATGATATAACACGCCGAGATATCATTTTTCAATGGCAAAGTAACATTCGTTTTTTTTTTATACAAACTCAAACACAAAATAGTGTTTATTTAAGTAAGTGTAAGCCAACAAAGCATTAATTATGAATAGTCAGAATCTACCGCCGGCTCCACTGAGAAGAGCCACCGAGAAACTCAATGGTCACTCTTTTCAATGAATAAAAGATGTACGAGCACATTCTCAGGAACAGCAACAGAATGTGAGCAGGCAACACCAATTGTCACTAAATAGTAATAAAATGTCACACAGATTTTGGTATTTCATACTAATATTATAAAGAGGAAAACTTTGTTTGTTTGATTGTAATGAATAGGCTCCGAAACTACTGAACCGATTTGAAAAATTCTTTCACTGTTGGGAAGCTACACTATCCCCGGGTGACATAGGCATATAATATATTTACAAAAAAATTAGGGATCCTTACTAAAACTCGAATAATGTAACCGCAATGTACCCGTGCGAAGCCGGGGCGGGCCGCTAGTAAATTATAAAGCTATATTAGTGAGGTGTGCATACCTACTCACACTTTACATCAATATAAATGTTTACAAACCAATTAAAAATAAAACAGAGGTGGATAAAAAAATAATTGCGAATTATTCCTAAGGCGGAGTTCAAATAATGGTTAATATGTAGAAGGGTTCCTGATAATATTTCGAACCACTACGACTCCTGTAAACCAGGATCGACGGTAGTGACAAATAATGACGTCGAGGTTTGACCCTCGACGAGTCCCGGGGACAAGTTAAATTGTCTTGGAACCCGCACGAATTTAATCGAAAGAAATAATAGGAGGAGTTGGAAGAAGATTGCCCGCTTGGAGCAGTGGTTGAGCGCAGGCCGCTCGGCTCACTGCTTATTTCGGAAACGGCCTTTTCGTAATTTGCCCCAGTCTGGGTGTCACTGGGGTCGCCCCCAGTCCATTGTACGGTACCCATAGTACAAGCGTTGCTTAGTTTGGGACCGTATAGTTGGTGTGTCAGTCTGGCGATATTAATTTTTATTTATGGTCGTCAGCAGAGTCGTCGTCATCGTCGGCGGACACAGCGTCGCAGGGGTCGGGCTCCGCTGCCGCCCCCGCGCAGCGCCCGCGACGACATGAACCACAGGTACCCCACGTTATCTATAGGTAGAAGGTATAGTATCTTTTAACAGGGGTGCTACTCTTAGCAACGATACATCGATATATCGTGACATTTGTCGTGTCGAATCCCACTCTAAATTCCATCGTTTTGCCACCGTATATCGTCTGAACGAACGATAATTTGATATTGTTCGTTCAGTAAACGATACGACTGTAAATAAAATACGAATACGATACGAATGTAATGTCATGTACGGCTCGGAATGCTGGGCGGCTAAAATGCGGGAAGAGAAATGTCTCCACTCTGCTGAGATGCGAATGCTGAGATGGATGTGTGGAGTGACGCGAATGGATAAGGTGAAGAATGTGTATATAAGAGGTTGTGTCAGGGTAGCGCCAATAACAGATAAAGTGAGAGGTAGGAGGCTGGAATGGTTTGGACACGTGATGAGAAAGGATGAGAAGCATGTGACTAAACGAGTGATGAATATGAATGTGGATGGATACAGTGCGAGAGGAAGGCCCAAGAAAAGATGGATGGATTGTATTAAGTGTGATATGAACGAGGTTGGAGTGGATGTGAGTATGACAGGAAAGCGTGATGTATGGAAGGAAAAGACATACTGCGCCGACCCCAGATAATGGGAAAAGGTAAGGCAGATGATGATGACGATACGAATGTAATAGTAAATTGTATTGGAACCCGCACGAATTTAATCGAAAGAAATACTAGGAGTTGGAAGAAAACTTTCCTCTTCCCTCCGGTGCAAAGCGGGAGACAAAAATAGCTGGTATGGGCTAATTGCTATAGAAACAAGACTAATTGGACCTAAACTCGAGAGCTCATTATATTTGATTCCAATAATAGGCATGGAAATGTCGATATTATGATGTATATTTTGCCTTAGCTTCAGTTAGCCTACAGGTAATATCCTACTAATATTATAAACTTGCTGTGCCCCGCGACTTCATCCGCGTAGTATTGGATTATTGGGTTAAAAAGTATCCTATATGTTAATCCCGGTTATAATCTATCTGTGTTCCAAATTTCATCCAAATCCGTTCAGTAGTTTTTGCGTGAAGGAGTAACAAACATACATACATACATACATCCACACTCACAAACTTTCGCATTTATAATATTAGTAGGATGCGAAAGTTTGTCAGTGTGGATGTATGTATGTATGTATGTTTGTTACTCCTTCACGCAAAAACTACTGAACGGATTTGGATGAAATTTGGAACACAGATAGATTATAGCCGGGATTAACATATATGATACTTTTTAACCCGATAATCCCGAAATTTTTGCTAAGTTAAAATACTACGCGGATGAAGTCGCGGGGCACAGCTAGTTGTATTTCATAAACCAATACTATTTGTCTTCTATATATACCATATTTGTTTTTGTCGCAAAGTGCTAATTATTCAAATTATATCTATTGCACATAAGGTATTGTCAATAGGATACCCTCAGTGTTCGTACGTATTTGTTAGACAACGGTCGTGTCCTACAATGAAGTCCTTAGATCAAACTGTGTTGCAGATTGTACAGTTAGTAACTGTCGCCGTGAGTACCTACTAAAACCTAATTATACAATAATAATTTTGCCCTTTTTGACGTCCCACTCCTGGGCACGGGCCTCCCCACAATACGAGGGGGATTCAGGCCATAATCCACCACGCTGGCCCAGTGCGGGTTGACGGATTTCACATGTCTTTCGAGAATTGGTTAGATCTTCTAAGACATGCAGGTTTCCTTCACTGTAAGCAAGTGATAATCATATAGAAATTATGATTCGCACATAGATTTCGAAAAATCCAGAGGTGCGAGCCGGGGTTTGAACCCAAGACCTGGTCCCCGCAAGACGCGTGCTTTAACCAATCGGCTATCACAGCCATAAACACTCAACACTAAAACATACACCCAGTTAAGAATAAACGAGGATTAGCGGTTGTGTAGTAGATACACCATGCTTTGTCTTCTTCTTTCGAATGTCAAATTACTGATGACAGAAAGAGATCATTCGGTGTGTAACTATTCCTGCACTAAACTACGTTTATTTATAAGGCGGCAAGGGTGTAAGGGGCATCGTAACGGAAACCATGGATTCAAGTAATCATTCTGGACCCTAGAGTTGGCATTTTCCGTCGATATTTACATAGTTTTCGTTGCGATGCCCCTTACACCTTGTGTTATGTAGAAATGTTTCGAGAATTTTGTAGCACCTATTTTGATAACTTGGTGGAAAAACCGCCGTGCCACGCCTCGGCAGGCATGCGGTCCGTTCACGTCATTGCGCCATATCCGTATAAATCCTTACTAATATTATAAATGTGAAAGGAACTCTGTCTGTCTGTCTGTCGTGCTTTCACGCCAAAACTACTGAACATATTTAAATTAAATTTGGTACACAGATAGACTTTGAGAAAGGACAAAGGCAACTTTTTAAGGCGAAAAAAGGGTTGCAAGTGGTTGAATGGTGATGAAAAGTTGTATGGAACTATCGTCATTTTTAGAGCTAGAAGCTAGAAACTTATTTTTAGGCTGTTGATTCGATATCAATGAATATGACATTCAAAGTAAATAATATAATTAAAAATGCTACCCAAAGACACTATTCCACGCGGACGAAGTCGCGGGCACAGCTAGTAGGCTATAAACGTGTTACTGGAGCCCAATTCTCTAAGGTGAAGGCGCCTGTCTAGCCCGCGAAATTCAACATTTTCGAGTATTTTTATAGTTTATCCAAAATCTGAAAACATTTAAGACAACATTTTGTGATTTGCGGCAAACACAGTATGCAGTGCGTTTATTAATACATTTATTTTACTCTAAATATTATCACGGTGGATATGATACTAGTAAATCACTGAATATACAAAAATTGCCAGATTATCTGGATAGCTGTCGTTCTTGAAATGTTTTAGAGTACGTTGGATATATTAATAAATGCACTGCACACGGTCTTTCTCGCGAATTACAAAATGTGCCTTTTATTATTGTCAGATTTGGAAAAAAATCTAAAAAACCTCAAAAAATTTGAACTTCGCGGGCTAGATGGGCGCTTCAGCCTTAACGACTCTTGCTCAATTCAACTCTGAATACGTCACTTTTGACAGTTGTTCTATAGTAAACCTGTCTGAACAAACACCGACAAGAAAGTGAAATAGTTTGGTAACTTAGTTGTCTCTTCTGCCGACAGAGGGAAGAGCGTCGGCTGGAAGCGGCCAGCGCCCCGCGTGTACAACCCAACCCTTTGTTGAGGTAAGTTGTTCTTGTTCGACGACCGCTTGGCGCAGTGGTTCGAGCGCAGGCCGCTCGGCTCACTGCACATGGTGGTTGCGAGGTCGATTGCCCGACGGGGCAAATTTCGGAAATGTCCTTTTCGTAATTTGCCCAGGTCTGTGTGTCACCGGCATCGCCCCCAGTCCATTGTACGGTACCCATAGTACAAGCGTTGCTTAGTTTGGGACCATACAGTCGGTGTGTTCGTCTGGCGATACTAATGACTTATTTTAATATTTACGATGTACACAGGTCCCGTACCCTCCCTAATTTTGGAGGTCGCGCGTCCCGTGAAGCGTCCCGTTGCGACACTTCGCGCCGCGCGCACCATATCACAATGGCGTCCGAGGACCTGTTGCAGCCCGGCCACGTCGTCAAGGAACGATGGAAGGTATGACCGGACCATCATTTTAAATCATTCTAGTCCATATCGGAAACAGGGTTCCTATCCTTTGGCGCTGACTAAGGTGAGGGAGGTTGTTTTTTATGTGATCCCGAAGTTAGAATATTGGACCTAGGATAGAACCTTGAGAGATACCTGAAAGAGGTGTGAATAACGGGGACCAGAGCAGACGCACCGGGGGTGACTATAATATAATAAATAATAATTTGGCCCTTTTGACGTCCCACTCCTGGGCACGTCCCTCCCCTCAACACGAGGGGGATTCAGGGCATAATCCACCACGCTGGCCCAGTGCGGGTTGGCGGATGACTATCCCACCATAATGCAAATTAGAAAAAGGTTAGGAATATAAACCCCTTTTCCCAATTCTCCAGGTGGTGAAGAAGATAGGTGGTGGTGGCTTCGGCGAGATATACGAGGGTCTCGACCTGGTGACCCAGGAACAGGTCGCTCTGAAGGTGGAGTCCGCGCGGCAGCCGAAACAAGTGCTCAAGATGGAGGTGGCCGTGCTCAAGAAGCTACAAGGTGAGTGGCCTCTGCTAGAAGCAAGGGGGGTGTAATGATAATGAAGTCCTTTTGACGTCTCACTCCTGGGTACGGGCCTCCCCTCACTAGGAGGGGGTACAGGCCATAATCCACTATGCTAGCCCGGTGAGGTTGGCGGATTTCACATGTCTTTCGAAATTGACGACCGCTTGGCGCAGTGGTTCGAGCGTAGGCCGCTCGGCTCACTGCACATGGTGGTTGCGGGTGCGATTCCCGCCAGGGCAAATTTCGGAAATGGCCTTTTCGTAATTTGCCCAGGTCTGGGTGTCACTGGGATCGCCCCCAGTCCATTGTACGGTACCCATAGTACAAGCTTTGCTTAGTTTGGGACCGTACAGTTGGTGTGTCTGTCTGGCGATATTTATTTATTATTATTTATTTGTTTAGATTTTAAAGATATGCAGGTTTTATCACGATGTTTTCCTTTACCGGTATTATAAAATTAGAGGGAGGGGTATAATAAAATTTAGTAAAACATGGGATCTCGTAAAAACAAATGTATTGATGTATAGTGCCTACAATCCATATTATGGACTAGCTGAGCCCGCGACTTCGTCCGCGTGGAATTTAACTTAACAAAAAAGCCCGCTCCCGCGTTGTGAGCCCGCACGACTGGACACATTTTTTCATTTTTTTAAATTTTGTTTTTCTAAAATAAAAGTAGCTTAAGTTACTGCTTTTAACATCAGCTATCTACCAGTGAAAGTCCCGTCAAAATCGGTCCACCCGTTTCGGAGATACTCTTTGATTTCATGTGTTTTTATTTTTTTACGCGGAACCCTAATTGTTTTTCAAAAATTAAAGTAGCCTAAGTTACTCCCTATTATATCAGCTATCTGCCAGTGAAAGTCCCGTCAAAATCGGTCCAACCGTTTCGGAGATTACCCGGAACAAACACACAGACAGACAGACAGACAGACAGACAAAAATTTTTAAAATCGCGCTTTTGCTATAGGTGTCGTATGTACTTTCATATGCATTCAGTGAAAAGGTGTTATTTTGATATTACAAACTGACACTCCAATTTTATTTATTTGTATAGATGTATTTATATCAACAAATTTTGCAAAAGTCTACCACCCTGACTCAGTGTTACTTCTAACTCTTTCTTTATGGCGTCCGTCTTTTGTATTACGCGCGCGGGAGATCCCAGTTGACAAGGGCACCCCGGTTCTTTTTCGTCACCAGGGCGGCGCTACATTCGAGGGGGTTGACAGTTCTGATTTTTGTCTTCCAACTCCTCCTATTATTTCTTTCGATTAAATTCGTGCGGGTTCCAAGACAATTTAACTTGTCCCCGGGACTCGTTGAGGGTCAAAGCTCGACGTCATTATTGGTCACCATTGTCGATCCTGGTTTACAGGAGTTACAGTGGTGGGAGTGTGTGGCGGGACCAGTTCTGAAAGTCTCTCTTTCTTTTCGACCTCGCAATGATTAGTGTTTGTAGATACAGTGACAGATAATGACAGCCACTTCCAATCTATGTCTGGTGAGCTGAAAAGTTCTGACCCCCATTTAGTGCATTTTCAGCATCTCAAACCCCTTCTGTCTCCCTTTCTCTTCAGGCAAGGAGCATGTGTGCCGTTTCATCGGGTGTGGTCGCAACGCGCGGTTCAATTACGTGGTGATGCAGCTGCAGGGCAGGAACCTGGCGGAGCTGCGGCGCGCGCAGCCCAGGGGCGCTTTCTCACTCTCCACTACTCTCAGGTGACCACCCATCCTTTTCCAGACCTCGACTGGTGTCGCTTGAATGTGGGTAAAAATCTTGTCAGTTTAAGGAGTGCATTCCAAGCTTTATACTGCCCTTTAAGATAGAACCTAAATATATAAAATCAAAGAGTAAATAAACTAGCAAATTGTTTGATAATAAATTCAAAGCACATAGAGATTGATTATAATACTCATTAAAACCGAATATTATGCTAAAAAAAGTTTCTGAGCAGCATGTCAGGAGGACAGTGTATATAACACTGACTTAAAGTGAGGTGACCACCCATCCTGTTCCAAACCTTGTTTAATCGTTGGCAGAAATGTTTGAGAGACATGTAAACAATAACAATTATAAATACCCCCTGTAGGCTTATACAAAATGAAACTGAGTTTAAAAAAATCTGTAAAGTTTGCCAAATAATGTTGTTTTGTTCCAGACTGGGGCTGCAGATACTCAAAGCAATAGACTCGATACACTCAGTTGGATTCCTACATAGAGATATTAAACCTGTGAGTATACTGAGTACACTGGACGACCGCTCGGTCCAGATATCGATTCGAATGATTTAAAATAACCCCGCGGGGCGGCAGCGTTCGAGCAATGCCTTTGGTATAGCAAGCGTCTATAGGCGACGGTAACAGCTTGTATGGCGGTCGACTACGTTACATAAAAAAACCAATGTAATGTTAATTGCCCAGAGCAACTTCAGCGTGGGGCGGCACCCGGCCACGGGGCGGCGCGTCTACATGTTGGACTTCGGGCTCGCGCGACAGTACACCACCAGCACCGGCCAGGTGCGCCCGCCGCGCGCCGCCGCCGGCTTCCGGGGTCAGCACACGCTCCACACACTCACCCGACACCACACTCGCACTCACACTCTACTGACACCGCACCACTCACCCGACACCACACTCACACTCACCCGACACCACCGCCCCACTCAACCGACACCACACTCACACTCACCCGACACCACACTTACACTCACCCGACACCACCGCACCACTCAACCGACACCACACTCACACTCACCCGACACCACACTCACACTCACCCGACACCACCGCCCCACTCAACCGACACCACACTCGCACTCACACTCTACTGACACCGCACCACTCACCCGACACCACACTCACACTCACCCGACACCACCGCACCACTCAACCGACACCACACTCACCCGACACCACCGCACCACTCAACCGACACCACACTCACACTCACCCGACACCACCGCACCACTCAACCGACACCACACTCACACTCAACCGACACCACACTCACACTCACCCGACACCACCGCACCACTCAACCGACACCACACTCACATTCACCCTCTACACCACACTCACACTCACCCGACACCACCGCACCACTCAACCGACACCACACTCACACTCACCCGACACCACCGCACCACTCAACTGACACCACCGCACCACTCACCCGACACCACACTCGCACTCACACTCACCCGACACCATATCACCACTCACCCGACACCACACCACCACTCACCCGACACCACACCACCACTCACCCGACACCATCGCACCACTCCACTCACCCGACACGAACTCACCACATTTACAAAGAAACACAGAAAAATTTTAACATTGACATACATGTTACACTTACAACTTAGCTTAAAATAAGGAATTTAGGTCGCTAATTTAGTCTTAAGAAGACTTGCAGACTTGGTCCTGATAAGAAAATAATCTTGCCAACTTGGCCTTACATTAACTTAGGTCACCAACTTAGCCTTACATAAACTTAGTTTGCCATCTTGGCCTTACAAAAACTCAGGTTGCCAATTTAGCCTTACAAAAACTTGGTGGCCAACTTAGCCTTACAAAAACTTGATGGCCAACTTAGCCTTACACAAACTCAGATTGCCAACTTGCCTCATAAAAACTCAGCTTGCCAACTTAGCCATACAAAAACTCAGGATGCCAATTTGGCCTTACAAAAACTCAGGTTGTCAATTTAGCCTTACACAAGCTTAGGTTGCGTTGCCAACTTAGCGTTACAAAAACTTAGGTTGTCAACTCCCCTCCCTGCCCGCAGGCACGGTGCGCTACGCGTCCATCAACGCGCACAAGAACAAGGAGATGGGCCGACACGACGACCTCTGGTCCCTGTTCTATATGCTCGTGGAGTTTGTCAACGGACAGCTGCCGTGGCGCAAGATCAAGGACAAGGAACAGGCAAGTCTTTTAATAAATAATCTATATCACAGATATAGATTTACATAGATAACGCAAGTATCACGATTTGTATTGAAACCAAGCGTGACGAATTTTTAACACCTCCTGTGACGTCATTAGTGACGGGAAATCCAAACCGATTCAAAGACACCGATGCCGCCGATGCCCTCCGCCCGCTACGATTCTCTCGAGTGATTATCTCGCTCATACTCATATTGTTTATATCTGTAGTCGCGCGGACTGTAAGTTAGCGGCGACCAACCTTGACGCTTGGTCGGGGTTTCGTACACGCGAAGTACATGCATTTGCGTCATCTATGTAAATCCTTTTCTTCTTCTATATATATAATAATTAATGTTTGTCTGTATGTCCTTTATAGAATCGTAAACTATGCATTTGATCATGTCATGATCTTCACCAAAGTGTTGTGCATGAGCCCACAAAGGTTTCTGAGTTGGTACGACCAATCTTTGACAGCGTAGCAACGCGCAGGGTACAGCTAGTCTATACAAATAAATAAAATTGGAGTGTCTGTTTGTAATATCAAAATAACACCTTTTCACTAAATGCATATGAAAGTACATACGACAACTATAGCAAAAACAATTGTTCGAACGATTTAAAAAAAATTGTCTGTCTGTCTGTCTGTATGTTTGTTCCCGGTAATCTCCCAAACGGCTGGACCGATTTTGATGGGACTTTCACTGGCAGATAGCTGATGTTATAGGGAGTAACTGAGGGTCCTGTCGCGGGGGCTCAGAACGCGAGAGCGGGCTCTTTTGTTAAGTTAAATTCCACGCGGACGAAGTCGCGGGTTCAGCTAGTATGTATACTAGGTGAAACAAAAAGGGTATACTATTTTTTTTGCACTTTAACTTTGTAAATCTCAAACTATCGGCTTTGTGGGACAGTTGAAGTACTAAAGGTTTTGTTGACTTGTGAAATCGGTGAACAGCTGTATTCCTATAACACCTTTTGTTTTTCAAGTTCCCTCCAAAGCTGATGGTTTTAGAATTACAAAGTTAAGTATTGAAAAAAAAAGTATACCCATTATGTTTCACCTTGTATATAAATGATACTCTATTGGTCATCGCATCACGCGTGAACGGATGGAACGATTTCGCTAATTCTATTTTGTTGTGTTTATTATTGTCAGGAGAAGGTTCTTATGAAAGAAAAAATAAGAAAGTTGAGCGGAACAATTCGAGTTCATTATTCAAAGTTAAGACAGGACAACGTCTCCAAATGAAAGAAATGACAAGGTCCCTAGTTATTTTATTTCTAGCTTTTTGGTGCACTATGAAGTCGGTTCAATTTTTTTATTAATAAATATAATTTACCGATTACTTATTATTTAATTTGCAAAGGTATTTGTGTGGTTTTTTTTTAATCATGGGTCTTGGCCATTTGAAATGAACAAATATTGATTTTAAATTTGCAATTTTGGACTACTTTCCTGATTAACTTGTCCGTTATATATGATTTAGTAAACTGGGCCCTGTTAGGCAATGTTGATAATGGTTTGTATTTGTCATCAGGTCGGCCTCATGAAAGAGAAATACGATCATCGCTTGCTCCTCAAGCACCTGCCTTCTGAACTGCGTCAGTTCTTGGAACACGTCCAGCAACTAGAGTACGCAGACACGCCGGACTACGCCATGCTGACGTCACTGCTAGAGAGGTGCTGCAAGCGCCGCGGGATCCGGGACACGGACCCCTACGACTGGGAGAAGGATGTGAGTCTACTTAGCAATTTTTTGGGCAACTTGGCCACTCTTGGCCAAAGATGAAGGGTTTGACCCTTTGACCTTGACTTAGCCATCTAGCAATTTGGCAAATGGAATTGGTTTGAATGCTAGCAAGTCTGCTTGGCCATATTAGTAATCTTGGCCATTTTAAGAGACTTGGCTAGTAATTTTGAGAGTCCTTTATTATAATAAATAGGGAATAGGCTATTTGAATGCTAGAAGGTCTGCTTGGCCATATTAGTAGTCTTGGCTACTCGCCTTGGTCATTTTAAGAGACTTGGCTAGTTATTTTGGGCAATTTAGAAAACCCGGCATTATAATGAACAGGGAATTGGCTATTTGAATGCTAGAAGGTCTGCTTGGCCATATTAGGAGTCGCTTTGACCGTTTTAAGAGACTTTTCTATTTTGGGCAATTTATAATTTCGAGAGTCCATCATTGTAATAATGAGGACTTATTTCTTTTTACAGGCTTATGATTATAAATATTTATTTGACACAGTATAAAATAGGTGAGCTTATAACAATAATTGCAATTGATTGGTGGACACTGTACATGAACATCTTAGCGAGTTAGTTATTGTCCGTCTGTGTGTTCGTATGTTTGTGATGTCCGTTTTTTTTATTGTACCCTCTGAAAATTACAGTAATAGAGAATGTCGATACGCGTTCCGATCCGGTGGTAGATTGACCCTCGCCACCTCTCCTGGCAGCGGCCCAAGCCGAGGTCGTGTCCCTTGTGGCGCCCTTGAGCTAGCTGCCCCCCTGCCCCTCTGGCTGGGCCCTCTGTCCGGGTGAAGTTGTTATGGCCACTCTGGCCAACAACATATAGTCATATAAAAAAAAAAATGTCGATAAACTTATCATATTTATTCTAATTATAGGAATGACAAAACTGTTTTATACACGGTTATTGTTAAAACACTAATAACCTTGCAGAAATGTTTTACTAACATGGTAAACAACAACTATTGTTGTATGACTTTTTACAAAAAAATATACTTTTACAAAAAAAAAACTAGATTTCGTTGTAATATTTGACATATTTCAATACTATCGCTACCAAGGCACGTGTGTCACGATGCGGTCGCAGATTTCGTACATTTAGAGCGTTCAAATTAAATGTTTTTATTTTTGTATGAAATTCTGATGTATTATTAAAAGTCATAGAACAATAGTTGTTGTTTTTAATGTTAGTAATATAGTCCTGAGAGGCTGTAATGTGTTTTACCAATAACCCTGTATAGTGAAATTAAAAAAAACAGAAGGGTTAGTATAAGTTTCTTCTACTTCTTCTTTTTTTAAAATATGGCTTTCATCGTTAGGTAGTCGATGATAAGTTTTGATCGTGTTCAAATACCGATTGATTGATCGAATGTCAGTAAAGCTGCACGTTTCCGTTAGGGGCGCTGCTGTGCAATGTATATGATGCTGTCAACACTTTTAACTACTAACCCCCCTGTATTAGACATTGCCATTTTTTCCCGTCCCACTGTCTTTTTCGCTCTTAATCAAATTATTTGAAATATCATTTTGCTGTCATCAATCATAGAAAATATTTCAAAAATCCGAAACTAAAATTTCCAGATAGAATATTTGATCTAAATTCAAGCACTTTATATTTATAGGAACACCCTGTATATTTAGAAGTTTTGAAGCAGCTTGTATATATTTCGTGAGTTAGAAACACCCCGTACATCCCGTGTGTCGGCAGGCGGTGTCGGTGTCGCGCGCCCGCGCGGCGGCGCAGCCCGCGCCGGAGCTGGCGCCGCCCACCGACACGCAGCCCGACAACGTGAGTCTCTGCCCCTAGCCGGGACATTTTTTATTGGACTGGTCCCGCGACACACTCCCACCACAGTTACTCCTGTAAGACAGGATCGACAATGGTGACCGATAATGACGTCGAGGTTTGACCCTCGACGAGTCCCGGGGACAAGTTAAATTGTCTTGGAACCCGCACGAATTTAATCGAAAGAAATAATAGGAGGAGATGGAAGAAAAACCGGGCCGCCCGAGCCCCTCCCGGATTGTGGGAAACGATTGTTATTATTTGTACGAGTTACTAAGTAAAGTTTACCACAGTCTAGTCGGGTCGCCCGAGCCCCTCCCCGAACGATCGTTATTATTTGTACGAGCTACTGAGTACAGTTTACCACAGTCTAGTTGGATCGGCCAGCCCCTCCCCGAACGATCGTTATTATTTGTACGAGCTACTGAGTACAGTTTACCACAGTCTAGTTGGACCGACTGAGCACCTCCCCGATTGTGGTAAAATATCGTTACTATGGCTCTACCACCGGTAAGCTGTTGTGTTGGTCTGGATGTCGGTTGATGGTTGTGTTGGGCGGGGCAGACGCGGCGGCGGCTGGAGGGCGAGGCGACCGCGGCGCTGGGCACGGAGCCGGCGGGCGGCGGCGGCGCCCCGCCCCGCGCGCGGCCGCTGCCCGCCGACAAGCGGCCCCACGCCGCGCACATAGCCGTCCCCGCCCTGTCCGCGCACCCCGCGCACCCCGCCTCGTCCGCGCATCACCTCAACGGATACGTACGTACACCGGTTCAAAAACATCACGCCGCACTTACGAGGAACCCTTATATACTCACCCGGTCCGTCCGTCCGTCCGTCCGTCCCAGTCTGTCACAGTAACATAACTTCTACAGTTTTAGTCGAAAGTTGGCGAAATTTGGTATAGATAAACCTTAGGGATAGGTCTCACTTTCAAAAATATAAAATAGAGCAAAATCACTTTTTTGAGGTACCTCCCCAATAAAGGAAAGAGGAGATTTTTTTTTAGTTTGAAAGGTCAAATTAAATTGTGTTTCCATACAAAACTTTATTATAATCATTCCGTTTCTTTCAAAATGTACGTAATTAATTACGACACTTTTTTTTAATGCTATATTTCGTTATTGAAATGGCTACGGAACCCCACACTTTGTGTGACATGACACGCAATTTGCCAGTTTTTTATTAAATCAACTTGGCCAGATTAACCTCGCCTATAATACTAAATCAGTTAAACTATTAGGCGAGGTTATCTGTATCAAGTTAGTCACAAAGATGTGTTTGCCCACAGTCCACGGCGGATAAGCCTACTGTTGAGAAAGAGACGGAAGCCAGGTCCACACCGGCGCCCTCTCCCGACAGACATGCCAAAGTAAGTTTATTGACCTTGCGATTTTTATAAAAACTGTCGTTATTATCTTTTGTTTTTTATTTAAAAAAGTAAAGATTACTAGCAATGTGAGTTTATCACATTACTGGTATTCCCGTTAGCCCCTCCAGTTAAGCTAATGCATAGGAGTAGGCTCACAACGATAGTTTAATGATCAGGATGGGGATCGAACCCGGAACCTCTCAGCTACGAGGGCGGCCTTTCTAACCACTATACTATTGACGCATGTTTATATATTATGTGTCTGGATCGCGCTCTTGATATTTTTATTAATAATATGATATTGTACTTTATTAATCTAGGATAAAATCAATTGCAGCAGTGATAGCCGATTGGTTAAAGCACGCGTCTTGCGGGCACCAGGTCTTGGGTTCTAATCCCGGCTCACACCTCTGGATTTTCCGAAATCTATGTGCGAATCATAATTTCTATATGATTATCACTTGCTTACGGTGAAGGAAAACATCGTGAGGAAACCTGCATGTCTTAGACGATCTAACCAATTTTCGAAAGACATGTGAAATCCGCCAACCCGCACTGGGCCAGCGTGGTGGATTATGGCCTGAATCCCCCTCATGTTGAGGGGAGGCCCGTGCCCAGCAGTGGGACGTCAAAAAGGCTAAATTATTATTATTATTATTAAAATCAATTAGATATACTTTAACAATTCTGTGTATAGAAATACGAGCCGAGAGAGAGTCTCCGGTGGGTCTGTTTCCCTCCCACTCCTAGTTACCATGGGCTAACATTCAGTTCCGCCGCGCAAGCCTCTCACTCGGCCCGTGTTTTGTTCATCAGCGAAATTGTATGGATCAACGTTGCATTGTTTCTAAAGAAATGTATAATAGAGACATACACTTGCCGTCATATAACTTTGACTTATGGCCGTATTCATAAATCGATCTCGAGTCTGAGAGCGGTCTTGAAAATCCTTTTGACAAGTCATTTTGTACCGTATGATATAAAAATGTTATTAATTACAAGGTCCCTAGTTATTTCTATCTATTATTTTCTATCTATTCAAGATTTTTGAAGTTGATATATTTTTAAATCAAATCGTTTTTTCCCTATATCGATCTCAAGTATGAGATTGATCTTGGAAATGTCATTCTTATGTCATGCCAGTACAGAATCACATGTCAAAAGCGTTGTGAGAGTTGAGTTCTGACCGCGGCGTGTCCTTAGGAGGCGAGCTCGGCGGCCGCGGGCGCCGCCCGCCCCGAGCGGCAGAGCGTGCCGCCCTGCAAGCCGCGCCCGCCCGCCCCCGGTCACTATTATCAATCCTATTAATATTATAAATGCGAATGTTTGTGAGTGTGGATGTATGTTTGTTACTCCTTCACGCAAAAACTACTGAACGGATTTGGATGAAATTTAAAACACACATGGTTTATAACCGGGATTAACACATAGGATACTTTTTATCCCGATAATCCCGAATTTTTTGTTAAGTTAAATACTACGCGGACGAAGTCGCGGGCATAAACTAGTAATTAATAAATATAAATATCGCCACACTGACACACCAACTGTACGGTCCCAAACTAAGCAACGCTTACTATGGGCACCGTAAAATGGACTGGGGGCGATCCTAGTGACACCCAGACCAAGGCAAATTACGAAAAGGCCATTTCCGAAATTTGCCCCGGCGGGAATCGAACCCGCAACCACCACGTGCAGTGAGCCGTATACACCTTTATTATATTACTGCGTTGTGGTCCTGTAGTAGTCCCCCCGCCCCTTCCACTGCTGTCTCAGTTTGCAGTAACCCAAGCCATGAGCTAGACCCCAGAAATTGAAATGTCTATTTGTAATATCAAAATAACAGATTTTTACTAAATGCATATGAAAGTATATACGATGCATATAATTGGCTCTCCGCGTGTCTGTCTGTTTGTTCCGGCTAATTTCCGAAACGGCTGGACCTAAGAGTAATATACAGGACTTTCACTGGCCGATAGCTGATGTTATAAGAAGTAACTTAGGCTACTTTATCGAAGAGCCGCGGGCTATCCTACTATATAATATTATAAATATGAAAGTTTGTGAGTGTGGATGTTTGTTACACTTTCAGGCAAAAACTGCTGAACGGATTTTGATGAAATTTGGAACACAGATAGTTTATAGCCGGGATTAACACATAGGATACTTTTTATCCCGATAATCCCGAAATTTTTGTTGAGTTAAATACTACGCGGACGAAGACGCGGGCACAGCTAGTAGATTATAGTGTAACAATATATATCGCGTGAACCAGGCGGCGGGCCGACCCTGGCGCGGCTGCGCGTGGTGACGGCGCCGCCCACCTGCGTGCAGGACCTGGCCGCGCAGCCCTCGCCCACCACCACGGGTACGCCGCCCCACCACCACTCTACACCACCACCACGTTCTACACAACCACCACGTACACCACCGCCACCGCCACCACCGCCACTCTACATAAAAACCACATCCACCACCACCACTCTACACAACCACTACGTCCACCACCACCACTCTACACAACCACTACGTCCACCACCACCACTCTACACAACCACTACGTCCACCACCACCACTCTACACAACCACTACGTCCACCACCACCACTCTACACAACCACTACGTCCACCACCACCACTCTACACAACCACTACGTCCACCACCACCACTCTACACAACCACTACGTCCACCACCACCACTCTACACAACCACTACGTCCACCACCACCACTCTACACAACCACTACGTCCACCACCACCACTCTACACAACCACTACGTCCACCACCACCACTCTACACAACCACTACGTCCACCACCACCACTCTACACAACCACTACGTCCACCACCACCACTCTACACAACCACTACGTCCTATTCCACCACCACCACCTCGTCCATCACCACCACCACTCTACTTAGCCACCATGTCCTATTCCACCACCACCACGTCTACCACCACCACGTCTACCACCACCACCACCACACTACGCAACCACCATGTCCTATTTCACCACCACCACCACAACTACTTCTCAAGTCTGAGAGCGATCCTGAGTACGCTTTAGACATGTCATCATTTTGTAATGGTATGACATGAGATGAGAATGACATTTCCAAGTGCGCTCTCAGACTTAATACCCATTTATTAATACCGGCCATAGAGTACACAATTGTTTGTCGGCAGGAGAGGCCATCAGCCCCAGGATAGTGGCCGGGGACGTAGACAGCGTGCACTCGGACACGCATTTCAAGAGAGGTCAGTGAATACACCGGGGGGGAGGGCCAAGCCCTAGGACTGTGTTTATCCTACTAATATTATAAATGCGAAAGTTTGTGAGTGTGGATGTTTGTTACTCTTTCAGGCAAAAACTACTGTACGGATATGGATGAAATTTGGAATACAGATAGTTTATAACCGGGATTAACACATAGGATACTTTTTATCCCGATTATCCCGAAAATTTTGTTAAGTTAAATACTACGCGGACGAAGTCGCGGGCACAGCTAGTATTATAATAATTTAGCTCTTTTTGACGTCCCACTCCCAGGCACGAGCCTCCCCTCACTACGAGGGGGATTCAGGCCGAATTTTCTGGCAATTTTACTCTGTTTCTTGCGGAAAAAAATTACGTGATGTTCTCCAAGACCCTCCCTTCTTCCCAAAGTAAGATTAGATGAGATGTGACTCGACAAACTCCCCCCCCTGAATGCCTCACTTAATGAATGGCCGCCCCCTATTACTCTCCAGTACTTTTTTGTGACAATGGTGTTGCCTGCTCACATTCTGTTGCTGTTCCTGAGAATGTACACCATCTTTTATTCATTAAAAAGAGTAACTATTAAGTTTCTCGGCGGCTCTTCTCAGTGGAAGCGGCATTCCGAGCCGGCGGTAGATTCTGACCGTTCATAAGTGCTTTGTTGGCTTACATCCTACTAATATTATAAATGCGAAAGTTTGTGGGGAAACTGGGTTTGGGTTTGTAAACAGTTATAGAATCTCCAGTTTTAAGTCCTTTTGATCTAAAATATACTCTAACCATATAGAAATAAAGTCCATTGTCGAACAGGACCGCGGCGTGCGGCGCGTGCGAGAGCAGACCAGAGCTACACGCAGTTTGCTGTCATGGATGATGAGAATGTATCAGCTTTGCAACAGGTGATTTTGTACTTTATGACAATTTCAATAGAGTTCAGTTTCTAATAGGTGCAGTTAAAACTGAATACATTTTTTTTAGTTAGTAAGTGAATGTGGTCATACTAATTTAAACTTTAATTTCAACAATATAAGGTGTATTGTCAAGTGCGCTCGAGCTCGACCACAGAACTAAATACAAAAAGTTGTTCACTTTGTTGCAGGAAGAATATACTGTAAGAGTATAGAAATAGAATTGATTATCGAATAAATTATCTTTCTCGTAGGTGACAAAAGGCGGCGCTCTCACTTTGGTGTCTCTATGGAAATCCCAGTTCGACGACTCTGAAGAGACCACAGACAATGAATGGAAACAGGAACAATTGCAGGTACAGGCAGTTACATTTATATATTTTTGTATTCGTTCCTAATCCACAATTGACACTTGCTCATTATTATTATGAGAATTGTAATTTAACTTTAAAAAATGTTTAAAATAGAATGTGTAGATGAAAAAAGAGGTTAACTTTATTAACAGACCAATAAGTCGTAGACGCCGCATAGCCGGGAACCTTCCCTGGATGTGTGTGATTGCATCCGACTCCGACATTTTGATTGGTCCATTCACGGCTCTACCATGAACGGACCAATCACAATTCGCCCCGTCTTCCCCTATACCCCGTCAACTTTTGACAATTGTATTCACGTTTAAAAAAGGAAAGAAAAAAAGGTATCCATGGAGTGTCTTGCATTTCTTCTACATAGGATTTTGTTTTGGAACATGCACCTAGCTCTTGGCTTTTTAAAAGTGCCAGTTAATCTGGGCTATTTGAAATAAAAAAAATTGAATTTGTTAAATAAGCGATGTCTTTGCTTATTGGTCTGTGCCTAAAATAGTCGTTTGACGTCACCAAAAGATAAACCCTGCAATCCCTACAGTACAGAAGCTATGAGTCAATGAAAATCCTAGCCATGTTTTCTTCAATATACAGGGTGTTTTAAAAATCTGACAATACTTGGGGGGTTTTGAATGAGTATCGGGCGTAGAATAAAATGATTTCTTTAAAAAAAATCGAAAAGGTTTTTTTTATTTTTTCAAATTATTTCTCCGCCGTTTTAAAAAAAATGTTGTCTCAAGTAGCGTGCTCAAATTTTATAAACGTTTTCTTGAATATTGGTGGTTGCTACTCGTAATTGAAATTTACACAGTTTTCTTTGTCAGTGGATGTGTTCTAAGGCTGCAACAGGCCTGAATACCCCTCGTAGTGAGGGGAGGCCCGTGCCCAGGAGCGGGACATCAAAAGGGCTAAATTATTAATATTTTATATTAGGTACAATTTGGTTCCACATTTTTCCACGGGACTTTCTATGTGAAATCGATTGTAAAAGTCTAAAGGCAATGCGTTTATGTTGTTTAGGCCTACGGGGGTAACATACAATATTATTATTTTTAAATCGCCAATATTATTGGTACTATGTCGACATTATCATCAACACGCATCAGTGTAATAGTAACTGTGTATCTTCGTGAAACGAAACGTGAATATACAAGCAGTGGTGTGATGTGTCGGCAGTCGCCCGAGCACCGCGCGCGCGCGCAGAGCGCCGTCTCCAGCTGCTCGCACGCGGCGCGCACGCAGCTGCACAACACGCACCCCACGCACCACACGCACCACACGCACAACACGCACAACACGCACTCCGCCACGCACCACACCGTGCAGCCCGCGCAGCCCGCCCAGACTCAACAGCAGGTATGTCGGATTGTTGACTAGACGCGGTTATCCTACTAATATTATAAATGCAAAAGTTTGTGAGTGTGGATGTATGTTTGTTACTTTTTCACGCAAAAACTACTGAACGGATTTAGATGAAATTTGGAACACAGATAGTTTATAACCTGGATTAACACATAGAATACTTTACTGAAGTCTACGCGGACGAAGTCGCGGGCAGCAACTAGTACAAAAATATTGCTAGTTTGAAACATTAAGGTCCGTATTAATAAATCGATCTCAAGTCTGAAAACGATCTTGAGTACGCTTTTGACAGGATGACACTTCCAAGATTGGTGTCAGACTTGAGATCGATTTATTAGTACGGGTATAACTGTACGGTCCCAAACTAAGCAACGCTTGCACTATGGGTACCGTACAATGGACTGGGGGCGATCCCGATGACACCCAGACCGGGGTTAATATTGTATGTGTCGATATCTTCTCATACTTAGCGAGTAAAGCAGTGATATCAATGCAAGCAGGTAATCAATGGTTCGATGTTAAAGTAAAAAAAATCACCCTGTATACAATTTTTTTTTTTTTATATTTGAAAAATATTTTGATTCAACATATTTTGACTTAATATCGAAAAAACTTTTCCGTAGGTCACTCAAGTATATAAGTTATCTTAAATAGGCATATAATTTAAAGAAGTTTCTACAACTTTCTAAAATTATTGTAAATATCTAAAAAAAAATCTTCAATTTGGAGTTGGTGCCTATTCAAGTATGGAGGGGTAGGTCCCTAAGAAGTCCTAGTGTAAAGACAATGGCACCGACTCCAAATAAGAGAAATGATGTGGTATCTAGTTATTTCCAGCTTATTAGTGCATCTAGGTTTTTTTGAAATCGGTAAAAAAAATTTTTCGACAATCAAAATATTTTTTTTTGTCAAATAAAAAAAAATACGGTGTGTTTGGGACATTCAAAGGTTTTCACCAATTTTCGTGAAAAAAAAAACATATTTTTGTAAAAGATAAAATAAAATACCAAAAACTTGTTTATTTGAATTTTTCACATAAATTTTTAGATTACGTGAAAAATATGTAATTACAAAAGTTGTAAATCTTTCTATTACCTACAACTTTTGCTATTAACTTTTTTCCATAGGACTTGTTGTTTTGCCGGAAATCGAGATAAACTGTTTTTTACCCTTAAAAACTCACCCTCATCCCCTTCCCGACCTCGGATCGCCCGTAAATTGTTTTTCCTACCATTATTGTTATATTCTCTTCCTTTTCCAATGGGTTTCATGCTACTGTTTTTTTTTTGTTTCAAAAATTATCGACCCTGGCCTAATAATCTACGGTTTGATATAAAACAATAACATTAACCCTGTATACACCAAATGAATATACAGGATGAATCTTTCAAAGGTGTGTGGATGGCCAAATCTGAATTTATAGGGAAAAGCTAAATACTCTGAAAAGCAGAACTCTCCCCTAGCAGGCGCAGCAGGCGGAGAAGGTGTCCCCCCCTCCCCCCGCGGCGGGCGGTCCCCCCCCGCGGGCGGCGGGCGAGGCGGGCCCGGCGGGGCGGCGGCCGCCCGCCCGGCGCCAGCCGCCCTGCCTGTACATCCCCGGGATTGACGCCTACCCGCGCCTGCAGCCCTCGCTGCCGCGCTGCTGGTCGCTGCCGGCCATTGGTGAGCTGCGACATGTGTCATCACACAGACCAATAGGACAAGACACCGGTCACGTCCATCTTTTGTACGAGAGTTTAATTCAAGGTCGACTTGTAAATGGACCGATCAAAATGTCAAGTGCGGTCGTACATATGCAGTGGCGATGCCTATTTTAGGCGAGCGTGGGTGCCCGGCTATGCGGCGTCTATGGCTTATTGGTCTATGGTATATTTTTTTTTTAATAAAGTCAGTATGCAACCATACGACCGTCCTGTTATTAAACAGTTTGAAGATACCAAAGGCATTGGTCAAAACGTTGCCGACCTGAAAGGGAGTGGGACCGAGGGAAGGGGAGTTGGTCCTCCCAATCATCCTTTACGCACATCCTCTGTGAGAGGTTGGTACTACCCCGGTCGAGCCAGCCCGTATATGAGCTGTAGTCAGTTAGGTCTCTGATCCCTATCGCCAGACTGACACATCAACTGTGCGGTCCCAAACTAAGCAACACTCGTACTATGGGTACCGTACAATGAACTGGTCTGGGTCTGCGTGAGTTGTCTCACCACCTTGGTCGCGTGGCAGGCAGCCGCGTGCGGTCGCTGCGGCCGCCGCTGCTGCAGCAGGCCTCCTTCGACGGCAGCGGGGGCTCGCTGCGGTACAAGCTGGACGTGATGCGCGGCGTCGCCTGCCGCCACCACGGCCCGGACCCCAAGCCGACCAGAGCTCATAGTCTACCGGTATGTCTTGTGTAAACCCTCCCCACCGTCCCCCCCACCTACCCTCTCCCTCTTTTTCTTGTTGCCTGCTCATATATTTTTATCCTGTTCCTGAGAATTTACGCCATCTTTTATTGACTGTAAAGAGTAACCATTGAGATTCTCGCCGGATCTTCTCAGTGGAAGCAGCATTCCGAACCGGTGGTAAATTCTGACTGTTCATAAATGCTTTGTTGGCTTACGTGAATAAAAACAATTTTGAGTTTGAGTTGAGTCTTCCTCCCCATATCATGCTTTTATCTGAAAGCTATCTTGGAAATGTCATTCTGATGTCGTTCCAGTGCAAAATGACATGTCAAAAGTATACTCGAAAGTCATGTCAAAGTCAAAGCGTTTATTTTATTTAGGCCTACGAGGGCACTTAAAAATTGTGAATTTTAAATTTTTTCAACCGGATCGGAACGCGACCTCGACTGAGGAGACCACTCTCAGACTTGAGATTGATTTATTAAGACGGGCCTAAGGTCCGTATTATTCGTAAATCGATCTCAAGTCTGAGAGCGATCTGGAATGTGACTTTGAAAGAAGGGGGAGATACTATGTTCGTCTGTATGTTTTATTTTTCTTTTATGTATGTGTGTTCAACTATTTTTATTTATTTTTTCATTCCAAATGAAAGAAATTACAAGGTCCCTAGTTATTTCTAGCTTTTTGGTGCACCCAGGTTTTTAAAATCTGTTTAATATTTTTTATTGAAATACTAGCTGAGCCCGCGACTTCGTCCGCGTGGAATTGTGATCATTTCTTAGGGGATGTCTACGTCATAGTAGCTTTATGCATGCAAAGTCTCAGCCCGATCGGTTTAAAATTGACAAAGTTTCATACAAACTTTCATCCCCTATTTTATCCCCTTGGAGGTAGAATTAATCAAAATCCTTTCTTAGCATCTTAGGCATCCGCCTACGTCATAACATCTACCTGCATGCCAAATTTCAGCCCGATCCGTCCAGTGGTTTGGGCTGTGCGTTGATAGATCACTATGTCAGTCAGTCAGTCAGTCAGTCACCTTTGAGTTTTATATATATAGATTTTGACATGTCATTTTGTACGAGCCTAGGGTTGCCACACGTATTATTCAGAGTGTCCCAGAACCCACAGACCAATAAGACAAGACACGGCTCTCGTCCGCTATTGTATGACAATGTGTATGAAAATGTTGGTGTGATCAAAAGTTGGCAATTTTGCTTGGTCCGTTCAAGGTCCGAGACATGAATGGACCAATCAAATTATCAAGTGCTGTCATACATATACAGTGGCGATGCATATGTTCAGCGAGCAAGGGCGTCCGGGTGTACAGCGTCTATGACTTATTGGTCGGTGTGGTAGATGGATGACATATTACGATGGTGTGGTTCAAGACAGTCTGTGTTATTGCAGAGTGTGTCCAGCTCGTCGAGCAGCGGGGCGGCCGCGGGGGCGGGGGCAGGGGCGGCGGCGGAGGTCGCGGGGACGGGGGCGGCGGCGGGTGGGGCGGGGGCGGAGGGCGCCACGGTGTCGTCGCGCCTGGAGATCCGGGTTCGACCCCCAGACAGCACCTCGCCTGGACACTCTGGTAACCTCCCCCACATAAACCCTTTTTTTTAAGGTTCCGTAGTCATACTAGGAACCCATATTGTTTCGCTATTTTCTGTCCGTCCATCCGACGACACAGTCATTTTATTCAGATACTATTTTATAGGGCTATGCTAGAAGGCAAAAAATTTGCACAAAAATATATTTTTGATACAGCTAGAAAACTGTATTTAAATATTAAAAGGGTACCGTTGGATATGTATTTTAAAATCCATTTAAGGTGTATCAGACAGATATTCAAAATTAACTCCCGTTAACGAAAGATTGTTGAGCTCCAAAGTAGTATTTTTGCGTGAGTTGCACGATTCATCCACACAAAAACTTAATTAGAATGAACCATCACATTTTTTATCATTTAAAAGCGGCGAAATGTCTACGGAACGCTATAGTTTGCGTGGTCTGACACGCACTTAGCCAGTTTTTTTTATAGTATAGTCGGCGAACAAGCGCACGACCTGCATGAATGATGTTAAGCAGTTACCGTAGCCAGTAATACCGCTACCAGTAACTTTAGTACCTAGATTTTTGGATTCTTCAAATTTTAAATATGTCTAAATGTTTTGTGCAGTGAAAATCCACTCGGTTGTTAGTGGGGGGGAGCCGCCGCGCGCGAACCACGACGAGGCTTCCATATATTATGACGCCACTGAGCACCAGAGAGACAAGAGGTCAGTACACGACCACAGACCAATATGCCATAGACGCCGCATAGTCCGGCGGTGCTCGCATAACACACGCTTCGTCGCTGCACATGTGTGATTGGTCCATTCGCGGCGTGACCTTGCAACGGACCAATCATAAGAAAGTCTTCCGGATATAACCTGTCGCTAATGTTTGACGATTGCACTTTTTGTTACAATCGCCCGCACTGACACACATTTTCAACCGACTTCAAAAAGGAAGAGGTTATGAATTTGGTTGTTTTTTTTTTAATGTTCGTTACCTCAGAACTTTTGTTCCACTTTTGTTCCAATCGCCCACACATTTTATGAACATACAATGTATAATATTTCAGCAACATTTCATATTATTATAGTTCAAAAGAAACGATAAGTTTTGGAATTAATAAATCGATCTCAAATCTGAGAGCGGTCTTGGAAATGTCATTCTTACGCATTTTTTATTATTTTAATTAGCCTGTAAAACTGTCTCAGTTCTGGGCAAAGGCCTTCGCTTTTCATCCATATTTTGTTAAAAAAAATGGGGGTTAGAGGGTTCGAGCGTAGGCCGCTCGGCTCACTGCACATGGTGGTTGCGGGCTCGATTCCCGCCGGGGCAAATTTCGGAAATAGCCTTTACGTAATTTGCCCCGGTCTGGGTGTCACCGGGATCGCCCCCAGTCCATTGTACGGTACCCATAGTACAAGCGTTGCTTAGTTTGGGACCATACTGTTTGTGTGTTGGTCTGGCGATATTTATTTATTTATAACTCAATAAAGCGCCATCTGTTGACCTGAACAGGTTTGACATTATTACTAGGTGAAACAGAAAGGGTATACTATTTTTTTGCAACTTTACTTTGTAAATCTAAAACTATCAGCTTTGTGGGACAGTTGAAGTACTAAAGGTTTTGTAAACTTGAAATCTCTCAACAGCTGTATTCCTGTAACACCTTTTGTTTTATCAAGTTTGCTCCAAAGTTGATAGTTTCAGAATTGCAAAATTAAGTTTTGAAAAAATAAATAGGTATACCCTTTCTGTTTCAACCTGTATAAATGGTTTGTCCAACCGTCCATTGTGGCGTTCCATGGTGGAGGCCTATGTCCAGCAGTGGACGTCTTCCGGCTGATGATGATGATGATGATGATGAAATGGTTTGTTCCACTCAGGTCTTCAACGCGAAGTGGTGAGAAGAGCCAGAGTCCCGCCGTGGAGCGGACCCGTCTAGACGCCATACCTGACAGGTGAGACCAGGGAACCAAGCTGTAGCCAGCTGACTACCGGAGTAGTACCACCCTCTCACAGGAAATCGGCGTAAAGTCGCTATTATAGCCGCGTTTCGTTCGAAGAGTTACTCGGCTCTTCAGAGTGGAAGAGGCATTCCGAGCCGGCGGTAGATTCTGACTATTCATAAATACTTTCTTGGTTTACATGAATATTAATAACTAGCTGTGCCCCGCGACTTCATCCGCGTCGTATTTTAACTTAGCAAAAATTTCGGGATTATCGGTTTTAATAGTATCCTATATGTTAATCCCGGTTATAATCTATCTGTGTTCCGAATTTCATCCAAATCCGTTCAGTAGTTTTTGCGTGAAGGAGTAACAAACATACATACATCCACACTCACAAACTTTCCCATTTATAATATTAGTAGGATTTGATTTGGATTTGAGTAAGAGAGGCGGAAGCGCAACCCCCTCCCCCCACTTCCCCTCCCCCCACTTCCCCTCCCCCCACTTCCCCTCCCCCCACTTCCCCTCCCCTATCTCACTCCCCCTCAGATCGGCGACGTGCGATCAATGCCATTGGTATTGCAAGCATCTACCAGGTGAAACAGAACGGGTACACTATTTTTTTTGCAACTTAACTTTGTAAATCTAAAACTATCGGCTTTGTGGGACAGTTGGAGTACTGAAGGTTTCGTAGACTTATGATATCTGTCAACAGCTGTATCCCTATAATACCTTTTGTTTTTCAAGTTTCCTCCAAAGCTGATAGTTTTAGAATTACAAAGTTAAGTTTTGAAAAAAAAAAGTATACCCTTTCTGTTTCAACCTGTATAGGCTATGGTAACTGATTAACGTTGCCATGGTAACGTAATATCGTGAACCGTAATATCGGGTTAAAGGGACAGCAACAGCACACAATAAGACACCTCACATATAGACAAAAAAGTTAAGCATAGTGATAGCCGATTGGTTAAAGCACGCGTCTTGCGGGCACCAGGTCTTGGGTTCAAATCCCGGCTCGCACCTCTGGATTTTTCGAAATCTATGTGCGAATCATAATTTCTATATGATTATCACTTGCTTACGGTGAAGGAAAACATCGTGAGGAAACCTGCATGTCTTAGAAGGTCTAACCAATTTTCGAAAGACATGTGAAATCCGCCAACCCGCACTGGGCCAGCGTGGTGGATTATGGCCTGAATCCCCCTCATGTTGAGGGGAGGCCCGTGCCCAGGAGTGGGACGTCAAAAGGGCTAAATTATATTAATTATATATTATTATACCCCTTAAAGTTATTTCAGTAGATTACCGGACACTTTGTATAATAAATTTGATATTTGTTCGACAGGAGCAGTCCGGTGCTGAAGAGGGAAGTGGCCAACGCGGCCGGCGACGGCTCGCAGAGCTTACGAGACGTGAGTACCGGGGTTCGATGCCTGGGGCGGCCTATGGGCGCGTCCATTAATTACGTGAGGCGTTCATGGTCGAGTCGAATCTCATCTAATGTTACTTGCGGGGAGGGAGGGTCACGTATTTCACTGTGATTCAAGCTTACTCTCTAAGCAATCTTAAATACTAGTCTTAACTGGTGTTAAAGAAAAATATAACTAAATATATTTTTTACTAGCTGAGCCCGCGAATTCGTCCGCGTGGAATTTAACTTAACAAAAAAGCCCGCTCCCGCGTTCTGAGCCCGCGCGAAAGGACCCATTTTTTAAATTTTGTTTTTCTAAAATAAAAGTAGCCTAAGTTACTCCTTAAAACATCAGCTATCTGCCAGTGAAAGTCCCGTCAAAATCGGTCCAGCCGTTTTGGAGATTACCCGGAACAAACACACAGACAGACAGACAGGCAGATAGACAGACAGACAGACAGACAAAAAATTTTAAATTGCGTTTTTGCTATAGGTGTCGCATGTACTTTCATATGCATTTAGTGAAAAGGAGTTATTTTGATATTACAAACAGACACTCCAATTTTATTTATTTGTATAGATAGAAATAAATAACATTGAAGGGTCTGTTTGTAATGTCAAAATAACAGAATATTACTAAATACATAATATGAAAGTATATACCGTACATATTTTTTTTTTCCTGGCGGTTTGTTCCGGCTAATCTTCGAAATCGCTGGACCAATTTCGACGGAACTTTCACTGGTAGACTGGTAGATAGTTGATGTTAAAAGGAGTAACTTGCCAAACCGGCGTTGCAGCCGCGGACGGCAGCTAGTATCGAAATAAAATCAGTTATATATAATATAACTGATTATACTTAAGACGGACAGACAGATACTGAGTTATACTTAAGAAAACTAAAGTATATGGATTACATTTTTTTATTGCATAATTATTAAAAAAAATTGCAGGGTCCTGGGTTCAAACCCCGGCTCGCACCTTTGGGTTTTTAGATATCTATATGCGAATCATAATTTATATTATTGCTTATGGTGAAGGAAAACATCGTGAGGAAACCTGCATGTCTTAGAACATGTAACCAATTTTCGAAAGACATGTGAAATCCGCCAACCCGGGCTCGAACAGCTTGGTGGATTACGGCTTCAATCCCCCTCGTAGTGAGGGGAGGCCCGTGCCCGTATAATTATTGTATTTGAATACGGTGGAAACATGTACTAACCCCTCCCTTTCACGTTTGTGTGTCAGCGGTCGTCGGGGAGTGTGAGCACGTCTCGCATCCCGGTGGCGTGCGGGGCGGGGGCGGGGGCGGGGGGAGCCGGGGGAGTTGGGGGGGCGGGGAGTGCGGGGGCGGGGGAGCAGCGGCTCGCCAAGTGCGCGTCCTGGTCCGGGGACGGGCCCCTCTCGCCGGACGTCGCCGACCTTACTCCCGGTAAGTTGGTGCATGCAAGATTACTACTATGGCTATTCAATTGGGGTATGCAAGATGACTACTATGGCTATTCAATTGGTGCATGCAAGATGACTACTATGGCTATTCAATTGGTGCATGCAAGATGACTACTATGGCTATTCAATTGGGG
The DNA here is from genome assembly GCA_905147325.1 of Notodonta dromedarius. Classification (NCBI taxonomy): domain Eukaryota; kingdom Metazoa; phylum Arthropoda; class Insecta; order Lepidoptera; family Notodontidae; genus Notodonta; species Notodonta dromedarius. The sequence continues at coordinate 629,634 of LR990189.1, forward strand.
TATGCAAGATGACTACTATGGCTATTCAATTGGGGTATGCAAGATGACTCCTATGGCTATTCAATTGGGGTATGCAAGATGACTACTATGGCTATTCAATTGGGGTATGCAAGATGACTCCTATGGCTATTCAATTGGGGTATGCAAGATGACTACTATGGCTATTCAATTGGGGTATGCAAGATGTCATGTCATGTCATTTTAAGCGCGTCAATAGCCTAGTGGTTAGAGGGGCCGCCCTCGGAGCTGAGAGGTTCCGGGTTCGATCCCCGTAGACATTAGCTTAGCTGGAGGATCATGAGTTGAATCCATGGTATCAGTTTTCGTTACGATGCCCCTTACACCCTGTATGTTACTGAGCAAAAAATATATAAAAATTACATTTTCTACGTGAACCCGGAAGCGTAAACAAAATAAGCGATTCGAGTTTGAGTTTATTGCATATATGCAAGACACTTACAAGCTTCTTACATATATGCAAGACGCTCTTGCACGTTTCTTGCATATGTGCCAGACACTCTTGCGAGTGTCTTGCATATATTCAAGTTGTGTGCAATGTTGTGTGCGGCGTCTTGCAGCGCTGCGGCGGCGGCGGCAGAACGCCAGCGACAAGTACGCCGTGGACCCGGCGCGGGAACTGAACCTGCGCTTTGCCAGGCCGCGACACCGCCAGCCACACCACCACCACTCTAGGTAGGTACCAAAAATAATAAATATCGCCAGACTGACACACCAAGTGTACGGTCCCAAACTAAGCAACGCTTGTACTATGGGCACCGTACAATGGACTGGGGGCGATCCCGGTGACACCCAGACCTGGGCAAATTACGAAAAGGCATTTCCGAAATTTGCCCCGGCGGGAATCGAACCCGCAACCACCTGGTGCAGTGAGTCGAGCTGGCTACGCTCGAACCACTGCGCCAAGCGGTTAAACATAACTCTAAAGTTGGCAAAAACACCTACGATTGAAGTTTCCAAATCCGTCTCCGTTTAAAATGATCCCGCTGAAAGGGAGTGGGACAGCAGGAGGAGAAGGGGGAGTGGTGGGGAGGGGTTGGTCTTGCGGCTCCCTCGCTCATCGTGCGATACGCAGCTGTAATAGATACTTTATACTGATGTATCCCGGTCGAGCCAGCCCGTTCATGAGCTGCAGTATATTGGCTCCAGCTTATCAGAATGAGTGAGAGTCCAGTGTGTGTGCAGGAGCGGGTCGCGCGGCGTGCCGGCGCTGCTGCTGGCCTCCCCCCCCGCGTCGGGGGGGGAGTCCTCCTCGGGCTCCCCGCCCCCCGCGCCCCCCGCGCCCCCCGCGCCGCCCGCGCCCTCCGACGCCGCGCAGCACCACAACGCGGCGCGAGCCCGCCGCTTCCGACCGCTCTCCATCGCGCCATAGGTATGTTCCCACATACGTATACACACATGCACACACATCACACACATATATACATACACACACACCACACACATACGTATATACACACATACATACACACACATACATACAAACATACATACATACACACATATATACACACACGCATACATACACACAACGGGCGGTATTAATAAATGGATCTCAAGTCTGACAGCGATCTTGCAAATGTAATTCTTAAGTCATACCAGTACAAAATGACTTGTGAAAAGCGTACTCAAGATCGCTCTCAGACTTGAGATCGATTCATTAAAACGCACCAAAGACATGGTAAAAACTTGATTGTACAAATATACATATATTATACTTGCTGTGCCCGCGACTTCGTCCGCGTGGAATTTAACTTAACAATCATGCCCTATTTTATCCCCTTGGGGGTAGAATTAATCAAAATCCTTTCTTAGCGGATGCCTACGTCATAACATCTACCTGCATGCCAAATTTCAGCCCGATCCGTCCAGTGGTTTGGGCTGTGCGTTGATAGATCACTATGTCAGTCAGTCAGTCAGTAACCTTTGAGTTATATATATTTAGATTGGAAATCATGAAGACAGTGGTCGTCTCAAACCAGCGCGCTGGTTTCCCATTGGCACTGTTTAGCGACAACGCGGACTCAAACCGGAACTATTTATTTGGCTCACAATAATTACTTATTTTAATTAATAATGCACGATATGGCGACTGGCAATTTTTGTAGTAGGGCGGTGCGCAAATTTTTTTTAGAATTTTTTCTTGAATATTTATGGCTTCTACTAGAAAATGTAGTTTAAATTTTTTTCTAGGCAATTGATTGTGTTCTAAGGCTGCAACAAGTTGATAAAATTATTTTCATTACTCATACTCTGAAAGTAGGTCTGAAGTCCCTGAGGAGCGGGTTGAAAGTAATACTTTTCCGGCCCGGGAGAATCGCTTTCAACTGACAGCAGTCAAATTATTAAAAAAAAACTAATTCCATTTTCACATTTCTATGGAACCATGTTCAAACTTTTTCTACAGTCACTCAATTACAGCACGATGTAAAATTGAAATAACAAAGTTAAGTATTAATTAAAGAATATATATTTTTAAATGACTTAATTATAATTTAGTTTCAAGAATTTCTTTAAAATAACATAGATTTGGGCCAAATATTTAAAGATGAAAATGAAAAATAATGGCTAAATAATGAAGTTGGCCGGCCAACGAAAAAAATAAAATAGGCTGCAATCCGATCTTTATTTTTTTTTCGACTGTAGAGTATTGTTTATACTTCCTTGTATTATTTCTTTAGCCAATTCCTGTTTTTATTTTTACTTTCCTTGTATTCGTAATGAAAAGCACAGTGTTTACCTCGGGTGAAAGTCTTATTAAAATAAGTCACTTTCACCACTCGTGTAACAATGTACTATAAAGGCCCGACATATAATAGTTACGTATTGTCTGTCTCCACTATGCTTATACATGTCAGCTGTCGAATATGTACCAAAATTATCAAATCGTACTTTTGAAACAGTGGTTCGAGCGTAGGCCGCTCGGCTAACCACACCGAGTTGTTGCGGGTTCGATTCCTGTCAGGATAAATTTCGGAAATGGCCTTTTCGTAATTTTCCCAGATCTGGGTGTCATCGGGATCGCCCCCAGTCCATTGTACGGTACCCATAGTACAAGCGTTGCTTAGTTTGGGACCGTACAGTTGGTGTGTTTGTCTGGTAATATTTATTATGAAATTTTTGGGAAAAAAAAAAAATGATTGTGTATGTATATCATCAGGAGCTGACTTCACCGCACGACGTCACAACGTGTGACGTCACACCGCGGGATCCACACACACACATGACACACATACAAATATTATTATAGTTTTTATTTTTTTAATTACGAAACATTTACTATAATATATATACATTCAAAATATCTATGTAAAATATGGAAAAAAATTGGCGGATATAAAATGGAAATTTCAGTAAAATTTTGATAAGATTATAATAGTTTACCAATTGATCAGTCAATCTGAAAAATGATAAAATAATGAAAAAGCTTGTTTTCTTTTTTTTCATAATATTTCAATACTTTGATACTGCATTGAGTATAACGCTGTTATTTTGGCATTACAAACACACACTTAAATATTATATTTATTGAAGCGAAGCTTCTAAACGCGCGTTCGGGGCGCTCGCCGCGCGGCCACTCTATCCGTGCTAAGCGTCAGTAGCGTTACACGATATATATAGATATACAGTATGGCAGCTGCGGCGCCCTACGCTTTATACTATAAAGCTTCGCTTCTTTCGGGCGTCCCTAGACGGCACTGTTATTTAGAATAGATGATTGCAATAAATATGCCTTATATGCATACATTTTCATATTTTATATAGATATTTTAATGTTCCTTAAGTGTCCGGAAAAAAACGCCAATGTGTCCGGCCCGGGTACTGAACCCGGTACCTCGCGACACCACTCCCCACTGAGCTATGAAGACTTAATATAGTTCATTTAAGGATGGAAATATTGTGATTTAAAAACCTCAACGGTAAACAAGTAGGCTATTGTAAACCTTATTTAATTTACAATAAGGATGTTAATAGCATAATAATAATTACGCGGATGTATATTATGTACATACAGGATGTGGTATGAGCGTTGTTTAATTTAATACTGTCACGACAGTGTTGCCATAAGTAGAAGGCAGATATGTCCTTGCAACACCCACTACATTACCTAATATTTTTTGTATTATAATGTTATTTTAAAGATAACAGAACATCACCTATCCCTATACAAAAAATTATCCAAATCGGTTGAGCCGTTTTCGCGTACACCATTCTCAAACTTACACACACACTCGCATTTAAAAATGTTTTCGTGACACATCTAGTATGTATATCTTATATGCCGCGTCCTACAAAGAAATAATATCACTACATTTTGCACCTTAAGCCAAAACAATTAAGGTACATAATTAATTGATAAAATAGATCTCTTGTTAGATAGGTATATGCCTTTTCGAGCTAAAAATGCGGCTTTTAGATGCCTCATGTTGAGCGGAATTGAGCACAATATGGTATATGCTCAGTTTTATCGTGCTTAACATTCCCGAAGAGTTGTTCGGAGACATTACATACATTTGGACAGATTTTATAATCGGGAATGATCAATATTCATCAAAACTGAGCATTGATTCGTGCTCAATTCCCGCTCAATGTTATTAGTCGGTACCATATTATGAGGCGGCTGCGTGAATGCTGGGCCGATTTTTATGCGATTCTAGTAGTTTAAATACAGGGTGAGGATGAGAAACGAATTGTTTTGTTATTCAACATTTATTTAATATAAATAATTACGTTATTTATTAATATTAAATAAAAATCAGGTTAATCTCATATTAATAAAATAGTTTTAATCTTTCAAAGACTCGTAGCTCACTGAAATTATTATTATTTTATACATTTATAAATAAATTATTTTTTATTTTATTTTTTACATTAGGAACTAATAAGAACCTGTTCAGAATGTTGCCGGACGACATATCTATAAATTGACAAGGGATCATGTGAATATGAGACAGAGTAATTTTTAAATTTTCCTGAAAGTTACATTAAACAATATGCTATACAGGGTGACTTTCAAATCGGTTGCAAAATTAAAAAAAAAACACTCCATATAATTCAGACTACTTTGGGAACGTAATCAATTAATTTAAAATCTAAGAGAGTGTTCTTAATTCTAGAAACACTATTTTCATTACCTTCTGTCTAAGTAATAGAATGGAGGGTAATTTTTCGCATTTTTCTTACCCTAGCACTCATTCATGTAATTTCTACTGTAATTTCTACAATATATTACACTATTTTTTAAATCGATTCCTTGATCAATGTGCATACATTAATCATTTAATCATGAAGATCCATAGTTACAATATTGCCAATGGTCCCCAAGTAACCTTTATAGTGAGAAAATACTTTGACGATTCGCAGGTAATACAAGCATACCTATATTAGGAAGTGTATACCGCATATGTCTGAACAGGGGTTGGTTTTGTAAATAATAATATAACTTTGCTTTTACAATATGTTATGACTTCTGTTGACACTAATATTTTAAATTTAAAACCAAGTTTTTTAAATGTAAACTAAAAGTTTCATTTTGGCGACCGCTCGGCCTTGCTGTTTGAGCATAGATTGCTTGGCTCGAGGTCAGGGAAAATTAGGAAATGGTATTTTCGTGATTTACCCTGGTCTGGGTGACCGGGATCGCCCCCAGACCATTGTACGGTACCCATAGTACAAGCGTTGCTTAGTTTGGGACCGTACAGTTGTTGCGTTAGTCTGCCGACACTTTGACATATTCTAAATATATAATTTAATTACTTATATTGATTTAAAATCATGATAATTATTATAATATTGTAAATTATTACTATAATTTGTTTGGTGCTTTGAAATAATTGTATAAAATGGATTCGTAAGCTTTCTAAGTCATTAAAAATGTAATTTCGTGTGCTTTGAACGTACATTTTGCTATGTTTAAATATATATAATATTACAATGTCATTAAAAAGTTTTTTTTGTAAAACTACTATACCTTCCTGTAAAGGGGGGTAAGTGTGTCTTATATAACCGACATGCTTTTCAATTATTTATAGACATTTCACACCAATTATGTTGTAATTAAATTACATATGACACAGCGCCTAACATTCTTGTCTTGCTCATACACTGCAGTCGTGACAAGGACGGCGATACATTTAGTTTGGACAACAGAATTGGTCTCGATATTCGCGTGATAATAATACTTAATATTTAATATTTTGTCATATTTACATGACTTGACGTGACCATTGTTTTAACCAATTGTCATATTAATTAATTTAATACGATAATTTCGATCATTTTAATACGAAATTTCAATATCAAATCTCAGCTAAGTATTAAACTTACATAGGAATCTCCATGTTTGTATAAATAGCAACGACATTATAGGGCCCTCTGTATTGATAAATCGATCTCAAATCTGACAGCGACCTTGGAAATGTCATTCTTATGTCATACCAGTATAAAAGGACACGTCAAAAGCGTACTCATGATCGCTCTCAGACTTTGATCGGTTTATTACTACGGGCCCTATGTCAATTCGTGGGTAACAGACCTCAGTTAAAATAAACGTTCAAATCATCCCATCGGTTAGCGAAGTAACGCCATTCTGAATTGGCATAATATTTATGTTAAACCAATAAGTATATAAGAATTTACGCGCATGTACAAATGGACAAAATATACTTTGTTTCGAATTTAAAAAAATACATATTATACTTAGAACAACAAATGGTGGTTCTTTTGACACATGCCTATCAAGAGCAGCTATTATTGACAGCTAATGTCATTGCTTTTATGGCAATATTTTGGTGTGGCATCTATCTATAATAGAATATATTTTTTTTATTTACAAAAGATGTTGCATGTGACACAATATGCCCATGGACCAATCACCCTTTGGAGTCCGCACTCTAGTACAAACGTTTCCGAAACGCATACGCTTAGTAAAGTATATAAGAGTTACGATCGACCAATCACAATCCATTATTATGTTCGATACACCAAACACAATGCGTTGCATGTTATTCCTAATGTGGAATCACTGAATTAAAATAAAATAATGAAGTATTACAATGTGTCAGAAGTAGTCTGAGTCGTTGGACGGACTATAGTTTGGAACTCGGTTCCTTTTTGAAAACTTGGCATGTGTCAAATGGACCATTAGTTGTTGTGTCCAGTATAATGGAAATTGTTTATATTTTATTAATGCATGTACCTATATTGCGGATGTATAGTTCAAAATTTGTGAATATTATATAGGTGTTAGGTGCATTCGGCTTTTGGGCGATGGGGAGATAATATTTTAATACATTTTAATGTTCATATGTTTCGAAAATGGCCTTTTCGTAATTTGCCCAGGTCTGGGTGTCACTGGTATCGCCCCCAGTCCATTGTACGGTGCCCATAGTACAAGCGTTGCTTAGTTTGCGACCATAGTTGCCACCCGTGCAGATTATGTTGGTAGCACTGTACATTTAATATCGATGCATCCATACAGCATGCGAGTCAGAATATTAAATGTCATTATTTTACCAAAATGTTTATAATTACTAAGATTATTAAAAGGTTTATGCTTTTAAAAGTAAACGCCTACATGAGGCTACTTTTTTATATAATTTCGTTGTGGACTGCCTATTTATTTCATTGGAATATGGAAATGGTATTGGCCTTTATATAGGACACTAGTGGCCCGCCCCGGCTTCGCACGGGTACATTACGGTTACATTATTGGAGTTTTAGTAAGGATCCCTATTTTAAAAAAATATATAATATAGCCTATGTCACCCGGGGATAGTGTAGCTTCCCAACAGTGAAAGAATTTTTCAAATCGGTTCAGTAGTTTCGGATCCTCTTCATTACAATCAAACAAACAAAGTTTTCCTCTTTATAATATTAGTATGAAGATTAAGATAACTATCTATATCTGTATTTGAAATTGTTTAATTTCACATAACAATTACAAATTAGTGCGAGCAATCAATTGATGTGGTGATATGGAAATATTGACGAACTTTCTCACTATCTCTACTACATCTATTGACTGGTTTATTTCATAGTTAACCCTAGTCCTAGTACCTAACGATCGCTTGGCGCAGTGGTTCGAGCGTAGGCCGCTCAGCTCACTGCACATGGTGGTTGCGGGTACGATTCCCGTCGTGATCAATTTCGGAAATGGCCTTTTCGTAATTTGCCCAGGTCTGGGTGTCACTGGGGTCGCCCCTAGGCTGTTGTACGGTCCCCATAGTACAAGCGTTGCTTAGTTTGGGACCGTACAGTTGGTGTGTCAGTCTGGTGATATTATATTATTTAGAACCTATGGTATATCCTTATCGTTTGTCGATATACCAATACTATTTCCATGTTACAAACGATCTATATACTGTTTACAAAGAAATTATCAATATATACCACAATACTCAATACATATTACTTACATACATCCGATATCAATTTTAACTGATATTTTGATATTTTTTGTGTTGTCGACAAAGAAATGATATTTTTGAGGATAAACTTAAAGGAATGATCGGAGATGTAACGGGACTGCGAGTACCTAGGGTCGAATAATTGTACAATTTATTATATTAATAACGCTAAATAATTATAATATATACTTGATGCAAAGACGAGCGCGCGCGTACCTATTTAATATTAGCGAAATTTTTTTTGTAGAAAAAAAAACTGAAGTGTCGCTTATGTCCTTTTAAAAGTACCTACGATATGTGCTGAATAAAAAAATTACGGTGCTACCCTAGATGTTGTACCAACTTGATCAGCTGAATCGTTCTTTTATGGGACCTCACGTTGACAACTTTAGAAAAATTTAGAGGTACGCAAAAAAATATGTGTATTTTTTTCTTTTGTTTAATTTTTGTCATTGGTGGTTTTTGTTTTTCAGACCTTCGCAATTTTAAATTAACGAATCAAAAATCAAAGCATTTATTTTGTTTAGGCCTATCGGGGCACGTACAGATTGTAAATTGTACGGGTCGGAACGCGAACTCTACTGAGAAGATTCGGCAAGAAACTCAGCGGGCTTATCTTTTTACATTTTGTTATATTTTTTTTTATCGCCAGTTAAACAATATCCTAGTAAATAAACTTAACAGTCACACATATCCATTATTATCTTGTTTTATAACTACCTACATGCTTTTGTTGCGTTCCTCTAAATTTGTCTATGCGTGTATTTACGTTTTTTTTTGGTTTTTCGGACCCTCATCCCTGAATATAGTCGCGCGCTCGTGCGCTGCACGTGATTGAAAGGTTAAAAGAAAAAAAAACATTCGGCGTCTCGTTTCTTAAAAAAAATTTTTTTTAGATTATTTTAGTTGGACAAAAAAAAGTTTCGCGTATCTATCGATGTTGCACGGTTTATTATCGATCATGATTGGTCTATTTATAATATTGTATCCAATATGACATCGGATTAATGTCATATAAGTATTTTGTACTTACAAGTTAAATTGTGACTTCGCAACGAGATGCTTTAGTACATAATATTATGGAAGGTGTTTGTTGATATAGTATTATAAATATATCACATGTTTATTATATTTATAGTGATCTTATAAAAATGTAACACGCGTAACTATATTTTTACTATTTTAAGACTTTGGGTACCAAAGTGCTCCCACCAAGTCTTATCTGATATAATTATATTTTTATTTCGTCGCTCTCTGATAGGTAAATTACATTACCTCAGACGAAAATAATAACGTAGACGTAGTGTGAATAACTACTGAGTGTGGTAAGCAAAAGTAATATCAAAAATAATCTAGATTTTTGTTTTTTTAATTCTCTCATGTGGTTTTAATTTTTTTTTCGACACGATGTAACTTGGTATAACTACAATTATGTATTTTTCATGAGATTATATGTACGATGACTATCGCTGATCGCGAAGAGCGATCAGCAGACTCAGGCCTGTATTGATAAAGCGATCTCAAGTCAGAGACTGATCTTGGAAATGTCATTCTAATGTCATACCCAGTACAAAATGTCACGTCAAAAGCGTGCTAAAGATCGCTCTCAAACTTGAGATAGTTTTATTAATACGGACCTTAAAAAAAGAATCTGGATTAATACTATTTGGTAAATACTTGCTGTTGCTGTCTTACTCTCTAGTTCTGTGCGCTCCATCTACGTTATTATTTTCGTCTGAGTATATAACTAACCTTATTTTTGTTCAGTATTGAGCGAGCAAAAATAAGAGTTAAGACTGAAACATTTTTACCCGATTGCGGCAGAATTAATGAGGGTTATGTTCATTTTATAAGATCACAATAATTACATAAAAATACTGTATAAACGTATATATTGTATTAAGTAGATGCCATTAAATTCTAGTCTCAAATGCTTACCTAGCAAGTAAACAAAAAAAATTGTATGTAATAATATTAATTATTAAAAATATATCTAGACATAAGTATTATGATATTATTATTAATTAATAGTAATAATATGAGAGAAATGGTTAAAAAAATCAAGAAAAAAATACTTAATTGAGCGGTAATCCGCCATCTTGCGTTGGGTGCCGAATTCAAAATGGCGGCTGTATTTTGAGCTGAATTTTATCGCTTAGTTGGATGCCCGTGTGCGGGGATTGTTGGCTCTATAATTTTCATGACGGTAGCTTCTATTTTCGCCATTAAATATATTATCATGTAGAATTCTGAAGAAGTTAAGGATATAAGACGTGTTTTCTTTCGATTACCTTGCACGGGTATGCCCTTACAATCTAGTCTACTATCAGCTTCCGTCTCATAGAATATATCGATAAAAATGAGAAAAAAAAGAATCGACACAATTTATTTTTGTCATGAAGTTCATTGTAATATGTATAAAGTTGTTATAGGACCCCTTTTTTAATATTGTACTCTATTGTCTTCGCGTTAGGGTACGTGTTCGCGCGGCGCGCGGTTTTTATGTTGACGACGGCACGCTCGGTATATTGATTTGCCATTTAATTTAATATTTACCGGAATATGCACAATGTTTAAATAAAAGGTAATTTGTCCTTGGATTCTCGTTTTATTTTATAGAAATTCCACTTCCTTGTTTTGTCTTTGACAGGTTTGACAAATTTGACAGGTGTTTTGAACGCGCCATAAAAAATACGACGATGATTTAAGTTAAGTAAGAAACTCAAACTCAAAATTGTTTTATTCATATAAGCCAACAAAGCATTTATGAATAATCAGAATCTACCGCCGGCTCGGAATGCTGCTTCCACTGAGAAGATCCGGCGAGGAACTCAAAGGTTTGTTTTTCAATTAATTTGTAGGTAAGTAATACACTGTGTTACATACCTAGGCCCGTACTTATTAATAAATTGATCTCAACACTGAGAGCGATCTTGGAAATGTCATTCTTATGTCATTCCAATACCAAATTACACGTCGAAAGCGTACTCAAGATCGCTCTCAGACTTTTGATAGACTTATTAATTAATGCGGGCCTCAGAAACTTCATTTTTACGCGATCGATGCTTACAAAAGGAAATGTCAAAAACGTACTCTGGCTACGTTCCACTTGGCGATCACAACGCTCAAAATGCTCCTTTAGCCGTTCCACATAACGACCGCGGTCATTGTGGTCGCGGCGAAAACGTCACTCATGACGTCATGACTTACGCTCACGAGAAGCTCACGACGACCCATCTAAAAAGGTGGGTCGTAGTGCTCGTTGAGAAAATTAGCGGGAATTTCAAAACTCGAACATCAAAGATGGCGACAGTGAAACGTACGTTTTTTCATGCGGAAAGAGATATTTTAGTAGAAGTGAATGTTAAAGATATTTAATTACATTTGAACGTAAATTAATTAAATACACCACTAATATTTATATAAAAAAATAAATTATATTTTTTTTAAATATAAATCGATTTAAACAATAATTATTTATGTTTGTTTTCAATTTCAAGGCTTATAGATTATAACCTAACCTCTTAAATATTTTGCTTTCTTTTTACTAACTCGCTGTTTGTATTATTTACCTTCACGCTCAAAACGCTCTGTAATCCATTCCACTTGAGTTTACGACAGTAACGCTCACAAGCAAGTGGAACGGGAAAAACTGCGGTCGCGAGCGTGATCGTTGTGATCGCTATCTGGAACGCACCCTATATTCATAGATGTCAAAAGTTTAATTGGAATTGGAGATCGATTTAATAATACCAGCTAAAAATGTAGTAAGTAGGTACTAACGCGTTTTAGTATTCAGCCGCCATCGCCAGTCTGCTAGTGATAATTCTATTGAGTCCATTGAAATAATAAAGGTATATGCGATCACAAGTAAAATAAAATTGACAGCTAAAATTATATCCATCTTGTCTATGTTACGACGTACGTTCTATGTACAGAAACCCGGTTACCAGGGTGAGATCCGCAGCTGGAGTAACGGATGGATTTGGAGTAGCCGTCGGTTTGCATCAGGGATCGGCCTTAAGCCCATACCTCTTCCTGTTAGTTATGGATGCTTTGACATCGGCCCTACAGGAAGAGGCGCCCTGGTGTATGCTCTTTGCCGACGACATCGTACTTATAGAGGAGGATGGAGCTGTGTTACAGAGCAAACTGCAGGATTGGCGGCACGCACTGGAGACTGTTGGCTTGAAAATCAGCAGAACCAAAACAGAATACATGTTCTGTGATTTCGGCGGTGTCTCTAGTGCAGTGTCGATTAAAATGGATAACGTTGTAATACCAGTTTGCTCTGATTTTAAATATCTCGGTTCGTTACTCCAGCATGACGGTGAAGTTGACCGTGACATAAAAAGACGGATCAATGCAGGATGGCAGAAGTGGAGACAAGTTACCAGCACTACATGCGACCCAAGGATGCCTATTAAAATTAAAGGAAAAATCTATAAATCGATTATAAGACCGGTAATCATGTACGGCTCGGAATGCTGGGCGGCTAAAGTGCGGGAAGAGAAACGTCTCCACTCTGCCGAGATGCGAATGTTGAGATGGATGTGTGGAGTGACGCGAATGGATAAGGTGAAGAATGTGTATATAAGAGGTAGTGTCAGGGTAGCGCCAATAACAGATAAAGTAAGAGGTAGGAGGCTGGAATGGTTTGGACACGTGATGAGAAGGGATGAGATGCATGTGACTAAAAGAGTGATGAATATGAATGTGGATGGATACAGTGCGAGAGGAAGGCCCAAGAAAAGATGGATGGATTGTATTAAGTGTGATATGAACGAGGTTGGAGTGGATGTGAGTATGACAGGAAAGCGTGATGTATGGAAGGAAAAGACATACTGCGCCGACCCCAGATAATGGGAAAAGGTAAGGGAGATGATGATGTCTATGTTACGACGTGATAAGGACACAGTTTAGCTTGTTATTGAGTGAATAGATTGTGTTATTGAATAAAAAACAGTTATTACAAAAGCAAGACATTAGTTTATTCATGAATTCCGTGCTTACATAGTATTCTACACAATAGTTATTAACGACTAAGTATTCGAATCGATATTCCATTCAGTGTTGTAAGACAAAAAAATCCGGGCGCATTTCACTTTTACGATTTTTTTTACAAATTCCGGGCGTATATCAACCCAGTATCATTTCATCGGCAATTTCCGGTAGCATTTCAACCCAGTATCATTTCTTCGACAATTTCCGGTAGCATTTCAATCCTGTATGATTTCTCTGTAAATTTCTGGGCGCATTTCAACCTATTATGACTTCTGCGACAGTTTCTGAACGCATTTCGTCCCAATTGAATTCAGAAACCTAAATCTATATATATAACGTTTCTCTGTAGAATTGATTGTCAGTATGGTAACATACCAGAGCCACTTTAAACTTTATATCAAAGTGTTAAAGTCCATAATCGTAATATAACTAGCAATATGAATTAATCACATTAATAGTTCCATTAGACCTTCAACGATTCAAAACAATTGCTCAGTGGTTAGGGGAATCTAGGTTCGATCCCCGCCTGGCCATTATACTATTGACCTGATCCCACTCCTTTTTTAGCTTAGTTGGAGCGTTAAACTTAATATCTGACCAGAGATTCAACCACCCTGGTTACTTAACCTAATAAGTGACTATAACCCATAATCTATGGTTCGCATCAACCACCCTGAAGACAAGGAATAACTTCCATCGAAATAATTCCCAAAAAGGGGAGGTCATTGTAATGGATTGTGATTGGTCGATCGTAAATCTTGTACACCATATTTAGCGCATGTGTATCGGAAACTCTTGTCCTACAATGCGGAGTACAGCAGTTGGTCCGTTATTGTTGAATACACCCAACCCTTTACACACTAAATTGATGTGTCATCCTCTATATTACCATTGTTTTCGTTTAAAATCTTCATTGGATTTGTCGCATCATCCTGTGAGTCCATAGTCACTTTCAAAGATTGTATTTTACTGTCACTGACCACTACCGTATCATAATTGATACCGCCATGACATCTCTTCATATGCTTGTCTAGTAACGCCTTCCTCATGCACATGTAATCACACCGTGTACATCTAAATGGTTTTAAACCGGTGTGAGACGACTCGTGGCCAATCAAACTCTCTTTCCTTGACGCTTTGAAGTCGCAAAACCGACATTGTAGGCCTCTATCCATGTGTACTGCTGTGAAATGTTTTTGAATATCATATTTATGTTTGCAAGAGTACTCGCATAGATTACATTTATGAGCGTAATGGCATTTCTGATGTGTAATAAATTGGCATTTGAAATATGTTGAAAATTCACAGCTGGCACACTGCAATAGAGTTTCAGATCGACTCCTCTTGCCGTGCAAAGAGATCTGGTCTTTAGTTTTTGTTGAAAAATCACAGTTAGTACACTTGTACGGACGGTTCTGTCTGTCTGTGTGTAGTCTTTGGTAGTGTCTTTGAACGGACGCTTTGAATCGTGATGTGTATGAGCACATCACACATTTGAACGGGTTGTCAGAGTTCGGTGTTTCTAATACTTGAATGTTGCCTTCAATCTCACAGTTTGGATCTAAAACGTAATGATTGCTCTTCTCATGTGCGGTCTGGTTGGAGCTATCGACTTCAGGTTGAGAATAACCATCAGTTTTGATATTAGTTTCAATATCTTTGCAAGCGTAAATTTCATTGTAATGGGTACCTTTATGCTTTTTATTTTCACACATGTAATTAGTTTCAAATTCACAGTAATTACACTTCAACACCGTCTTCTGGCGACTCCTCAGCTTGTGCGTGTTCAATCTCCATTTGGTTTTGGTGGAAAAATCGCATAGATCACACTTATTAGCCTTATCCGAGATCTCATTGTGTATTTTAGCTAAATGCCTGCTTATATGTCCTTCGTATTTTGTGACAAATGGACACTTGTCACATCGGTACATGACCTCCTGTTTGTTATGAACCTTGCTGTGTTTCACATAGTTATGTCTGTAGGCTGTTGCATAAGAGCATAGGTCGCATTTGAATCTCTTCTCCTGGGTGTGTTTACGTCTGTGAGCGTTCAAATTCCATTTGAAATAGGACGTGTAATTGCATTCATGACATTTGTATATATTTATGTCCTCCTTTTCGCACTTTTTGAACTCGTGTTGCAGTAGTATATGTCTGTTTAACGAGGATGGATATCGGGTGGTGTATGCGCAGGACTCGCACGCCAGCGGTTTCGCGTCAGAATGCCCCAAGACGTGTATACTAAGACAGTTTTTATAGATGGTTGTGTAATCACAATCGTCACACTTCAATAGTTTGTGGGTGCGTCGCTTTTTCTTCTTGTATTGTCTGTGGAAGATTGAAAGGGATTATGTTTAACTGAGTAGGTTTCTGCGGGTAGGGGGGGGGGGCGCTATGACGTCACACGTCATTTGAGACTCCCCTCCCGCACCGCTCCCCTACCGCAGGAACCTAGTGAGTTAACGGCAATGCCTATAGTTAGTACCTAATTACCTAAGAACCAGATATAAGAGTATAAACCGTGGTAGAGCCAAGTTCATATATGGAGAGGCTCAGGGTAGTACCATCCTCTCACGGATCTGCGTACAGTACCCAGCTATTATAGCTGTGAAGGTCAACTCCCTTTCCGATCCCATCCCTTTATCTTTAGTATTGCAAGCATCTATAAGTTATGGTAGCTGTAACATCAGGCGGGATGTATGCCTGTTTGTGACTTTTTATATAAGAAAGGTTTAGGTAAGTACATATGATGGTAGCTGATATACATATTCCAAGTGAAGACAGACTTTTATATGTAACTAACATATCTTCCGAGTTGGGTACAGGCCTTTGAATTATTGTCACAATATGTAAAACAATTAATATCCATTAAATTCATATCATTTTTATGATCAATACTCATTCAAACCACAAAGTATTCGTTCTAGACAAGTGCTTGGTCGGATTTCCATTCATCCCCTATTAAACCCCCTTTCGGGATGATTTGTCAAAACTGTTTTCTTAGTACCCTCCAACATTAAATAAGGAGTTCCTGTGGAACAATTAAACTTTTCCCGACTCGTCGAGGGTCAAACTTCGACGTCATTATTGATCACCATTGTCGATATTGTTTTCTTATATTTACGCGAATACTACACATTGAAATAAAACTATTTTTCGGATTTTATCGCGTTTATTAACTTTATGTTCCCGACGTTTCGGTTGCTTTACAGCAGCCATGGTCACGGGGGGACTGAGGTGTTAGACGTCCTGATGTCATAGTTAGTAACTGGGTACCCTCATATTTAGTTGTTGTTTGCGGTCCGATCCACGCAGAAAGTGCTCATAGTGTCTTGAGGTCTTGCAATGGTACACTTGGTTTTGGATTTAATTATATTAATTACTGGATCCCAAGTTGGTGGTAGCACCCAGCCATCTTCCCTATTGAAATTAGGATGTTTTTTAATTTCAATGGCCTCACGTATCATCCTTGGTCGGAATCGGTGTTCTTTTGCGAGGATCTGTGGTTTATCAAATCTGATATAATGGCGGGTGCGGTCCTGTACATGTTCACAGATTGCAGACTTCGTGGAGCGCCGGTGTTTGTCTGCAATCTGTGAACATGTACAGGACCGCTGCGTGGATCGGACCGCAAACAACAACTAAATATGAGGGTACCCAGTTACTAACTATAACATCAGGACGTCTAACACCTCAGTCCCCCCGTGACCATGGCTGCTGTAAAGCAACCGAAACGTCGGGAACATAAAGTTAATAAACGCGATAAAATCCGAAAAATAGTTTTATTTCAACCATTGTCGATCCTGGTTTACAGGAGTTACAGTGGTAGGAATGCGTGGCAGGACCAGTTCCTGTGGAAAATTTCATGCCTCAAGACCCAACAGTACAGGCTATGCATTGTCCGTCAGTCAGTCAGGTGTTAGAAGTTTTCTAAGCAAGATACCAACATCTGGGGACCCATTGGGTCTTCGTACTCCACGCTTTCTGTTTCGTCCACTTCCACCTTCACCCAGACGCTGGCAAACATACTCATCATCTCAGTGTCAGCAGCCTGTTCCCCCTCGTTTGATTCAGACATGTTTACACTGAAATTCAGAACAAAAACAATTTATAAACAAATATATAGCCAAATAGTTGAACATTCAATTTGGAACACATGGTGTGCAGGTTCAAAACCCGGCTTGCACCTCTCGAAATTTCCAGATTTCCTGTGGGAATCTCATTACAAACAAAGATTATCCCCTGCTTAGCAGTGAAGGAAATCTGCATGTGATATGAAATACATTTCACATTTGACTGCAGTGGGGCAATATGGTGGAATATGACAAGTACCCCCCTTATATTAAGGGGGATTGTGCCCTATATCACGGCGATACAGTCATCATCTATAACATTGGGACCAAAATAACGCCGAAATTAGTGCATTTCAGTACACTTCTGCCTGTTCGTTTGGGGAATAAGGGGTTCATTGTGTACCTAGTCTTCATTGTAAGGATTTTTCAGTCTCACCAGTGCTGTAAACTAGGATGTAGCGGCGTGCAAAACAGGTGCAAAACCCTGAGCGAATCAGGCGTTTCTTCGTATGGGACTATGCAGTTGGTTGTTTATTATTATCATTTGTTAAGTGCCCTATATTGTGTTGCGGTTCTGTGAGGACATGTGATGAATAGTGATACGTACTCCAAGACGATCTTATTATTTAGAAGAGGCGTCGGTGTTTTTTTTAGTCTATTTTTGGATACAAAAAAACGGAGTTAGATATGCGTATCACACGCTATTCTGGTAATATATCGATGCAACATTCCAAAGGGAATACAAAACTACATAAAAAGGCTTACTTACGCATGTATTTATTGCTTTGTTAGTATTTTATTTCATGGAAAATACATTCTCCCTATCATGGGGAAAAATCAATCACATTGGTTTGCGT
Source organism: Notodonta dromedarius (assembly GCA_905147325.1). Taxonomy (NCBI): domain Eukaryota; kingdom Metazoa; phylum Arthropoda; class Insecta; order Lepidoptera; family Notodontidae; genus Notodonta; species Notodonta dromedarius. The sequence goes on from LR990189.1 coordinate 647,994, forward strand.
TCAGAATCCATGAAAACAAAACAAAGAGCAGCATCAGCACAACAGAATAACTATAAGCAATGAGAATTGACAAGAGAAGTGGGTGGTTCCGTTTCCTCATAGACGAAATAAGTATTATTTATTTATTTAACTTAATTATTATAACATATTTAATGGCGCAAAAATTGGCAATAATCTGTAGCAATGTGGTAGCAATAATAAATAGGAATGCGAAATTGGATTATTACGAAAACGTATATGGATCCGATTTTAGAACGCACGCACCAAACGTCAAGTGAGCAAAGTGTGTGTGTGTGTGTGTTTGTGCATGACGTGCAGACTGCAGCTAACTTCACAGTTCACGGTAGCTTGCTACCAAGAACTTTATACATAACACTGGATGTTTTAACACGAACAATGTTTTGAAGCAAAAAAATATGACCTTGAATAACGTCACGTGTTTGTTGCTTCTCTCTTTAGGGTGACAACATCGGATCTCAAGTTTAGGACTGACGGTTTCGGGCCCATATTAATAAATCGATCTCAAGTCTGAGAGAGCGATCTTAGAAATGTCAATGTTTCTTATGTCATACCAGTACAAAATGACATATCAAAAGCGCAGTCAAGATCGTTACAAGACTTATATGTTAACAATGTACACTGCTTATTAGATGCTACGCATATTTTAAAGCTTACTAGAAATGTCTGATTATAGGTACATTAACAACGCCGGACGGAAATGTCATTTAAATTTATTAAAGAACTTCACATGGTGCAATTGAAAGAAGGGTTAAAATTGTCCAAAAAGTTACAGGTGGACATGTCAACTATCATAGTATAAAAATAAATACATATATGTACGTCTTGCAGCGCAGACACTCAGTTCTTCTGTCGCTGATGCTATTGATTTCTTGTGCAACAGTGGTGATCCCAATTTCAGTGGAAGTTAAGCTACCACAAAATTCATTAGAATAGTAAATAGATTGTTTGATGATAATGAATAGTCATGTCATCGTGACTTTTCTAATCTTAATCACATCACACCTGTTTTTTGTATTGTATTGTTATTAAATGTGTTTGTTATTGCTATTACTGGAACATATTTTTAAAGAAAGAAGAAGAATCAATAATTTATAAAGCTTCCAGGTCACCGCAATCAAAAGATACAACCATTTAAGTCACATCACATATGTTGATACGCGTTACAAACTCACTCATCATAAACAAGTAAAAAAAAATGAAACAAGCCAGTGAAACCATTTCCAAAATTACTTAAAATTTAAAAATATAAATATGCGGTATGTATCAGCTAATATATTTCAGCTATCTGTGGAAGTCCCGTCAAAATCGGTCCAGCCGTTTCCAGCCATCGGACAAACCGCTTCAAGTGAAAAGGTGTTATTTTGATATTACAAACAGGCACTCAAATTTTATTTGTTTGTATAAATAACCCAACCGGCATTCGAGCTTACGCGCGTTCTCTGCGTGACGGTCTAACTGTCACTAACTCACAGCGCGGTACCAGCGCGAGCACGTATGCGAGCCGAACGCCGCGCCGGCTCGGCTCCTGCCTAGGGTCGAAGTGTGCAGGGGGCAAAGTGAGGTATACGCACCCGTCATAAAATAGGTACCCATTGTGATTGTGGTACTTATAAACTTAGCACAATCACAATATATGGTGGGTACTCATATTGTTAAGGCTTGAACAACCTTTTTGGTATATAGTTTCTCTTTTGACTTTATGGTGTTTGTAGCCTAGCAATAATAACAATATAGATTTTCATTAGCACATTTAGTATTTATTTTTTATTAGCTGAGGACAGGGCGCTATGGCGCTCATTAGGGGAGGCCTATGTCCAGCAGTGGACAATTATAGGCTGATGATGATGATGATGACATTTTCTACAGCATTTTTACTTTATCAATAACCCATTGGAGCAGGCTTGGGGACCGAACACATATAAGTGTAATAAGATGATTGACTTTGGAACATATGATTAGTATAATACTTATGTATCTTTCCTTACTCAGAAAATCTGAAATACAGTGAGATGATGGTCACCCTTCTTAGGTCAAATGTTCATGTAAAAACTAAATGAATATAGTACGAAAAGTACAACATAAACTGTTATATCATTAATAAATAGCCACACAATACTAATAATAATCATTTATTGATGTTTTATTACGTCTCCCATTAAAAATAATATAAATATGGTTAAATACGGTGATTAGCGTAAAATACAATTACCCGTGTAACTTAATGTTTGAGTTTGGTATCCATACACTTCTGCAATTTTGCACAACACAATACATCGTTTAAATTACAAGAATACACTTTTATTTAAGCATTAAACTAATTTAAAAATGCGAAGTGCTTGAAAATCTTTGACAGTTTGGCCATAGTGTCAAATTGAGTGTTCTATCAGTGTTGCTAAATTATTAAAATAACAGCTACCGACAATCAGGAAAGTGAACGGTTGATATATTTTTTGGTTTTATATATAAAAATAAATACTGAAGTCAAAAGAGGATTCTCAAATTGAGCATATGTAATATGTAAATAAAATCTATAAAAAAACAGACACGAAAACCATGGACTTGCGAAATCTTGGCTCATCACACGTTAGTTTGTGTATTTTTTTGTGTTTATCATGGCAATTTCAGATGAAGTGTGAGAGGGTCAGAGCATATGTATGTATGTAAAAAAACCTGTCTTCACTCCATAGTTCTACGTGATATCTCCAGTGGTATTCTAACCTTCTTGCTTGCTACATATCTCTAATCTGTGTTGCTAATCTGTGGTTCACGGTCACCTTTCCACAAAGCTACAATCGATTACTTTGAAAATCAATAACATTCGAATTCATTCGATTAAATCGAAATAAGGTTACCTACATCGATTATCAAGCAACCTTTTGTTTTAATTTTACTTGGCAACATTTATGGAAAATGTCAAAGTAATACACATAGTATTGTATTCTCTTTGGTAATACACAGTGCATTCTTTATCAAAAAATAATTGAAAATAAACAACTATGTATACAGAAGTGGATGTTTTCGTCAGTAATTACACGCTAATAGATCCTGAGATTTACCAGCTATGGATAGAAGGATGTTCTTGTAAGTAAATGTACAATTCGCCATCAATCCCTTATCAATATTTATCATAGTGAAATCTTGGAGTATTTTCTATAATTAGATAAAATATTAAGAATGTTATGTAAACGCTTGTTATAAATATATATAATCTTATAGTATTAGTTTACACGATAATTTGTCGTGAAGTATAGCAATTACTTATATCTCTTTAACCCTTAAAACAGAGGGTAGGCAGGCAAGGCTTAAGTTGTCTCAAACCAAAACGTCACGTTAAGGGTAGTCACGCCTACTTTATTATATAGCAGGCTATTATTTAGTGAAAAACACCAAATAATAGATTGTTTGAAATCTATTAAAACATTCCAAACAATTAGACAGATTTGTAACACACACTCGTCGCCAACATTGGCTACAGAGCCGCGCGACCGGCGGCGAGCCCGTCGCGAACAGGCAGCTCCTGTTAGACGACTCATGGCGCGGCCTGTAGTCGCCGCGACACCCGCGGGGGGACTGGGAGCGGAGCTGTTCTAACCCAACAAGAATTTCATAAAATGTTTAGGAATATGCAGGTCCTATTATAAATGTTATTTGCAGCAAGCGAGGCAGTGTCTGCGCTGCATCAGCGAGGGTTCGCCAAGCAGCATGGCGCCACTGTGGAGCTGATTGCTAGTGATGTACTCGATCATTATAGGTATGTACACAAACAGGAGCGGAAAGCATTTGAACAGAGTTTGAGTTTTGAAAGGGTTTTAATATGATTTAGGGTACCCACACACACTCACATAACTTTGCCTAAAGTTATAAAGCCAGCACAGACTGCAAAATATGAATATGAAATTAATCAATAAAATATTTTTTTTCTTTTATGTCTTCTCCCAAATTAACAACAGGTGCAATATAATATTATTAATCACACTGAGTTCTATGTGGTCCTCTTGTATCTGTCGTATGAGTGGTTGTGTGAGACCTGGCCAGTCATCATCATAGAAATGTTATCGTTTTATTGGTCGGCCTATTGGTTGAATATATTGGACAACCCAGGCCCGGCCCGAGAGGGGGAATCTTGACTCATGACATGACCGTTGGATCCATCTGGATATTTATCACTTGGCAGGACTTTCGCCCTGCTGGAGCGGCTGCTGACCGTGCCGGCCAAGCTGTCAGAGCAGATGGTGTTCCAGATCGACGAGCAGACGAAACAAATGCTTATTGAAAAGTGAGTCTATTAAATGTAGAGTTGAGCCACATAATGACCCATTTAGACCATTTATCACCCAATTTTTACAGACCGCCATGCGCCTTTGACCAACTGTCACCCAATTTCGACCATTGGTCACCCAATTTCGACCATTGGTCACCCAATTTTGGCCAACCGCCACCCAATTTAGATCAGCTGGCACCCAATTTCAATGCTGTATAATGTAACGTAACATGTCAGAAATTCGGCCAATTAGCTCGCCCCATTTTACATGGAGATGGGTGCACTTTAGAGCAGTCCTGCCTATCCCTATGAGGGATTATGCGCGTGATAATACATTATCAGACGACAAAAGGGTAAAATTATTGTTATTATATTACAATATAATAACAATAATTTTACCCTTTTGTCGTCTCACTCCTGGGCACCAGCCTCAATACGAGGGGCATTCAGGCCGTAATCCACCACGCTGACCCAGTGCGGGTTGGCGGATTTCACATGTCTTTCGAAAATTGCTTAGATTTTCTAAGCCATGCAGGTTCCCTCACGATGTTTTCCTGCACCGTAAGCGAGTGATGATGATAATATAGAAATTATAATTCGCACATCGATTTTGAAAAACCCAGAGGTACCAAGATAACCAATCGGCTATCACTGATAATAATTATATTAGTATTTTGTTTCAGATATTATGACTTGGATGACTCTGTGATCAGGGAGTTGTTGGGGCGCAAGCTATCATCCCGACATAGGAAAGATTTGGACGAGGTAGGCTAAGACTGTTATACAGGTTGAAACAGAAAGGGTATACTTTTTTTTTCAAAACTTAACTTTGTAATTCTAAAACTATCAGCTGTGGAGGAAACTTGAAAAACGAAAGGTATTATGGGGATAAAGCTGTTGATAGATTTCATAAGTCTACAAAATCTGAAGTACTTCAACTGTCCCACAATGCCAATAGTTTTACATTTACGTTCGTTAGTTTCACGGACGCGTGCTGTCACTCTTGTGACAGTGGCATAAGGGAATTGGCTATTTTCGGAATAGGACAGTTTCGGAATGGGACATTTTCGGAATTGGCTATTTTGGAATTGGAATTTTTTCGAATGGGACATTTTTAGAATTTGCCATTTTCGTAATCGGAATAGGCATTATGATTTCAACTTGATATTCCCGTTCTTGATATACTGTTCCCGAGAAGAAGGGTCTGACCAGACAGACAGACAGACTACAAAGTGATCCTAAAGGGTTCCGCTCCTTTCCCTTCTGCCGTACGGAGCCCTATATAAACGAGTGACGGGCGATGTCCCCGCGGCAGGTGGCGGAGCGGTCGGGCGCGCCGCTGCGCTGCTGCCGGCGGCAGTTCGACAACGTGCGGCGCGTGTTCAAGGCGGTGGAGGAGATGCCGGGCAGCGTGGTCGCCAACATCAGGACCACCTTCCTGCTCTCCGAGCCGCTCGCCAAGTACGGCCCGGGCCTAACCAGGCGGGACATACACACACACCTTCCATCCTGCCTTTACATATGAATTTGAAGAAGGATGTTAGGACAGCTTCCATCCTACCATTTACATATGATTAGAAGGATTGGGGGGGGGGACGCGGCTTCCATCCATCCAGCTCCATCACGTTAGGAATTAGAAGTAGGGGGAGGGGGACAGCTTCCGAAGGATAAGGGGGAGGGACAGTTTCCATCCTTCCAGCTCCATCTCCAAATTAATAGAAGAAGACTGGGGGGGGGGGGGGGGGGGGGGCAGCTTCCATCCTGCCTTTACATATGAATTGTCGGTCCCGACATCGGAAACTTTCCGGCAATTATTGAGAATACGGCGGCTGAAGCGATAGGATATTCTTACAATGGAAGAGCTATGGATGCTCAACCGGAGGTACTACCACCCACTCACAGAAGAGCGGCGTAAAGTAGCTTGTTATAGCTTCGTTTAGAGCGAGAGTTATGAGCGAGAGAACTGGAACTTTTTCCAAAATTCCATAAAAAAAGGATGTGTCAGGGCGTTGTCTGAAAACTTAACTCCGAGGCTTTACTCCAGCTGTTCGCAAGCGACGCGCTTACTGAAGTACATTATTTACAGAAGTATCGCCGTAATGTTACAGGAAGTACGGCGCCGTGGTGTTCATAGCGTGCATGAGATTCGAAACGGCCAAAAGGAAGCTGCAGTATTTAACATTCAACGACTACTATCACTGCGCTCAGGTAATATTTCATTAATATTGTCTGTATTATTAGTCTTGTAACCTATTATTATGTTGTCACCTAACAACACTTATAACCTCTTATTATCTTGTCACCTAATAAGACTTGAAACTTATTATAGTGTTGTAATCTGACAGGTATTGTAACCTATTATTATCGTGTCGCCTAATAAGACTTGAAACTTATTATATTCTTGTAATCTGACAAGAATTGTAACCTATTATCTTGTCATCTAGCAAGTGTTGTAAATTATTATTATCTTGTCACCTAACAAGTCTTGTAACCTATTATTATCTTGACATCTAACAAGTCTTGTAACCTATTATTATCTGGTCACCTAACAATACTTGTAACCTATTATATTCTTGTTCCAACCTATTTAATATGTATTATATGTGCCTTTTCAGGCTATAATGGGTAGTTGGACATACTCTTGCACCGGCCCAGAATATTATGACACTGAAATGGACCGAGAGTTCCTGCTCGAGCTGAGGGAGCTGAGGATACTGTTAGACAAGGAGAAAGAACATAAACAGTGAGTGTTTACACCGTTAATAAATATCGCCAGACTGATACACCAACTGTATGGTCCCAAACTAAGCAACGCTTGTACTATGGGCACCGTACAATGGACTGGGGGCGATCCCGGTGACACCCAGACCGGGGGTAATTACGAAAAGACCATTTCCGAAATTTGCTCCGGCGGAATCGAACCCGCAACCACCAGGTGTAGTGAGCAAAGCGGGCTACGCTCGAACCACTGCGCCAAGCGGTCGTGAAATGGTCTATTTTTAACACCCGACGAAAAAAGAGTGTTTTATAAGATGAGCATGTGTATCTGTGTGTCTGTCTGTGGCATCGTAGTGCCCAAGCGTATGAACCGATTTTCATTTAGTTTTTTTATTGGTAGAAAGGTATTTGATCGAGAGTGTTCTTAGCTTTGTTTAATTAAAATCGGTTCATCTGTTTGAGGATTATCCGCATCGGGTGTTTTATGAATGTTAATTTTTTGTACATTTACTACTATATATATATATTTTTGTGAGCTTATCTGCGATCAGTCAAAGACTATAAGCGGATGGGTTGTGTGGAGCTTTGTCGTTTGAGTGTGTCTCCCATCGAAGGCAGCTCCTCATTAGAGTCTCAGAGGCTAGATCTAGTCCAGCTCTAGGATGACGTGACGTTCCAGCCGCGTTACCCGTTATCAACTGGGCTGCTAGGACGTTTGGATGATTAGCTAGCCTCTTCTTGTAGGTCGTAGTGGAATTTCGAATTTCTTCCTTTATAGTTGAAATGTTTAGATTTTCATGTATTTCATCATTGGTGCTGAGCCATGGAACGTTTGATATAGTCCTTAGTATTATGTTTTGTAGTCGTTGTAAGATGTTGATGTTTGAAACACAAGCACTTCCCCACAGCTACTATATTTGGAAATAATAACATCTGTTTGTTTCAGTTTGATATGTATGCGACTCAAACCGAAGTTACTGGAGAAATCGTATCAAGAATTGGAACTTAATTTCCGGTAAGAACATAAATAATACAATAATAAAACAATCCCGTCTAGGGACGCCCGAAAGAAGCGAAGCTTCACTACATAGTATAAAACAAAGTCGCTTCCCGCTGTCTGTCTGCCCCTATGTATGCTTAGATCTTTAAAACTACGCAACGGATTTTGATGCGGTTTTTTTTATAGATAGAGTGATTCAAGAGGGAGGTTTATATGTATAATACATGCAGAATATAGTAGAGAAACACTGATAAAAAATACCCGTGCGAGGCCCGGGCGGGTCGCCAGTTATAGTACAAAGCGTAGGAACTAAGCTCTGTATATAGGTATATGTCGTGTAACACTACTGACGCTTAGCACGGATAGAGGCTTCGCTTCAATAATGTACGATTCGAGCGGAGACGTAGTCCACATACGGCATACTTTTATAAAGGATAAAGTCGGAAAACAAGGCGTGCGACCCGCCTGATGTTAAGCAGTTACCGTAGCCTATAGATGCTTGCAATACCAATGACATGTCTCGCACGTTGCCGACCTGGAGGGAAATGGGGCAGAGAGAAGGTTGGTCTTCCGTCTCTCCTACATATCGTGCGAAACGCAGCTATAATAGCTACTTTACGCTGATATTCTGCATAAGGGTGGTACTACCACAGACGAGCTGATTCTTTAAGTATTCAGATGAAGTTTAAAATTATTTCACACTGTAAGTGTTCTCGGTGTGAATGGAGCCTTATGACGCCGTTATTTATTGATATTATATGTTTTATCAATGATAGCCGATTGGTTAAGCACGTGTCATGCGAGCACCAGGTCATGGGTTCAAACCCCGGCTCGCACCTCTGGGTTTTACGAAATCTATGTGCGAATCATAATTTCTATATGATTATCACTCGCTTACGGTGAAGGAAAACATCGTGAGGAAACCTGCATGTCTTAGAAAATGTAACCAATTTTCGAAAGACGATGTGAAATCTGCCAACCAGCACTGGGCCAGCGTGGTGGATTACAGCCCCCCCTCCTAGTGAGGGGAGGCCCGTGCACAGGAGTGGGACTAGTCTCACCACTGTAACTCCTGTAAGCCAGGATCGACAATGGTGACCAATAGTTATGTCGAGGTTTGACCTTCGACGAGTCCCGGGGACAAGTTAAATTGTCTTGGAACCCGCACGAATTTAATCTAAATAAATAATAGGAGCAGTTGGAAAAAAAAAACAACTTCCCTCCGGTGCAAAGCGGGAGACAAAAATAGCTGGTATGGGCTGATTGCCATAGAAACAAGACTGTTACAGCTGATTGAAGACCAGTTGTAAGGCGCCACGGATCGTAATTAGACTAATTGGACCAAGAGTGGGAGGTCTAAAAGGGATAAATTATTATTTATAATATGTTTTATCACCAGACTATACTCTCGTGCGCTGGTCGGACTGGCCTGTAACCTTCACCGAGGCAGGGAACTGAGGTCCCTCTTCACTGATCTTCTTGAAAGGTAGTTAAATATATACTTTCTTCTTCTTGTTAGTGATGTAAAAACCGCTTGGCGCAGTGGTTCGAGCGCAGGCCGGTCGGCTCACTGCGCATGGTGGTTGCGGGCTCGATTCCTGTCGGGGTAAATTTCGGAAATGGCCTTTTCGTAATTTGCCCAGGTCTGGGTGTCACCGGGATCGCCCCCAGTCCATTGTACGGAACCCATAGTACAAACGTTGCTTAGTTTGGGACCGTACAGTTGGTGTGTCAGTCTGGCAATATTGTATGGTCTGGCGATATGATATTGTCGGGCAATATTAGATCGTCTGGCGATATTATATCGTCTGGTGATATTATATCGTCGGGCAATATTATATCGTCGGGCAATATTAGATCGTCTGGCAATATTAGATCGTCTGGCAATACTATAGCTGAACACGTGTCGGATAGTTGACCTGCTAACTGTACTGGGACTGATGGAAAAAAATACTTGCTACTGCTATTTTGTTTTTATTAACATATATTTTTTTAGTTTGATAACTAGTTTCCGTCCAAAGCTTCTTAGCTATGTTTGACGGAAATCGGGTCAGCCGTTTCAAAGATATATATTTTTTTCTTTCAGATGTATCGAACCGCTTAGGTTGGGCGGCTGGCCCAAAACTGATTTAGCTCAGTTCCTGTCCGCCTACGAGCAATGCGCGCTACAGATGGATGTGCTGAGGTAATCATTACGTTTTCTAGTGGTACATATAGTCTAGTGGTTTGAGAGTAGGCTGCTTCGGTCACTGCAGGTGGCGGGTTCGATTCCCGTCGGGGTTAATTTTGGTAATTTCCATATTTAGGTGTCATTGTGTTCACCCATTCATTATTATATTGGGCTCCGTTGAATTGGATTTCCTGGAGATTTATCTATATTATTATCTCCACACTGATCCCATTACAGATTAATTTGTGATTGTCCTCCACATACTAGGTGAAACAGAATGGATATACTATTTATTTGCAACTTTACTTTGTAAATATAAAACTATCGGCTTTGTGGGACAGTTGAAGTACTAAAGGTCTTGTAGACTTGTGAAATCTGTCAACAGCTGTATCCCTATAACACCTTTTGTTTTTAAAGTTTCCTCCAAAGCTGATAGTTTTAGAATTACCAAGTTAAGTTTTGAAAAAAAGTATAACCTTGCTGTTTCAACCTGTATATAAAAAAAAAATCTCTATTTCGTTGGTCATCGCATCACGCGTGAACAGATGGAACGATATCGCTAATTCTTTTCTTGTTGTGTTTATTATTGTCAGGAGAAGGTTCTTATGAAAGAAAATATTAAGAAAGTTGAGCGGAGCAATTCGAATTCAATATTCAAAGTTAAGTCACCTAGTATAACTGTGCGGTTCCTTGCTTGTCCCGTACACCTTTTACTTGCTGGGTGTGTATGTGAGCGGAGTGAAACACTAGACTTCAGTTAGTACCGAATGTATTGGGTAAAACAAATGCGTAATGCTATGGATGATATGATAGGTGAGCCCGCGCGGTTTTCTTGCTAGCCAAACGCGAACTGATGTGTGCATTGCCAAGAAAACCGCTCGTTGTACGAAAATGCTGAATAGGTGAAATGCTGTGTTGGGGTGCGTTGCACACATTATAACGACGAACCGGGAAGTATGTTAATTCGCTAGTGATCAGATTTCAGCTAGTGGTGATCATTGGGTGTCACTGGGATCGCCCCCAGTCCATTGTACGGTACCTATTGACGGTTGTTTGACTGGTTATAATTTCTATGTTACAGGGAGGCAGACTTGAAAAGTGTATGGGAGCGGTATATGCGAGTTGTAAGACAATGTTTACTGACGATGTATCATATGTAATATAAATCATAAAGCGTGTATACTCCAAAGGGGTAGGCTGGGGTGGTCCGCAGTGCACACACATATCGTCGATGGTATTTCAGTCCTAATGTACAGGGGCGAGCCTGCTGCCATCACACCGGACACACTCTTCAATGCGAGGATCCGGGACATAGTCCACCGCGCTGGCCCGCCGCGGGCTGGAGAATGTAACACGGCTTTCGGAAGACGTGCGGGTTTCCTCACGATTTTTTCATGCATTCATCATTTTTGTTGGACAATGAAAGATTCGCATATGATATCTGAAAATTCCAGAAAAATAGTGAGATTTTGAAGGGCATAGAGAGTGATCGGCCCGTTTAAATAAATAGGTCTCAAGTCTGAAAGCGATCTTGAGTCCGCTTTTGCACGTCATTTTGTACCGTTATGACGTAAGAATGATGTTTTCCAAAACCGCCCTCAGACTTGAGATCGATTTATTCAAACGGGCCGTAATTTCACTTCTTTCACCCAATTTAAACCATTTGTCACCCAGCTTTCGAATTGGGCTAATGTTGATAGCGTTGGGTGATAAATGGTCATAATTGGGTGACAATTCATCTAAGTTGTACAACAGTTGGTCGAAATTGGGTTGAAATGCCCTCATTGTCAAAGCAAACATGTAATTAATACATTTGTTTAATATTTATGTTGATAATATTTATAAACTAACTGTGTGTAAGAAATGAAACCATACCAATTAAAATGCTGTTTTTATTTATAAATGTTTCACTATAAATAGTTGTACTATAAAGGATATCCTTAATCTCTCGTTAATTCAAAGTACCAGGAGAGCATAACTTCTGTAGGAGGTGGTATAATAAAATGTAGAGAATAGCGACATCTACCGGAGAATAGGTGAACTAAATAAAAGCTACTCTCCGATAGATGTCACCGTTCTAATACTTTAGCCGCGACCTCTTACGGAGCTCTGCACTCCTGGTACTTAAGATGTCAAATAGCATAATTTTCATCTACTACTCGATTGATTTCTCTTTGGTTATTGGTTAAATAGCATTCTGTTTTCAGCTACTGCCCGATAGATGTCACCGCAATAGGCACTTTTACTTAGCCACGACCTCTTACTGAGTTCTGCACTCCTGGTACGTTTGATGTCAATTTGGTTAATTTAACTGCTGTTTTCAGCTACTGCCCGATAGATGTCACCGCTATAGGTTTTTTACTTAGCCACGACCTCTTACGGAGTTCTGCACTCCTGGTACTTTTGATGTCAAATTGCATAATTTTCATCTAATACCCGATTGATTTCACCGCCTTATATATTGGTTACATAATTCTGTTTTCAGCTACTGCCCGATAGATGTCACCGCTATAGGTTCTTATACTTAGCTACCTCTTACGAAGCTCTGTGCTCCTGGTACTTTTGATGTGAAATTGCTTAATAACATGCAGGTATTGTCCGTAAGATGTCACCGCTTTACTACTATATGTTAGCCATAACCTCTTACGGATGTCTGTGCTCCTGGTACTTTTAATATCAAATTGGTTAACAGCTACTGCCAGATAGATGTCACCACTTTCTTTACTATCTATCATATTCAATATGAAGATAGTATAAGAACCTACCCTATTTCAGTTAAATAAAACAAAATTTCGAACATGTTCTTTTTTATTCAGTTTTAAACAATTTCTTTTTATATAATAAACTAATAGTTATAACAAATCGCTGAACATTAATTACATGACAAACATAATTTATTTACAATTTATAAGCTGGTATATAAGATAGATACATAAGTTTTTGTACAGTATTGGAAATACATAAAATATGAAAAAGAGATATTTTTTTATATAAAAAGCAAATATATTTTAAAAACTTTAAAATTCGTGAATTAAATAGGAAATAGTGCCAGTAGTGGTCGAAATCTGATATTTCCGAAATGTGGAAACTTCTTGAACGGCGAAGCAAACATCCGAGAGGAAATTGCATTTCTAAGGATGGCCGCCAACCCGCACTGGGCTAGCGCGGTTATACCCCCCCCCCCTCGCACGAAGGGGAGACCCGTGCCTAGCAGTAGCAGTGGAAGTTGATTATAATAATATGTGTTCCAATGACAAAATAAACAGGGTTAATGGTTAAACATTATCAAAACTTACTGGACTAATGATGAGTCCCGCCACACACTCCCACCACTGTAACTCCTGTAAGCCAGGATCGACAATGGTGACCAATAACGACGTCGAGTAGGGATGCCCGTTACGATACGATATATCAGAATATCGATACAGCACTATACGATATAGCGATATTTGATGCGATATTTTGACCATACGATACGCTTCGATATATCGCATTCTTATAAAAATATCGCATTACCGTATCGTATCAAACTATGTCGGTGATTAATTTGTATAATTTTAAAGTTCCTATTACATCATCACTAAACGATAATAGACAGTGCCATTGAATATAGTGTTATTAGTAATAAGAGAATGATAACGTCAACAAAATTGTTTATGGAACAAGAACAGCCGAACAGTCTTTTGTTTAGACTTGGAGGTAGATTTAAATAAATCTTTGGACTTTGTACTATATACTCATTATATCGCATATTAATTGAAAGGCATGCGATACGGTTACGATACGATATATCGATAAAAAGGAAATATCGATAATATCGCGTATCGATACAACCAAGTTCGATACAGTTACGATGCGATATATCGATACAATACACTTTTTTGGGCATCCCTAACGTCGAGTTTTGACCCTCGACGAGTCCCGGATGGACTAATGATTAATAACATCATAATCAACCACTTTGGTTCTATGACTTTTTGCTAAACAATATATTTACCAACAACAAACTATAAAGATTACTTTGTTCTGTCTAATATATTTCAATTCTTCACGTTCGTACTACTGTGTATCGCTACAAGGACACGTGTGAAATGGCGCGGGCGCAGAGTTTATAACATTTATTTTTGCATGAGTGATGAATAATTGCAGATTTGTTTTTTAAGATTTAATAATAATAAATATCGCCAGACGAACACACTAAATGTATGGTCCCAAACTAAGTAACGCTTGTACTATGGGTACCGTACAATGGACTGGGGGCGATCCCAGTAACACCCAGACCAGGGAAAATTACGAAAAGGCCATTTCCGAAATTTACCCTGCGGAAATCGAACCCGCAACCACCCGATGCAGTACGCCGAGCGGCCTACGCTCGAACCACTGCACCAAGCGGTCGTCAATCCAATGTGAGTTTATCACATTATTAGTATTTGTGTTAGTCCCTCCAGCTAAGCTAATTGCTTGTGTTAGGAGTGGGCTCGCGTCAATAGTTTAATGGCCAGGATGGGGGTCGAACCCGGAACCTGTCAGCCACGAGGGCGGCCCCGCTAACCATTAGGCTATTGACGCCTAAATCATAGAACAAAAGTTGTTATTATGACGTTAGTAATATAGCCATGAGAGGTTGTTAGTGTTTTACCAATAACCCTGTGAGTTGCGGAGTTTCGCACTGACATAATACAATTGATATTATTCATCTCATTCACTCTTACGAATAAAGATAAAGAGATCCGTCGTCTCATAGATACTTAGACAAAGGCCTCTTCCATAGCAAGAGGTTAATAAAATTTATTTTCATACCCAATGTTTACCATTACATTATTATTACAAATAGCTGCATTTGGCGAAAAAAAAACTTAATAAAATCAGTAAGTCACATCGGTAATATTGCTGCCAACATTTTAAAGGTCATAATTGCATGGCAATCCATAGTTCCACCATCAGTATTGTTCACATGAAACATTTTCAATATGGGCGTGCTGTAATATGGCTGATAGTACACAAGTATCCATAGACATTGCCGCCAGTGTCAGCATTTAATCTACAACCTCAAAATTAAGTACAATATCATTTCTTTTAAGTATCACTATATAGTATAAAACGAAGTCGCTTCTTGTGTCTGTCCCTATGTATGCTTAGATCTTTAAAACTGCGCAACGGATTTTGATGCGGTTTTGTTTAACTAAACTCAAAATATTGCTGTTTCGCTCATACACTACGGATATAAGAGAGATGACAATACATTTAGACAGTCAAGTTTTGATAGAGCTGCCTATACTCCCGCCAAACAAGTTATATATTAACAAAGGCACTATCATAGACAATACAAGCCAATCATTGCTGGGTTCCTATATATATCAACATCTCTTCTCAGACGAGAATATACAGATACAAATTGAACCAGTTACACTATATACTAGGTTGTCATTGTTGATTTTTTGCGTGATGTCTATGGAACCCTATAATGTGCTTGGCCGACACGCACTTCGCCGCTTTTTATAACCTCTAAAATACACTTAATAAGTTTTAAACAGTTAATTTTGGAAGGCGCCATACAGAATATTGTGCATTATGATAAAATTTGAGACCTTACACTTATAGGAACCCAGCTGACAAATATTATATATCAAAACTATGTTTTTCCCGCAGCATCGCTTTCGCAGATTTTATTTTTACAATGTCGACAACAGAGCCATCTACCGTGTCCAACTACAGTCGAGAACCATCCAGGTGACGGTAGCAGTAAGTAAAAAAAAAAACATCGAAATCGGGCAAGCCGTTTAGGAGGAGAATAAGGAACACACGCGCACCGCGGACTTTTATTTTATATAATAATAAATATATAATTAAGTTAAAGTGCCAGACTTGAATAATGTGCCTTTGATTTTTTTTTTGTATAGCATTTTAACTTTTTTTTTGGTGTGAAAAGGAATGTATAAAGCCTAGTGTCCATCGAAGCGATCCTATAAGGGATTAATAAATCACAACTATCGGGCCCGTATTAATAAATCGATCTCAAATCTGAGAGCGATGTTGGAAATGTCATTCTTATGTCATAACAGTACAAAATGATGTGTCAAACGCGTACTCAAGACCGGTCTCAGACTTGAGATTAATTTATTAATACGGACCTTGGAGACCAAACTTGGAAATTTTATTCACACACAATACATATTAAGTACTGCGTTTAGAGAAGTCACTCTGCAAACAAAATAAAACCTACTCTGGATAACCGGCAATAAGGTGCAAACTCGAACGGTTCGAGTGCCCTCGATAGGGCGCGTCGCTGTAGATGTTTTGATTTCAATCTTAAGAACGCACTCAAGTCCTCTCTCAGATTTGAGATCGATTTATTAATACCATAGAGTTCTTTTCCTCGTGATCTAAGGCCTTTTATTTATTTATTTTTCTATTTTTTTTTCACCATTCTTTTCGGCTCCGCTAATTGGGATCCCTAGGGATTCTTTTGGACCCTTTTCTCCACACTGATTCCATAATCTAGTTGACAGGTGGGTGTCACTAGGAGCGCCCCCAGTGCATGATACAGTACCCATAGCCCGAGTGTTGCTTATTCCAAATGGATCCCAAGGATCCCAATCAGCGGATCCCAATGGAATTTTAATTTATTCAACGCGTACAAAGGTCAGGCATCTTATATACTAAAATCACATTGCTTATTCACTAAAAATTTACATTACGAGTACATACTTTGGAATAATGTGTTATACTGGGTGAAACAGATAGGGTAAACTTTTTTTTTCAAAACTTACCTTTGTAATTCTAAAACTATCGGCTTTGTGGGACAGTTGAAGTACTGAAGATATTGTAGACTTATGAAATCTGTCAACAGCTGTATCCCTATAACACCTTTTGTTTTTCTAGTTTCCTCCAAAGCTGATAGTTTTAGATTTACAAAGTTAAGTTGCAAAAACAATTGTATACCCTTTCTGTTTCACCTAGTATATAAATAAAGATATTAAAAGATAGTTAGTTGCAATTTCAGTTAGATCCAATAAATAATTAACCGCATTTTGAACCCTATTTCAATCACTTCAAACCGCGGAATAGGTTTATTTCTAAAGATTAATATCATAAGATATGCTCGAGCTAGGAGTGGGCCCACGTCAATAGTTCAATGGCCAGGTCGGGGATTGAACCCGGAACCTTTCAGTCACAAGAGTGGTCCATCTAAACACTGGTATATTGGCGTTGAACGCTCACAGTGACACGATACTTCAAATGTTTTAGGATTAAGTCTCAAGCCTGAAAGCAATCTTGAGTACGCTTTTGTCGTATAATTATGTACTGGTAGCAGCAGTGCACGGGCAGCACAGGCCTCCCCTCAATGGGAGGGGGATTTAGGCCATAATCCACCATGCATGCAATCCAAGCATGTAGGAATCCATGGATTTGACATAAGAATGACATTTCCAAGATCGCTCTCAGACTTGAGATCGATTTATTATGTTACCAGTTCGAGACAAAATTAATTAGCCCTCAAATTTGAGCAGCGTTCGAGCATAAGGCATTTTTAATAACAACATCATTTATTCATCTTCTAACTTAATTCTGTAAATAGATTCGAATTTATTTCAGAAACTGCATCGGTTTTTACAATTATAATTTATTATAATTATTATACGCTACTGATCAGTACGTGCCCCTAAGGGGGCGGGGGGTCACTGGGACCCCTGCGAAATCTTTTGGGGGTCATCACTTCATTTGTGCATTTAAACTAGGTCGGGTACGAGAGTAAAAACAGATCTGTTAAAATTAATATGGCCCCCAAAAAGTCACTATTTCAAGTATGAGGTCTAACGTCTTTGAGTGAAAAGACCCCCATGATTATAACACTAATACACTACTGTTCAGTACTTGCCCGTTACACGAGAGCGGGGGGTCACCGAGACTCCTGTTCAACACACCGACCCCTTCACTTATTTCAATCGAACCTATTGGGGGGGTACACATTACGATACAAGACGACCCCCCATCACTTTTATCACTTAAATTATGCAACCTCTTGAGGGGTCGTGATCGTGACCATCTACTTTTTTACACTTGAGTAACAATCTCTCGGCGGGGGGTCACAATGACCCCCACCGCGCTGACACTTCCAAAATCGAGTAATCTTACTTGGTACCGTTTCGCCGTGGCCGCGAGGCGGACCCCCCGGACGGCCCCCGGCCCCCGCGGGCCCCGACCCCCCGCGGGCCCCGGCCCCCCGCGGCCGCTAGTGCGGGCTGCGCTACAGCGCGAGCGCCTCGCACGCCTCTCAGATGTCAACTTCGCATATTTTCCTCTTCTGCGGGAGGCCGAATTTGTCCTTTTTGATGACCTCCTGCTTGAGCCGAAGGTACGTCTCTAGCCGAGACTGTCCATATTCCTGGAGTAGAAAAAAATAAAATTAATAAATATCGCCAGAACGACACACCAACTGTACGCTCCCAAACTAAGCAACGCTTGTACTATGGGTATGGGTGTAATTTATGTTAGTAGTAAGCCCTTCGTTATATATATATATATACTACGTTACATATATATATATACTACGTTACATATATATATACTACGTTATATATATATCTACGTTATTAAACTTAAATAAGAATTATATATATTTTTTTAAAATACTGAATTCTTAAATACCTGGGTGCACTAAAAAGCTAGAAATAACTAGGGACCTTGTAATTTCTATCATTTGAAGACCTATCAAACAAGATAATTTACATTGGTCCACAAGTGACTGGGAAATTGATGAACATGCATAAAAAACAAACATACATACAGACGAATATATAACCTCCTCGTTTTTTTATAGTTGATTATAAACGAAAAAAAAAATGGACAAGTGCATGTCAGGCCATGCACAATGAGAGTTCCGTAGCCATTTATTATTATAATATGTATTTTTGGCTAGCCAAGTTTTGTCGGTTATCAGAAAAAAACCCAAACAACATAAGTAGGTACCTAGTTACTTGAGTGGCTCTGTGAGCCCAGGATATTTGGGTCAGTTATAAAAAATAACCCTTATCTAAATGCCCTATAGATTGTTTGGTCAAGTTTCCACACTTATTGATTTCCCAACAGGTACACCCCACTCGGGTAAGCTGTGATAGCCGATTGGTTAAAGCATGCGTCTTGCGGGCACCAGGTCTTGGGTTCAAACCCCGGCTCGCACCTCTGGATTTTTCGAAATCTATGTGCGAATCATAATTTCTCTATGATTATCACTTGCTTACGGTGAAGGAAAACATCGTGAGGAAACCTGCATGTCTTAGAAGATGTAACCAATTTTCGAAAGACATGTGAAATCCGCCAACCCGCACTGGGCCAGCGTGGTGGATTATGGCCTGAATCCCCCTCATGTTGAGGGGAGGCCCGTGCCCAGGAGTGGGACGTATAAAAGGGCTAAATTATTATTATTATTACACCCCACCGAGGAGGGAGGACTTACCCAATAGCCGAAGGGGATCTGGCTCTTGGAGGCGTTGACGATCGACCACAGCGCCCAGAACAGATGGCTGGCGAGCGCGAAGGCGTCCACCTCGGCCAGCAGCTTGTTCACGGCCTCCAGGGACGCCGCCGCCGGGGACTTGTCCTCCGACAGCAGCAGCTGGTAGTGCTTCAGGTATTCCTTTATGAAGATCTCCTGGGTGGAATAATAATTAATCAATAATAAATATCGCCAGACTGACACGTAAACTAAGCAACGCTTGTACTACGGGTACCGTACAATGGACTGGGAGCGATCCCGGTGACACCCGGACCGGGGCAAATTACGAAAAGGCCATTTCCGAAATTTACCCTGGCGGGAATCGACCCCGCAACCACCCGATGGAGTGAGCCGAGCGGCCTACGCTCGAACCACTGCGCCAAGCGCTCGTCCCAAATTCAAACCGTTTATTTTGTTTAGGCCTACGGGGGCACTTACAAATTGTCAATTTACATTTTTTTTTTCTTATATCTACAACCGGATCGGAACGCGACCTCGACAGAGAAGATTTTGCGAGTAACTCAGCGGGCTTGTCTTTTTACATTTTGTTGTATTTCTTATTTTTATCGCCAGTTACTTATCTAATTAATAATTACAAGGTACATACTAATATAAATATAATAGCTTATAAGTTTAACATGTGTATCTGTGTGTCTGTCTGCGGCATCGTAGCGCCCAAGCCGATAAACCGATTTTATTTATGTATTATATCGGTGTTAGCTAGCACCAAATGTCTAAGCCTCTTATAGTGCAAACTCACATTCGTCGCCATGCTGGGGCAAATGGACTCTTCTTACTCTATGATGCGGCAAGTGGCCTCAACTTCATACTCTATGATGCGCCAAGTGGCCTCAACTTCATACTCTATGATGCGCCAAGTGGCCTCAACTTCATACTCTATGATGCGGCAAGTGGCCTCAACTTCATACTCTATGATACGGCAAGTGGCCTCAACTTCATACTCTATGATGCGGCAAGTGGCCTCAACTTCATACTCTATGATGCGCCAAGTGGCCTCAACTTCATACTCTATGATACGGCAAGTGGCCTCAACTTCATACTCTATGATGCGCCAAGTGGCCTCAACTTCATACTCTATGATGCGCCAAGTGGCCTCAACTTCATACTCTATGATGCGCCAAGTGGCCTCAACTTCATACTATATGATACGGCAAGTGGCCTCAACTTCATACTCTATGATACGGCAAGTGGCCTCAAATTCATACTCTATGATGCGCCAAGTGGCCTCAACTTCATACTCTATGATACGGCAAGTGGCCTCAACTTCATACTCTATGATGCGCCAAGTGGCCTCAACTTCATACTCTATGATACGGCAAGTGGCCACAACTTCATACTCTATGATACGGCAAGTGGCCTCAACTTCATACTCTATGATACGGCAAGTGGCCTCAACTTCATACTCTATGATGCGCCAAGTGGCCTCAACTTCATACTCTATGATACGGCAAGTGGCCTCAACTTCATACTCTATGATACGGCAAGTGGCCTCAACTTCATACTCTATGATACGGCAAGTGGCCTCAACTTCATACTCTACTTGAGATAGTGAAGTCACCTTTATTTAAGAGATTTGTTTTTAAGAGACTAAGGTAAGGAACTTTCATATAATCTCAAAAGGCAACACACTGACGCTATTATATTTATATTAATATCTACTACCCTTTGTAATTATTAACTATATAAAGAACTGGCGATAAAAAAGGATATATAACAAAATGTTAAAAGACAAGCCCGCTGAGTTTCTTGCCGGATCTTCTCAGTCGAGGTCGCGTTCCGATCCGGTTGTAGATATAAGAAAAAAAATGTAAAATCGACAATTTATAAGTGCTCCTATAGGTGCTCCCTAAACAAAATAAACGCTTTGATTTTGAAATTGAATATTAAAATGGGGCAATCGGACTCACCTTCTGCTCGATGTTGGGGCAGTTCTCCTGGTTCTCGAAGTAGAAGGGGTACTGGGGGTTCGTGTAGTCGTACCCCCACTCCTGGAAGTGGTTCGCGATGTCGAACCCCCTGTAGTTGTACGCACAGTACTCGAAGTCTATTAAGACGAGTTTCGGCTCACCAGAGTCTGACAGACGACTGGAAAAACAACATACAATCTATATATATATAACTCAAAGGTGACTGACTGACATAGTGATCTATCAACGCACAGCCCAAACCACTGGACGGATCGGGCTGAAATTTGGCATACAGGTAGATGTTATGACGTGGGCATCCGCTAAGAAAGGATTTTGATTAATTCTACCCCCAAGGGGATAAAATAGGGGATGAAAGTTTGTATGAAACTTTGTCAATTAAATTCCACGCGGAAGAAGTCGCGGGCACAGCTAGTTAATGTATAAAATTCTCGTGTCACAATGTCAGTTACTATACTCCTCCGAAACAGCTCGACCGATTTTCATGAAATTTTGTGTGCATATCGGGTAGGTCTGAGAATCGGCTACTATCTATTTTTCATACGCCTAAATGTTAAGGGTGGTCCACATTCCACGCAGACGGAGTCGCAGGGAACAGCTAGTATTATATAATAAGCAAAGCAGTGATAGCCGATTGGTTAAGCAAACTCCAAACTCAATCTCAAAATTGTTTTCATTCATGTAACCCAACAAAGCATTTATGAACAGTCAGTATCTACCGCCGGCTCGGAATGCCGCTTCCACTGAGAAGAGCCGCCGAGAAACTCAATGGTTACTCTTTTCAATAGAATAAAAGATGGTGTACATTCTCAGGAACAGCAACAGTATGTGAGCAGGCGACACCATTGTCACTAAATATATATATTATTATAGGTAACTAGCTGTGCCCCGCGACTCCGTCCGCGTTCTGTTGAAAATTTTCCTGAATTTTCTTTGCTATAAACCTCACGGAGCCCGAGACCTTTCCAACGAATGCAAAACCGTGGAAATCGGTTCGTGCGTTCTGGAGTTATAGCGTCAGAAAGGAAAACCCGTCTTATTTTTATATAGTAGATTAAATTAGAAAGCTAGTTTAATGAGGTGTGCATAGCATACCTACTCAAAGACATACATTTAAATATTTAGGTAGATACTAATGATACTTAAGGTTTATTTTATCAAGCCTATTTAATTAGTTCGGGTTCAAGTACCTGAGTATACTGTCGGACGTGTTCGCGTCTTCGTACTGCAAGAGCGGCTCGTACGAGTCCCGCTTGTGGGTGTTCTCCATGCTGGGCAGCGGTGATTCGTACGTTTGCACGTACGTCGACGAGACCTCGTCGTCATTGGCTATCGGGATCGCGTCTTCCAGCATGAGGATGTTGCCTGTCATAAAAATTCATAAATAAATATCGCCAGACTGACACACCAACTGTACGGTTCCAAACTAAGCAACGCTTGTACTATGGGCACCGTACAATGGACTGGGGGCGATCCCAGTGACACCCAGACCTGGTGAAATTACAAAAAGGCCTTTACGTAATTTGCCCTGGGCTGGGTGTCACCGGGATCGCCCCCAGTCCATTGTACGGTACCCATAGTACAAGCGTTGCTTAGTTTGGAACCATACAGTTGGTGTAGTCGTCTGGCGATATTTATAATTTACTAGCTGACCCGACAGACGTTCTCCTGTCTTAAATTTGAATATTGAATTCGAATTGTTTCGCTCGACTTTCTTATTTTTTTCTTTCATAAGAACCTTCTCCTGACAATAGTAAACACAACAAGAAAAGAATTAGCGAAATCGTTCCATCGTTCCAGAGATTCATATTTATATATATACTAGCGACCCGCCCCGGCTTCGCACGGGTGCAATAAATTATCAGTGTTTCTCTACTATATTATGCATGTATTATACATATACACCTTCCTCTTGAATCACTCTATCTATTAAAAAAACGTCATCAAAATCCGTTGCGTAGTTTTAAAGATCTAAGCACACATAGGGGCAGACAGACTGCGGGAAGCGACTTTGTTTTATACTATGTAGTGATGATTTGTTACTTGAACTCACCTTCTTGCATATCATTGTGACAGAACACCACGGGGGACTCCACCGTAGCCAGAAACTTCTTCAGCCAGTCGATTTCCTTTTCAAAGTCCACATTCCTCAAATACTTGATGATCCGTTGTTCTTCTTGGTTCTAGAACAAAAAAAAAGGAATTATTAGGGGAGAGGGGGTTAATTAGTAGTATTATTTTTCACCCGCTCCCGAGCACGGCCTCCCCTGACTACGAGGGGGATTCAGGCCGTAATCCACCACGCTGGCCCAGTGCGGGTTGGCGGATTCCACATGTCTCTCGAAAATTGGTTAGATTTTCGAAGACATGCAGGTTTCCTCACGATGTTTTCCTTCACCGTAAGCGAGTGATAATCATATTGAAATTATGATTCGCACATAGATTTCGGAAAACCCAGAGGGCGAGCCGGGGTTAGAACCCAGGACCTGGTGCCCGCAAGACGCGTGCTTAACCAATCGGCTATCGCTACTTACATGGTATAGCAATCAGTTTCAGTTTAAACATGTTTCGTAAACTTTAACTTTGTTATTTATTAGTAAATTAAATAAAAAAAAACAGTTTTTTGTTTTTATTTGGTATGACATATTAAAATTTGCAGACCAGTTGAAAGAAACAATTATAATAATAAAAAAACAAAAAGTCGGAATTAATAATGTAGGTTACACATTAAATACATGTTCCACCGTAGCGCCTAAACTAGCCATCCTATATTGATGCATCATCATCATCATCATCATCATCATCATCATCATCATCATCATCATCATCATCATCAGCAGCATATATCAGTCCACTGCTGGACACAGGCCTCCCCTAATGAGCGCCATAGCGCCGTCTTCAGCTTGCCGTATCCAGCATCTGCCTGCAGTCTTTCGCAGGTCGTCATCCCACTTGATGATTATCTAAATATATATAACTCAAAGGTGACTGACTGTCATAGTGATTTATCAACACACAGCCCAAACCACTGGACGGATCGGGCTGAAATTTAGCATGCAGGTAGATGTTATGACGTAGGCATCCGCTAAGAAAGGATTTTGATTAATTCTACCCCCAAGAGGATAAAATAGGAGATGATTGTTAAGTTAAATTCCACGCGGACGAAGTCGCGGGCACAGCCAGTTGATGAATAAGAATCCGTTAATAAGGAATCGATCCGTTATTCTGGGTCGGGTGACATAGATATACAATTTTACAAAGTTAAGTTTGAAAAAAAAACGTATACCCTTTCTGTTTCAACTTGTTGATTCTTTAAACAATCAACTCACCTTGCCATTGTTCTTCTCCGACAGCCTCTCTTCTTTGACGGTCTTCATCCACTTCCCCATGGTCTTCCAGATCCAGTTGGGCTCCTTGGAGAGCGGCACATCCATGGAGTGGATGGCTGCCATCTTCTCCGCGATCTTCATGGACAGGGAGGGATCCGCCAGCTCTTTTGTGAGGAGTGCCCGAGCCTGGAATTTAACAACTTTGTTATTCAAGTTCAAAGTCAAATTCAAAGCGTTTATTTTGTTTAGGCCTACGGGGGCACTTACAAATTGTCGGTTTTATATTTTTTTTGTTCTTATATCTACAACCGGATCGGAAAGCGACCTCGACTGAGAAGATTCGGCAAGAAACTCATATCTTTTTTATCGCCTATAGTTAATAATTACAAAGGGTAGTAGATATAAATATAAGTATAATAGCTTCAGTGTGTTGCCTTTTGAGATTACCAAGCTAGGCAGTGATAGCCGATTGGTTAAGCACGCGTCTTGCGGGCACCATGCCCTGGGTTTAAACCCCGGCTCGCACCTCTGGATGTTTCGAATTCTATGTGCGAATCATTATTTCTATAATGATTATCACTTGCTTACGGTGAAGGAAAACATCGTGAGGAAACCTGCATGACTTAGAAGATCTAACCAATTTTCGAAAGACATGTGAAATCCGCTAACCCGCACTGGGTCAGCGTGGTGGATTACGGCCTGAATCCCTGTCGTGTTGAGGGGAGGCCCGTGCCCAAGAGTGGGACCCCAAGAGTGGGACGTCAAAAGGGCTAAATTATTTATTTGAGAATGATGGCGTATTATTATCTACTCACGGGTATGTACTCCTCTATCCGTCCCCCGGAGAAAACGCCGTGAAGTTTGGGGCCCAACCTCCTCTCGGACAGCAGAGTAAATATGACTGACTCCGTGACTATAGCATCCATCGCTCTCTCACCGTGGACCTGGCCGTATATCCTTAGCAATACCTGTAAGGAAAACAGCAATGTATTACATTACAATACCTAATTTACGCGAGTAATGTATTATAATAAAACTATACAGGGTGTAAGGGGCATCGTAACGAAAACTGATACCATGGATTCAACTCATGATTCTGGACTCGCTCAGAGTTGGAATTGTCCGTAGATATTTTCATGAATTCCGCTCAAATCTTTCAGACGGAAAGTTCAACCCTGGGGGCTTCAGAATCATTAGTATTAGAATCATTAGAATAATATATCACCCTGTATTAGGCAAGAAATCTAGAACCGGAATAGGCCACTACACTATTGTATTATGATAGAACGACAATGGGCGAGCAATGTATTATAATAAAACTATATTAGGCTAGAAATATATGATGATAGAACTATGGGCCAGAAATATATGATTATTGATCTATGGGCCAGAAATATATGATGATAGAACTAATGGGCCACTAATTTATTATGAGTGAACTACAATAGGCCAGCAATGTATTATAATAAAACTATATTAGGCTAGAAATATATGATGATAGAACTATGGGCAGGATATATATCATGATAGAACTACGGGCCAGAAATATATGATGATAGATCTATGGGCCAGAAATATATGATTATAGATCTATGGGCCAGAAATATATGATGATAGAACTAATGGGCCACTAATTTATTATGACTGAACTACAATAGGCCAGCAATGTATTATAATAAAACTATATTAAGCCAGAAATGTGTGATGATAGAACTAGGCTTGGTTAAATTTCACCTTTTTGGGTTCGTCCAGTGTAAAAGAGTTAGCTGGGTCCGTTTCGGGCGAGATCTCGGGCCTCGGGTACAACTGGCTGGTGTCACCTGGCAACGCGACGTAGTACAGGAAATTTGATAGACCACCGCTGTAGAGGGGAAATATGGTGAGTATAGCCGGCCTCTTTTTACTGCTATAAGGAGTGGAGAGTGAAACAGAGACAGTTATAGTTCAACCATTGATATACTTAGTTCTGGTCATATAATTAAATGATAAAATATACTGTGTGTAAGGGGCATCGTAACGAAAACTGATACCTTGGATTCAACTCATGATTTTGGACCCCACAGAGTTGGCATTTTCCGTCGATATGTTATGAATTAAGTATATGTTAAAACATTTCAGCAATTTTGAATTGATTTAAGCATGAAATTCGCGCTCGAGAGTATTGAGTTTTGATTTACATTGCTATAATTGATTTATTTATGTAAAATCACTTGAAATAGATTCGTATAATGATATCACGCTATAATATAATATATAATAATAATAATAATTTAGCCCTTTTTGACGTCTCACTCCTGGGCATGGGCCTCCCCTCAACACGAGGGGGATTCAGGCCATAATCCACCACGCTGGCCCAGTGCGGGTTGGCGGATTTCACATGTCTTTCGAAAATTGGTTAGATCTTCTAAGACATGCAGGTTTCCTCACGATGTTTTCCTTCACCGTAAGCAAGTGATAATCATATAGAAATTATGATTCGCACATAGATTTCGTAAAATCCAGAGGTTCGAGCCGGGGTTTGAACCCAAGACCTGGTGCCCGCAAGACGCGTGCTTTAACCAATCGGCTATCACGCTATAATAAATTAAAAAATGTTGACATTTTTTAGCATAATTCATGGAAATATCGACGGTAAATTCCAACTCGAGGGGTCCAGAATCATGAGATGAATCCATGGTAACAGTTTTTTGTTACGATGCCTCTTACACTCTGTTTACATATGTTATTTAGCCTAACGATTGACCCTGAGCCTATAAATAATATTTTGTTCGATTTACACCCGTGTGTATAGAGTTAAACGTTAAGTATAAATAAATAAAATATCGCCAGACTGACACACCAACTGTATGGTCCCAAACTAAGCAAAGCTTGTACTATGGGTACCGTACAATGGACTGGGGGCGATCCCAGTAACACCATACCAAGGCAAATTACGAAAAGGCCATTTCCGAAATTTGCCCCGGCGGGAATCGAGCCCGCAACCACCATGTGCAGTGAGCCGAGCGGCCTACGCTCGAACCACTGCGCCAAGCGGTCGTCGTATATAAGCAATGATAAGTCAATCGACTATCCAACACAGTTGGTTCGTCTGTCTTTAAACTACGTTAAGATAACTTCTTAGTGACTTGAACTGGCTCCGACTCCAAATGAAAGTAATTACAAGGTCTCTAGTTATTTCTAGCTTTTTAGTGCACCCAGGTTTTTTGAAATCGGTTTATCTTTTTTTCTATCATCATCTGCCTCACCTTGTCCCATGATCTGGGGTCGGCGCAGTATGTCTTTTCCTTCCATACATCGCGCTTTCCCGTCATACTCACATCCACTCCAACCTCGTTCATATCACTCTTGATACAATCCATCCATCTTTTCTTGGGCCTTCCTCTCGCACTGTATCCATCCACATTCATATTCATCACTCGTTTAGTCACATGCTTCTCATTTTTATCTATACAAATAAATAAAATTAGAGTGTCTGTTTGTAATATCAAAATAACACCTCTTCACTAAATGCATATGAAAGTACATACGATACCTATAGCAAAAACGCGAATTAAATTTTTTTGTCAGTCTGTCTGTCTGTGTGTTTGTTCCGGGTAATCTCCGAAACGGCTGGACCGATTTTGACGGGACTTTCACTGGCAGATAGCTGATGTTTTAAGGAGTAACTTAGGCTACTTTAATGTTGGAAAAACAATTAGGGTTCCGCGTAAAACATTAAAAACACATGAAATCAAAGAGTATCTCCGAAACGGCTGGATCGATTTTGACAGGCCTTTCACTGGCAGATAGCTGATGTTATAAGCAGTGACTTTGGCTACTTTCATTTTAGAAAAACAACATTTGAAAAAATGGGTCCTGTCGCGCGGGCTCAGAACGCGGGAGCGGGCTTTTTTGTTAAGTTAAATTCCACGCGGATGAAGTCGCGGGCTCAGCTAGTAATAACTATAATGAGACTATTAGAGGTGGAAATCCCCGGACCTTGTAATTAACTATGGAACTGCCCACTAGCTATATTAAAGGGATAGTTATTAATGAACTTTGGAGTTAACAACGTACTCAATACATTGAGGAACAGACGTTATCACATAAACATCGTGCGTTATCTGTCTGTAATTTTCCGACGACCCATATTAATGGTTTAAAATCCGATTAAATATAATTAAATAAATAAATATCGCCAGACGAACACTCCAACAGTATGGTCCCAAACTAAACAACGCTTGTACTATGGGACCCGTAGAATGGACTGGGGGCGATCCCGGTGACACCCAGACCTGGGCAAATTACGTAAAGGCCATTTCCGAAATTTGCCCTGGAGTGCGGTCATACAATTTGAAGTGGCATGCGCCGCCTATGGCTTTGTGGTCTGTGGTACCAATCGCTCCTAAGGACCAATACATCTGCCCACCACCTTCACGGCTACAAGCGTACTAGTTCTTATTCCACGCCATTATGACACTCTAAACTGTTTTATAAACAGTTTAAGCAACTAAAAACACAATTATATAACTTGTTACATCGCAAAAAAATGTAAATAAACATTGTGGGCAAACCTTGAATGTCGATGAAACCTGTTTCTTTAAACTGTACTGGTTTAAAATAAAAGAGAACAGCGAATTGCGATAGCGGTATGAAGGCGAAATGGAATCATTGGTAGTATTACAAACTCCCATCCTACTAATATTATAAATGCGAAAGTTTGTGAGTGTGGATGTATGTATGTATGTTTGTTACTCCTTCACGCAAAAACTACTGAACGGATTTGGATAAAATTAGGAACACAGATAGATTATAACCGGGATTAACATATAGGATACTTTTTAACACGATAATCCCGAAATTTTTGCTAAGTTAAAATACTACGTGGATGAAGTCGCGGGGCACAGCTAGTTCTTTATAATTATAATTTAGCCGTTTTTGAGGTGACCCACTCCTAGGCACGGGCCTCCCCTCAATATGAGGGGGATTCAGGCCGTAATCCACCACGCTGGCCCAGTGCGGGCTGGCGGATTTCACATGTCTTTCGAAAATCGGTTAGATTTTCTAAGACATGCAGGTTTCCTCACGATGTTTTCCTTCACCGTAAGCAAGTGATAATCACATAGAAATTATGAATCGCACATAGATTTCGAATAATCCAAGAAGAAAGAAAAACCACTTCCCTCCGGTGCAAAGCGGGAGACAAAAAAAGTAGCTGGTATGGGCTAATTGCCATAGAAACAAGACTATTACAGCTGATTGAAGACCAGTTGTAGGGCACCACGGATCGTAATTAGACTAACTGGACCTACATTCGTGAGCTGACGACTTTGTTATACAATACACTAGCTGAGCCCGCGACTTAGTCCGCAAAGCCAGCTCCCCCCGCGTTCTTAGCCCGCGCGACAGGACCCATTTTTTAAATTTTGTTTTTCTAAAATAAAACTAGCCTTAGTTACTGCTAATAACATCAGCTATCTACCAGTGAAAGTCCCGTAAAAATCGGTCCAGCCGTTTCGGAGATACTCTTTGATTTCATGTGTTTTTATTTTTTTACGCGGAATCCTAATTGTTTTTCTAAAATTAAAGTAGTCTAAGTTACTCCTTAAAATGTAAATGTTACTCCTTAAATGTAAAATTAAAGTGTTTATCTGCCAGTGAAAGTCCCGTCAAAATCGGTCCAGCCCTTTCGGAGATTACCCGGAACAAACACACAGACAGACAGACAAAAAAATTTTTTATCGCGTTTTTGTTACAAGTTTCGTATGTACTTTCATATGCATTTCATATGCAAAGGTGTTATTTTGATATTACAAACAGACACTCCAATTTTATTTATTTGTATAGATAATAACTAAGCTGCCCTTAAATTTGAGCTGTGTTTGAGCGTTAGGCGGTAAGTCCCGCAGCCTTCACGTGGCTTAGCCCACATCACAGCGTGCTCAAACAAAAACAAAACAATGATTCTTGTACTGTCGACCCACATTGTCAGTAGTTTAGCAAAAACACCACTGAAAAGGCTCTTTTTTAGTCAATCCACTTCCTTGCCGGCGTTTCGCGATTTTTTACACTTAGCAAATTTAAAAAGCGACAGTAAGTTGACAATAAGTAAGCGACGACCGCTTGGCGCAGTGGTTCGAGCGTAGGCCGCTCGGCTCACTGCACATGGTGGTTGCGGGTTCGATTCCCGCCGGGGCAAATTTCGGAAATGGCCTTTTCGTAATTTGCCCGGGTCTGGGTGTCACTGGGATCGCCCTCAATCCATTGTACGGTAACCCATAGTACAAGTTTTGCTTAGTTTCGGACCGTGCAGTTGGTGTGTCAGTCTGGCGATATTTATTATTTATTTATTAATGATAGTAAGAATGTCACTGTAGCTGTAGCCGATTGTCTACAGCTCGTATACGGGCTGCCTCGACCGGGCAGTACCACCCTCACACAGAACATCAGCGTAATAGTCACTAAATAGCATAAAACAAGTCGCTTCCCGCTGTCTGTCTGTCCCTACGTATGCTTATATCTTTAAAACTACGCACTGGAATTTGATGCGGTTTTTTTTATAGAAAGAGTGATTCAAGAGGAAGGTTTATATGTATAAATCATGCATAATATAGTAGAGGAACACTAATAAAAAATAGCCGTGCAAAGCCGGGGCGGGTCGCTAGTAAATAATAAATATCGCCAGACTGACACACCAACTGTACGGTCCCAAACTAAGCAACGCTTGTGCAATGGACTGGGAGCGATCCCAGTGACACTCAGACTGGGTCAAATTACGAAAAGGCCATTTCCGAAATTTTCCCTGACGGGAATCGAACCCGCAACCACCCGGTGCATTGAGACGAGCGACCTACGCTCAAACTGCGCCAAGCTGTCGTCATTTGGTTACAGCTTATGGTATTGGTGACTTACTTGATTCGTCTGAATTTAAGCTCGGTGGGGTCCACAGTCTTCCACGCGCCGTGGAGGTAGTTCCTACAGATCCTGCCAGCCACCTCCCGCATCTCCTCCTCCGTACCACACATTTGCAGCTTCTGAAAGAGACAGACAAGATAATGTTATGTCTCAACACTTTTGACGAAACATAAGAGGCAGTACAGGGGCGCTACTATTAAAAATAAAAAATAATTTAGCCCTTTTGACGTCCCTCTCCTGGGCACGGGCCTCCCCTCAGCATGAGGAGGATTCAGGCCATAATCCACCACGCTGGCCCAGTGCGGGTTGGCGGATTTCACATTTCTTTCGAAAATTGGTTAGATCTTCTAAGACATGCAGGTTTCCTCACGATGTTTTCCTTCACCGTAAGCAAGTGATAATCATATAGGAATTATGATTCGCCAATTAGATGGATTTCGAAAAACCTAGAGGGAGCAATCCAGGGTTAGAACCCAAGACTTGTCACTGCCTGATGTGTGCTTAACCAATCCACAATTACTGCTTATGATACAATATTTGTTTAAAAACTCCTAAACATGATGATTTTTGTAAATTATCTAGTAGGTATAGTTCTTTCCAAATTTATCTGATATAAAACCAATAAATATTGTAAGTGTGGCCTTGTTAGATTGTGTCGATAATCGTATTATTTTGTAATAACACTAAAGTAAGATAAGATAATTATTATCATATTATTTTAATCATCTATATTGGCAAATATCGCGGCGCCACCATTTCGGTTGCCCAACCAATCTATGACCAAACACGCACAATATGAGATAAACTGCATTTAAAGGGTTAATGGTTAAACACTAACAACCTCGCAGTTCTATATTACTAACAACATAAACAACAAATCTAAATATAACTTAAAGGTGACTGACTGACTGACTGACATAGTGATCTATCAACGCACAGCCGAAACTACTGGACGGATCGGGCTGAAATTTGGCATGCAGGTAGATGTTATTACGTAGGCATCCGCCAAGAAAGGATTTTGATTAATTCTACCCCCAAGGGGATAAAATAGGGGATGATTGTTAAGTTAAATTCCACGCGGACGAAGTCACGGGCACAGCTAGTTTTGTTATATGGCTCTTAATCATTACATCTGACTTTGATACAAAAAATCAACAAAATAATTATTTAAACTCAACGCTCTAAACTAAATGTTACAAACGTCGCGTCACTCGTCTACTTGTAACGATACTCGGTAGCGCGGACGTAAATAATTGAAATGTTTTAGATAGAACAACGCCATCTAAACTATTTTCCTGTAAACATAAAATGTATACAGGAAAAATCTTTTCTAAAAAGTCTAAGTATATAGATAGATATAGGTCATAGAACATAAGTTGTTGTTTATAATGTTAATAATAGAGTACCCAAGTCTGTTAAGCACTCGCATTTCGCTCGACACGCATGCGACTAGCAATACGTCAGTTTTGACAGTTACTCTACAGGAAAAGTGTCAAAACTGACGTATTGCGAGTCGAGTGGGAGTCGAGCGAAATTCGAGCGACTTGGACCCTGCGGGGTTGTTAGTGTTCTACCAATAACCTTGTTTTTCAAAAGAATTGTTTAATTCGCCAACTATGGCTATGAACTATAACTAATACTATGTGGACGCGAACTATAACTATTTGGACTATGGCTTTATACATTGATGGGACAGTATGCTAGGTGTAATAGCAATAAACTCGAAAAAATATGACTAGTAATGTGAGTTTATCACATTACATATATTGCCGTCAGTCCGTCCAGCTAAGCTAATGCTTGTGATAGCAGCGGGCTCACGTCAATAATTTAATAATCAGTATGGAGATCGACCCGAAACATCTCAGCTACGAGGGCAGCCATTCTAACCACTAGGCTATTGACGCTTTTGGTTACTTCTTTAGGGAATATGGTCATATATCAATTATATGTTTTATTTAAGCCTTTTTAATGTCCCACTCCTGAGCACGCGCCTCCCCTAATACAAGAGGGATTCAGGCCTTAATCCACCATGCTGGCTCAGTGCTGGTTGGCACATTTTACAATTGAAATATGGTATGATTTTCTAAGACATGCAGGTTTCCTCACAATGTTTTTCTTTATCATAAGAGAGTGATAATCATTGAAATTATAGTCAAATGGCTGTATTTATTTTTAAACATGACTAGAAATACCTGGTTGCATGTTTTAATAAATATTATTGCGAGTACCCAACAACCATTAATTAAAAGTCTAATAGCCGCTGTTTTTAAATGATTCTGAATGAGGTATTAATTGATTTCAATTTGCGAGGTTGTGTCTGGATATTTTCTTATTGTATCATGGCAGCATTGCATTAATTTTCATGTTTACAAACACCATTGCGCTAGGATGGCATCGAAACATCAATATTTCTGGTCACAAAATGTGTACACATCTGCCTACTCTATGGAGGATTACAGACTTGATAGTTTAAGTCTCATATTAACAAATCTATCTCAAGACTAAGAGCGATCTTGAGTACGCTTTTGACATGTCATTTTATACTCGTATGACATAAGAATGACATATACAAGAACTGTCTCAGACTTGTGATTAATATATCAATACAGCCTATGCCTATTTAATGTGTCAAGGCCACACACTGGAGCTACCATATTTATCAAAAAACCTGCTCTTTCTACCTAATTCATAAGCAAATGGTGATTAAAAAGTATTAATATTGGTGACCGCTTGTCGCAGTGGTTCAAGTGTAGGCCGCTTGGCTCACTGCACATGGTGGTTGGGGGTGCGATTCCCAGCAGAGCAAATTTCGAAAATTACCTTTTCGTAATTTTCTCAGGTCTGGGTGTCACTGGGATCGCATCGCACCCAGTCCATTGTACGGTACCCATAGTACAAACGTTGCTTAGTTTGGGACCATACAGTTGGTGTGTCAGTCCGAAGATATTTATTTATTTTAAAATGTAAAATAAGACAAGACCGCTGAGTTTCATGCCGGTTTTTCGTAGTCAAGGTCGCCTTCCGATCCCTAAGCTTAAACAAATTAAACAATAATGAGTTTAGAGTTTGACAACTGTTTGTGTTCTTCAAGGTAGCTAGTATGGCATCAATGAATCATTATTGAAGTATGTTTTATCAAAATATTTGTAGATAAAGTCCTGTTACTAACAGATAAAATCGATATTATTATGTAAACAGTATAACCTAAACATTTGCTTAAAACGCAAAAAAAACAACATTTAAATCATTTATGTACGTTAACGAGGCAATAAATTGATTAGTTAGTGCTAATAACGCATTCTTTTCCGGATAAATACGTGAATAAGAGTCACTTATAATTCAGGAATTTCACCAAAATGTTTTGTTATTTTTCTCGTTAATATTCTATGAAAACTCACCCTGCAACTGTTTTTGTTCATTTGTAGGAACATTTTGTAGCTCTCTCTGGCATTTATGAATAAATTTTTGATCTTGGTCGACATTTATTTAGATAAAATCAATCGGATTCCTTCTCTTCGCGCACGGAAAACTACCCACCCGGTCGCCCTTATGATTTTGACAGCTAGATACTAGATAGCTGTCAGTGTGGGTTGCCTCGATGAAAATGTAAATCACCCTGACATACAAAAACAAAACAGAACCGCATCTACCTTCGAATTAATAAGTATATACCTACTACGTCCATGGCATCAACATTTTAAACATTGTATAGTTTGACATAACTTTTGTTTATAACGTTTTTTTTTTTTTTTGTGAATAACACAAAATGCTTTTTTCCTTCTTCAATAATAGATAAGTAAATTGATAGTATTGTAATTTTATATGAATGAACTAGGTATGTAGGTTGCATTACAAAGAGTAATATTTTTTTGCGGATTGTGTTGGTATGTTTGAGATTTTGCGAGAAATCTTCGTAAGCGGTTGTTAATTTAGGAGTCCATAATTATAAAATAAGTATACTTATAACTAAATCCACAGTCGTTCTTATTAATATAAATACATTAATAAACATGATGTTGTTTACTTAAGTTATGATGATTGCGCGATACGCACGATCAATTCAAGACCATATCTTATTGTCATTATAAATTAATGTGGATATAAATATACTAAGTTCCATACAAACAATTAAACAAACAGCGCAAATAACACATAAGTATGTATGTATGTGTTCATAAATGAATACGAGTACATTGCTCTAATTCAATCTCAAGTCTGTGATAAGTCATGTTTGTTATTGTAAGCGAGAGAATCTCATCAAAGGAAATATAAATTCAACATTACTTTAATTACTTGATAAGGGGCCATCCATAAATTACGTCACACGAATTTCATGATTTTTGACCCCTGCCCCGTCCTTGTCACAGGTGGTCACATGTGTGAGCCCCCCCCCCCCTACCTAGTGTGATTTAACATTTAGAAATTTATGAAATTCAAACAGCAGTTCCGAATTTATTTTTATTTCCATTTAAATAATTTTCAATAAAATGAACTTCAAATCAAACATAGGCATGAAAATTAACAAAACATAAAAATATAAAAAAATTATAGGCATGCAGACAGAGTTGCAACAATTTGTATGTTATTCTTTAATAGTTAGGTAAGTATGTAGTTGAAATTTAGTGGTGTAATACGACGGTATAAAACGGTATAAAATATTATATTTTGAAAAACTGTGATTACACAAAATTTGGGACCCCTCCCTACCCCTTGTCACACAATGTCACACTTCGTGGACCCCCTCCCTCCCCCTTGACGTGTGACGTAATTTATGGATGGCCCCTAATGCATCTGTCAACTGAAATGACGTCGAGATTAAAAGTGTATGAGTCATTTCGATTTAATGATGCTGGGTTAGGGAAAACACTACTAATTAGTCATCCTACTAATATTATAAATGCGAAAGTTTGTGTTTATGTATGCATGTATGTATGTATGTATGTTTGTTACTCCTTCACGCAAAAACTACTGAACGGATTTGGATGAAATTTGGAACACAGATAGATTATAACCGGGATTAACATATAGGATACTTTTTAACTCAATAATCCAATACTACGTGGATGAAGTCGCGGGGCACAGCTAGTACATAATAATTTCATTCAATAAACACCTCAGGCAGTAGATAATCGGCAGGCGATGGAAGCTATTGTAATGTTTTGAAATTGTTAAGTGAAGTCCAATTATTTATAAAAACAGAATATGGACTACCTTTTTTATCATAATACATGACAAAAATGAGGTGATTAAACTACTAAAGTAAACAATTGTTAATGAATTGCCCAATTAGAAACAATACGAAAACGTATGAAAAGGCTTATTTTATTTTATTAGGGGACTGTTTGTTATAAATTCAGTATTTTTCTGATGCGACATCTAATATATTGATGTTCTCTCTTTTCCTACATTTTAATATTAACGTATCGCTTTCTAAGAAGCTACTTTATTATACTTGTGAATTTACGGTTGAATATCAAAAATCTTGATCGGAGAAACATAATTTATGTGTTCGTTTTTTTTCTTGTTCAATATAACATTTTTAAATTACATCAAAATGTTGCCCAGAACGTAAAAAGGTTCGGTTCTACATTATTTTTTTTATCTTAAGGTCAGCTTTATTTATGGTTTAAGGTCACAGTTAAAAGTAAGTACGTTTTGTGAAAAGTATCACAAAAATATTGTAACAATATTTTACGTTTAGAAAACATTGTTTACACAAGTTACCAAGCGTGACTAAATGCAATTTCTGTTCTAAATTGCATACTTTGATTTAAAAACCAGTAACTATTCGTACTCAGGTAAGAACATAGTTTTTTTAAAGCATGTAGCGTAAACAATGATAAACTGAAGCAATAATTATGGATTGAAAATTAACTAAGTAATTATGAAATAAATATTCTTTTATAGTTTATCGCCGAGACGGTACGTCACCCGTGGTGGTACGATGATCGTTCGATGCAAGAAAATACAGATTTTTGCAATTTGCGTCTTTACAACAGCCACTTCTAATATCTACTTGAAAAAAAAACCTTTTACCTTCGCCATTCCAACGAAACACACGTCCAATAAAGTATATTTCAATATGATTCTTAAAATTTCGTTTAAAAATACACCGACAGAATATTGTGCAACATTACATCCGAACTTGTCAAGCTAAAAATACATACTGCCGTCCGAACGTGAGATAGCTGCCTACAGAAATTCGATAAGACAGTGCGATTGGTGTTCCAACGAGTGGGAGAGAGACAAAATCTCACGAGAACCCACGAACGTAGCCGATGTTTGCCGGAATCGACCCTTGTTACGTGTCTATACGTCAGAATTATGCTACCAAATGCAAAAAAACCTTAGTATATTACGCCCTAGTTAATGTGAAACTGTTTATTTGAAATGTATCGATAATGCACGATAGATACCTGTGCAAATATTTAATGCATGTCGTCATAATAGTATTCGATTTGTGTGTTAGTATCAGAATTTATGGACTTTAAAAATCACTTGTTATTGAACGGCGTAGTTACGGATAAACAAAGCATGGCTGATATAAATTATGCGCGGACTCGATGAAATATTGTGGTTATTGTTTTAACTTGATTGTGTGGTTCAATTAGTTAGTTATCAACACTACTTTGTATATGTTCTTATCGCTTCGCATTCAATTTAATGGAAACTTAACAGCGACATTGTTGTAACAGCAGTGCAAACATGGGTTTGGTAAAATAAACTTAGATTATGTAAAGTATACATGATGTGTAGGAAGACAGGAAAAAAGAAATTACACTATTAGGATATAAGTAACTTGAATCATTTACGCACATTAATTACCTATTTTATTGAAAGGGCTTATTTAGCTGGTACCAGCTCTCATGACATTTAAACATATGAAAAATAATTATATCGCTCGTTAATTTGACCTAAATTAAATTGAAACAACGCTTTATCCTTCCTAGTAGGATTTACGGCTCACATCAGAAAAATCCTATCACCAGCACAATATCTACGTATTTCAATTAAATATAACATACAGACTCATTAGTAAGTAGATGGGTATGTACAATTATCAGGAAAAACAATTCATGAGTCACGTGGGTATACGACACGTAAACAATTATAAGAAACTACCTGTGCCCCGCGACTTCATCCGCGTAGTATTGGATTATTGGGTTAAAAAGTATCCTATATGTTAATCCCGGTTATCATCTATCTGTGTTCCAAATTTCATCCAAATCCGTTCAGTAGTTTTTCCGTGAAGGAGTAACAAACATACATACATCCACACTCACAAACTTTCGCATTTATAATATTAGTAGGATAGAAATACTTCCTCACCTTGTATCTTGGCATGATAAGTGGAAAAACTCGTTACAAAAATATTTACGCATGTTACTCGTAGAATCAATAATATTTACATTAATTCATTATAAACAAGATTTGGATCTGAATTTGGATAGTTAGTAGTAGGTTTTGACGAGGTAACCAACTAAGAAATTGGCATTATTTCCCTGATAATGTACTTATAGTATCTTAAACAGGAAATTAACATTACAACAACAACGTATGATATCAAACTAAGTACAATTGATAGGTATCATTAAAATAAACAAAGGACGATCATAGTAACAGGTAGTTAAAATAAATAATAATACAATATCGCCAGACTGACACACCAACTGTATGGTTCCAAACTAAGCAAAGCTTGTACTATGGATACCGTATAATGTACTGGGGGCGATCCCAGTGACACCCAGACCAGGACAAATTACGAAAAAGCCATTTCCGGAATTTACCCCAGCGGGAATAGAACCCGCAACCATGTGCAGTGAGCCAAGCGGCCTACGCTCGAACTCAAACCACTACGCCAAGCAGTCATCATCAAAAGAGAGTTATCATACTTAAGCACATTTATTGGGGCGGAGAAAACAAACTGACAGTAAAGGAATTGGCTAATTAATTAATTACAGGAAATCAGTAAGTATTGATTACTTAAGTAATATCATGTTTCTTAAAACAGAAGGTATTATTGCACCAGTTAGATTTGTTGGTATCCTAGACCCATCCGATTCATTCGTTGTGTGACATACTTTTCTACCTATTAGTTAAGGGAAAATGCCGATAATATTAATTATAATAAGCAATAGGTGTATTAAATTAAGGTGTATTTAATAAGTACATTAATAAATATATTTATTTATTCGCTATCTGTGTGAAGGCTTCCGATTGGAGATTTTATGTAGACTACCCTTATACTTAACGTAGGTATTATTATTTCCTTTTTTTAATTACACCTAAAGCCTAAAATACTACAAAAGTACATAATTTTTCAAAATTGTGTAAAAATCCGATCAATTTATTGACAAAACTTACGTTTTTATTATTACCAAGAAAATCTACACTTTTACAAATTCTAGAAATATCGAATATAAATTATATAGGTTTATAGTTAATGTCGTTTTTTCTCGCTTATATTTGAAGTTGATTTACATTTTTTACCTGTAACAATTCGTGGTAAAAAGTAATCGTTTTCGTGGTCGGATATTATACTTTTTATGATAAGCCGCTTTTTGTATGTCAACAGAGAATTAAAGCAATAATCCTGTTGCGTGTACTAATCGCAAATAGTGACTGTGACAGTTTTTATCATAAAGGAATACAGTAACTCCAATGCATTTGCAGAATTATTAATAAAAATTAAATAAAATGTTAAAATACTGCAACTTGAGAAAAAGAAGTACTTAGCAGTCTTGCAATTTATAATTTTTAATTATTTATGTTCATGATTCATTTGAAAAAGTGCAACGGGTAATTATTTTTAACTTTCCCTAAAAAATGGTAATCCATGATATTTTTTATATGTTCACCCCAAAATAGTGAAGAGCAAATATACAAAAAAGTGTATTTAAGTCTTTGGCCAAAACGTGAATTTAAATTACTTATACGAATTTTAAAATAATAGGAATTCTAATTTCCACCTCACTCAACTAACTGACACCGACAATATATTTTAAACCATCGATTTTTCCAATTATGTTTCTATAAATCCGTTGCGTGTTATAGAATATAAAAGAAATTGAATTTCAATTATTAAATATAGGTATTATATTGAAATAAAACTATTTTTCGGATTTTATCGCGTTTATTAACTTTATGTTCCCGACGTTTCGGTTGCTTTACAGCAGCCATGGTCACGGGGGGACTGAGGTGTTAGACGTCCTGATGTTATAGTTAGTAACTGTGAATGTGGGCTCTCCTACATAGGGCAAACTAAAAGATCAGTAAAAACCCGCGTAAAAGAACATATAGCTGACGTGAAACACCGGCGCTCCACGAAGTCTGCAATCTGTGAACATGTACAGGACCGCACCCGCCATTATATCAGATTTGATAAACCACAGATCCTCGCAAAAGAACACCGATTCCGACCAAGGATGATACGTGAGGCCATTGAAATTAAAAAACATCCTAATTTCAATAGGGAAGATGGCTGGGTGCTACCACCAACTTGGGATCCAGTAATTAATATAATTAAATCCAAAACCAAGTGTACCATTGCAAGACCTCGAGACACTGTGAGCACTTTCTGCGTGGATCGGACCGCAAACAACAACTAAATATGAGGGTACCCAGTTACTAACTATAACATCAGGACGTCTAACACCTCAGTCCCCCCGTGACCATGGCTGCTGTAAAGCAACCGAAACGTCGGGAACATAAAGTTAATAAACGCGATAAAATCCGAAAAATAGTTTTATTTCAATGTGTAGTATTCGCGTAAATATAAGAAAACAATATATAGGTATTATATTTAGAACAGCCGGTGTTTAGTAAAGGTAATCGACTGCAATTTAATTATTAAGCTTAGCTAGGCATGTACCTACATTTTGGGCTAACTTTGTA
Source organism: Notodonta dromedarius (assembly GCA_905147325.1). NCBI lineage: Eukaryota > Metazoa > Arthropoda > Insecta > Lepidoptera > Notodontidae > Notodonta > Notodonta dromedarius. Next base: position 689,723 of record LR990189.1, read on the forward strand.
AGTATATTTTCTCTTGCAAATATTAAACAGCTTTAAAACCTTGTCACTATCCACACTAAAAACCATTAGTAGGTATTTTACGTACAAGGAAAATGTAAAGATGTGCTCAGAGAACCGGTTGCCAAGTTATAAGGTTCATAATTGCAACGTCTTTAGCTTTGAACTGCATCTTGTAGGTCAAAGGACTGCAAATGTCCTTACACAAGAACGAGAAAGGTTACCTACCTGCTAAATGCAAAGTAAGGATGACCACAGATTAAGGCTAAAGCTCCCATCTAGCCCGCAAAATTCATTTTTTTTTGAAGTTTTTAGAATTCTTTCAAAACCTGAAAATATTAAAGGGCACATTTTGTAATTGGCGACAAAGACCGAATGCAATGCATCTATACAAATAAATAAAATTGGAGTGTCTGTTTGTAATATCAAAATAACACCTTTTCACTAAATGCATATGAAAGTACATACGACACCTATAGCAAAAACGCGATTTAAAAATTTTTGTCTGTCTGTCTATCTGTCTGTCTGTCTGTCTGTGTGTTTGTTCCGGGTAATCTCCGAAACGGCTGGACCGATTTTGACGGTACTTTCATTGGCAGATAGCTGATGTTATAAGGAGTAACTTAGGCTACTTTTATTTTAGAAAACAAAAATAAATGGGTCCTGTCGCGCGGGCTCAGAACGCGGGAGCGGGCTTTTTTGTTAAGTTAAATTCCACGCGGACGAAGTCGCGGGCTCAGCTAGTTTATTAATATATCCAACTTACTCTAAAACATTTCAAGAACGACAGATAACCAGAAAAACTGCAATTTTTTTATATTTAGTGATTTATTAGTATCATATCCACCGTGATAATATTTAGAGTAAAACTAGCTGAGCCCGCGACTTCGTCCGCGTGGAATTTGTCTTAACAAAAAAGCCCGCTCCCGTGTTCTGAGCCCGCGCGACAGGACCCATTTTTTTAAATTTAGTTTTTCTTAAATTAAAGTAGCGTAAATTACTCCTTAAAACATCAGCTATCTGCCAGTGAAAGTCCCGTCAAAATCGGTCCAGCCGTTTCGGAGATTACCCGGAACAAACACACAGACAGACAAAATTTTTTTTTATCGCGTTTTTGTTATATTTGTCGTATGTGCTTTCATATGCATTTAGTGAAAAGGTGTTATTTTGATATTACAAACAGATACTCCAATTTTATTATTTGTATAGAAAAATGTATTAATAAACGCACTGCATACTGTGTTTGTCGCCAATCACAAAATGTTGTCATAAGTAAATGTTTTCAGATTTTGGATAAACTATAAAAAAACTAAAAAAATAATAATTTCGCGGGCTAGACAAGCGCTATCACCTTAAGTCTCGTATTATAAAATCGATCTCAAGTCGGAAAGCGGGCTTAAGTACGCTTCTGACATGTCATTTTGTACGCGTAGGTACTTATGACATAAGAATGACATTTCCAAGACTGCTCTCAGACTTGAGATCGATTAATTAATGCGGGCTTAAGTAGTATCTAGAAATGTGGGGACATCACTAAATTCTACTTTTAGTGATGCCGTATTTCTATAGCCAAGCCCTACTAACTCCCTATATTTACACTGATCAAAACCAAGAAGCTTGGAACAATGTATAAAATTCTTGATCAAAACAATCACCATTATCACGAGGTCAGAGAGAGAGATGTCAGAACTGTCAAGTGTCAGAACTTCCGAAAGAGTTATTGTCAAGATTGACTTATGATGACCATAGACAATGATAACAAGATTTAGTTTTTTATTTAGACCATAGACTAAAAAATTGTGTTTTAATCTCGGCTATGATTCTTAAACCAAGAATTTTATATTTATATTCTTCTTGTTTTTATCCCCTCTATGAAAAGTGGTATTTTTGGAAATATTTGACTTCATCACTCTTTTTTGTATTATTTTAACATACAGTGTCCTTATTATTTTCAGCCTATATGAAAATGCCGAATATCGAATTTTCAGTGATTGTTCCAATCAAAAGATAATAATATATATTTATTATCTTCTTGGTGGTCTGTAATAAGGGATTTGGCGATGGGAAGAAACATTTTTAGAGTTCCCAAATAAATTATTATGCTACCAATATCGATATTTTAATGGAATCGACCAAGAAATAGGTACCTACCTAAGGTCTATTTCACATACGAAATCCCCTAGACAGAGTGCCTAGTACTTAACTGTCTGAAATATAATTTACACTGTGTACTTACCTAATTCTTTTGCGAAACAGACTTCAGTCATAATTATTTATAAAAAGCAAGTAGTGTACCTGCATCTTAGACCATTAGTTAACACCTCTCTGACCTGCATCGCATAAACCAATAAAAGTCACAGCCTTAATTATTAGCTTCTCGTGACAGGTTTTCAAAAATATATACTGAAACTCGTTCCTACCCATAGATAGGCATAAAAAACCCTAAAATAAGTATAATTAGGATTACTATTACCTACTGCATATGGTTATGTTTTACATTAGAAATTATTACGACCGTCGAGAATTGAATAAATCCTAAGTTATAGGTAAGTATTTAACCGACCCAGTAAATGCAAAATTAATTGCGTGCTATTGCTGAAAATTCATTGGAAAGATACAAATATGAACCGAAATTACAAGCCTTTTGTTTATTTTAGCTAATTTATGTACTTATGTATAACTTTAACTTATAAGATAGTGATGTACGGAACCCTAAGGTATGTGTGGCCCGATACGTACTTGGCGACTGGTTATAGGTATTCGCTGAAATTTATTTTTACTGTAGCTAGAGCTACTGCACCGCCGCCGTAGCGCATAGATGGTATTGTATTCTCTTTGGGTGGCTATACCTCGCAGAGCAGGTTAAGTACCTCATTGTACCTCCTGGCAAAACTTAAAACAAAGCATAAGTACCTAGGTACCTATCTATGGACCTATTAGGTACTTACCTATATACTTACTCGTATTATGAGCGACACATAATATTTATATACTTATCTAAGTAAGTACCTAACTTACCACCTCATAGAGTAAAGTAATGATTAGGTTATTATCAAAAATAATACTTACCTCTGTACCTGAGTAGAATAAATAAGTTATTTACTTGAGTATTAGGTAATCCCAAACTGATGTGCTGGTGATTGCCCTAAGGCATAGTTACAAGTTAATACCTATGCTTTTTGTATCTACATACACCATAAACTTTTTAATTTTTATGGAACCATTTTTAGTAATGAAGTAGGTACTTATTTAGGAACAACATACAGATACCTATTTATATCAATATAGCCTGAACTCAGACCTGCCTTGGTTTAATATAGTATTAATGGATGGTCTATCTTGGTACCAGCCTGGACAACTGCACTGACGTGGTTCACTCTATGAAAACAATACTTAATAGTGGTTGGCTGACTATCTATAAACATTATGTTAAAAGCACCACTTGTTTTTACTGAATTTATATGTCTAAAGAACATTTAAAGATCGCTGCTGCTGACACGTTAAAGCTTTCTCTTGTGAATAAAGCATTGTGAACTGTGGCCTGAAAACCCCCACACATCTCCCAATGTGTGGGGGTTTTCAGGTAAAATTTCACTCTTTGCTCATATACTTACTTACTTACAAACCATGTTGCTCCCAGTATCTACATTCTTTAAATTTACCAAAGGCCGGTACCACCTCCAGCAATAGGTGGCAGGAGGCATACCTTCAATACCAAACTCTGATGAATTGTTCTTCTAATTTGGATTAAATGGATACCTACACCTATTGATTTCCTTGTCGGTTCTTGGGCACCTTTTTTATTAATTGCACACAAGAATTTCTACAAATCCGAATAAAACCCTGGAATCGCACTCACTCAGTCAAAACTTAATTATTGATAAGCCGCAGTTGCGATCAAAACGTACTAAATAAGATTATACTCCTCTTCGAGAATATAATGGTAAGTACATATCTTTAATCTAGGTTACTAGACTACCACATAACACTACGGACCGCTTTTACTTTGGATTTGTAAAAATGTAAAAGGTTATTAATCCCGTGGTTGATAAACGTCAAACTTGAGTAGTAAAAATGTAAACATTAGCGTAATTAAACACGTGGGTCACAAACTTCAATCTTGGGAATAAATAGCTTTTTTACCTGGATTGAAGATGATTGGTTCAAATTTAGTCATTCATTATGAAATTTACCAATCACAGCGCCTTTTCATGCGAGTTTTCAATTTCATTCATAATTGTGTGGCGCTAGTAGGAAGTTTTTTGACAGAAGAGTAGTAAATTTGACAGTTAAGCATTCAAATTTGACAGTTAAGCGTCCAAATTTGACATTGACAAATTACTTTTGACAGTTGACAGCTGTCAAATGAAATCCGCCATTTTTTCCCCCACCCCTAAACTCATCTTGGAAATAGATTCGGCCCAGAACTTCAATAAGGCGCCGCCTTAGTCAAAAATCTTTGATGCCTATTGATAGATCATTACCTATACCTACCATGGTAATAATAATAAAAGGTAAGTACCTACCTATCCATATTACTCTTTATTATCCAACCAAAAGTTGACATTTACCAAAATTGCGAAGGCGTAAACTACCTACGCAAAGGAGAACTAAAAATAAATATTTTGTCTGGACTTTTTATAAAATTTCTAGCTGAATATTGTTTATGCTCCAATAGCTCGCTGATCAAAGGGGCCACCTTACCGCGACAGGTCGCGGCTTCAGTATGTACCTAGCTCTTATATTAATAACACTCATCGCTCACTTGCTAAACGGTGAAGGAAATCTGCAACTCGCACTGGGCCAGCGTGGTGGACTATGGCTCGACTCCCCTTCGCATGGGAGGGGAAATAATATAATCTCTTTAGGAAAAAACCAAGGCTGAAATAATTTCGTTACTATTTCAGGCTTAAATTGAGTGGAATGTTATTTTTATCCAAGCATTAGGTAGGTACTTACCTATTTATAATATAACAAAAATGTTTTTACCTCGAACCACAAAAAACATACTTGATCTATTTTATACTTATATTTACACACTAGCGGCCCGCCCCGGCTTCGCACGGGTACGTTGCGGTTACATTATTCGAGTTTTAGTAAGGATCCCTAATTTTTTTGAAAATATATTATAGCCTATGTTACCCGGGGATAGTGTAGCTTCCCAACAGTGAAAGAATTTTTCAAATCGGTTCAGTAGTTTCGGAGCCTATTCATTACAATCAAACAAACAAAGTTTTCCTCTTTATAATATTAGTATGATTTTAAAAGCTAAAACTAAAAATATCTATGGCCGCCTGAGGGCGATTATAGAAATGTCATTTTTATGTCATTCCAGTACAAGAAGACCATGTCAAAAGCTTACTCAAGACCGCTATCAGACTTGAGATCGATTTATTAATACAGGCATATATATCCTAATAATATTATAAATGCGAAAGTTTGTGAATGTGGATGTTTGTTACTCTTTCACGCAAAAACTACTGAACGGATTCGAATAAAATTTGGAACACAGATAGTTTATAACCTGGATAAACACATAGAGTACTTTACTTAAGTCTACGCAGACGAAGTCACGGGCAAAAACTAGTTTGTCATAAGAACAAATTTGTCACATAACAAGTGAATCTCAAATCCCCTTGGACTTAGCTTCTAAAGGCTTGTGCATATTCACCACTCCTCCCTCGAGAACTGACAGAATAAATTCAGTACAGAAACTTGGGAAACTAAAGCCAAGGTGTAGCTAATTAACGACAGCTCACATACGGGCCGGCTCGACTGTGGTAGTACGACCCTCTCACAGCTATAACAGCTGGGTTTCGTACGATGAGTGAATGATCCGCCCAACCAACCCTGCCCTTCCCGTCCCTCTATCCCAATTCCCACGAAACGTGCGAGCGTGCCATTGGTATTGCACGCATCTACTAGGTGATACAAAATGGGTATACTATTTTTTTTGCAACTTAACTTTGTAAATCTCAAACTATCGGCTTTGTGGGACAGTTGAAGTACTAAAGGTTTTGTAGACTTGTGAAATCGGTCAACAGCTGTATTCCTATAACACCTTTTGTTTTTCAAGTTCCCTCCAAAGCTGATGGTTTTAGAATTACAAAGTTTAGTTTTGAAAAAAAAAGTAAACCCATTATGTGTCACCGTGTATACGCTACGGTAACTGCTTACCGTCAGGCAGTTCGTAGGTAGGTTTGTTTACCTCATTTGTTATTACTAGTATTACCGTTGTAATGGTCGAAAATCGACCATAGTTCATTGAAATTTTAATTTTAAACGCCATTAAGGTTTTATTGTCAAAGACTATTTGACACTGACATGCAGAATGCACTATGGAAGTCCCGCCCTCCAAAAACTGTCACCGTTTGTCAGTCAGTCGGTGTGGAGGTTACAAATGTGTGTGTATCAATTCATGGTAGTGTGTGTAATGTTTTATTTCTTGATTTTAATGTATTTCTAAATTTTTTATCTATTCTATACAAATAAATAAAATTGGAGTGTCTGTTTGTAATATCAAAATAACACCTTTTAACTAAATGCATATGAAAGTACATACGACACCTATAGCAAAAACGCGATTTAAAAATTTTTTGTCTGTCTGTCTGCCTGTCTGTCTGTCTGTCTGTGTGATGGTTCCGGGTAATCTCCGAAACGGCTGGACCGATTTTGACGGGACTTTCACTGGCAGATAGCTGATGTTATAGGGAGTAACTTAGGCTACTTTAATTTTAGAAAAACAATTAGGGTTCCGCGTAAAAAAATAAAAACACATGAAATCAAAGAGTATCTCCGAAACGGGTGGACCGATTTCGACGGGACTTTCACTGGTAGATAGCTGATGTTAAAAACAGTAACTTAGGCTACTTTTATTTTAGAAAAACAAAATTAAAAAAAAATCAAAAATGTGTCCTGTCGTGCGGGCTCAGAACGCAGGAGCGGGCTTTTTTGTTAAGTTAAATTCCACGCGGACGAAGTCGCGGGCTCAGCTAGTGTATTTAATATAACAATATTATCATTCTACACTCCTTCTCTATATAAACTATAAGTGTGCCAAATTTAATACTCTTCCGTCCGCGCAATTTTCGTATTAAGCGTTTGAAAGTTTTTCCTTCACGTATTAATAGCTATATAGATAACTAGCTGTGCCCGCGACTTCGTCCGCGTGGAATTTAATTGACAAAGTTTCATACAAACTTTCATCCCCTATTTTATCCCCTTGGGGGTAGAATTAATCAAAATCATTTCTTAGCGGATGCCTACGACATAACATCTACCTGCATGCCAAATTTCAGCCCGATCCGTCCAGTGGTTTGGGCTGTGCGTTGATAGATCACTATGTCAGTCAGTCAGTCAGTCAGTCACCTTTGAGTTATATATATTTAGATATAGACAACAAAAACATACCTTAGCGTCATGCAGAGTCTTGTTTGAAAGCCGTTTATTTTTCTGTATTATCGCAGAGTAGTTGCTCTCCGACTGAAAATAAAGGAAAAGAAACACTGTAAGAAGGTACTATAAAACTAATCCCCCCCGCATTGAGGAGAGGCAAGCTGCAAGACCGCTCGCAGAGGGAGAATGTGCCCAGTAGGGATAATGACAAATGGGCTTTGTTTTGCAAAATGGAACCAACCCACACACACTTTAACGAATACCTCTCTGACAAATTATAAATTGACATTTAATTAGAATTACTTATTTATGACATTTTAACTTAATGATAATACAATATTTTAGTTTTATAATTGCATGTGTTTAATGAATTATTGTCAATATTATAATTATAATTATTTGCATACCATTTCATATGGTGGAATGTGCCGAGCTTATATTAATTTAAGATCTTTTGTTGCACCATGTTTCAAGCATAATAAATCATTCATTCATTCATTCATTCATTCACTTCTGCAAACTAATACCAACCTAGAACCACTATCACAAGGTTGGTGTTGGTCTACAGCAGTGCATGTGGGTTGATTCTGTTTTGAAAAACGATATCCAAATAGGTTTTATTCAATTCAATCTACCTACGACCTAGGGGGTATTCACAAATGGCTGAAAGCCTCCGATGACGGGAAAGACAACTCTCATCCTTCTTTTACAAATTTAGGAGAAGGACGGAAGCTCTTGTTTCCGACACGGAAACTTTCCGTCAATTGGAAGTATCCCCCTTTTCAAAATGGCGCTTTCACTGAGAGGAGCCGGCAAGAAAACGTTTAATTTGATATAAGTAGGAGGTATGCATACCCCACTAAACTAGCTTTCTCATTTTATTTTAATACCTAAATCTGAGTGAGATTTGATTATTATTTACCTACTATTACTCATTTACTATTATTTAGTGACAATGGTGTTGCCTGCTCATATTTTTTATGCTGTTCCTGAGAATGTACACCATCTTTAATTCATTGAGTTTCTTGCCGGATCTTCTCAGTGGAAGAAGTATTCCGAGCCGGCGGTAGATTCTGACTATTCATAAATGCTTTGTTGGCTTACGTGAATAAAAACAATTTTGAGTTGAGTTTGAGTTGAGTTAGAAACTCAATGATAACATTTTTTTATTCAATAAAAAGTTGAATTAAGTACATTCCCAGAAACAGCAACACAATGTGGGCAGGCAACACCATTGTCATTAAAAAGTAGTTGAAAATAATACACTAGTAATTCAAAACTAGTGCCTAATGCCTATATATAACTAAGGCATCAATGGCCTAGTGGTTAGAGGAGCCACCCTCGTAGCTGAGAGGTTCCGGGCCGGGTTCGATCCCCATTCTGGCCATTAAACCATTGACGTTTGCCCACTCCTAACAAAAACATTAATTTAACTAGTAATGTTATAAACTCACATTACTAGTAGAAATATTAAAACAAAAACAGTGCCGTCTAGGGACGCCCGAAAGAAGCGAAGCTTTATAGTATAAAGCATAGGGCGCCGCAGCTGCCATACTGTATACCTACTTATACATGTTGAAACAGAAAGGGTATACTTTTTTTTTCAAAACTTAACTTTGTAATACTAAAACTATCAGCTTTGGAGGAAAATTGAAAAACAAAAGGTGCTATAGGAATACAGCTGTTGACAGATTTCATAAGTCTCCAAAACCTTTAGTACTTCAACTGTCCCACAAAGCCGATATTTTGAGATTTACAAAGTTAAGTTGCATAAAAATAGTATCTGTTTCACCTAGTATATATCGTGTATGACGTCATCGTGTAACGCTACTGGCGCTTAGCAACAAAGAATTTGTAATAATAATATTACAAATTCTTTGCTTAGCACAGATAAAGGCCCCTAACGTCCGTATAGAAGCTTCGCTTCAAAAAACAAAAAAAATACTTAGGTGGTTAGTTTAGGAATGGAATATCATTGCCAAATTGTATGCTCTGTGCACTGCTATCTGCCTACCCATTAGAAGTATACCAGCGCGATGGCTGTTAGCATAGAAACTAACAACATTCTACTTTATATATCCTTTATCTATGGCACATATATAATGTCACGTTTCATACAATTACTGTCCTCGACATTGATGCTGTGTTCATGAGATAATGATGAATTGTCTAGACATTGTTTGTGTAGGCATGCACGTGTTTCTTTAAAAAGTAATATTAAAGATTCCGTAACTGAACATACGGAAAGAATCGAACAGATTTGTAACATACACTCGTCGCCAACATTGGCTACAGAGCCGCGCGACAGGCGGCGAGCCCGTCGCGAACAGGCAGCTCCTGTTAGACGACGCATGGCGCGGCCTGTAGTCGCCGCGACACCCGCGGGGGGACTGGGAGTGGGGCTTTTCTAACCCCACACAGGAATGAGTAAAATATTATGTATATCTAAAATAAGTTCTTTGCCCCCAAGCTATTAAAATTATTAAAATATCATTGCATTGTATAGATTATTTCCTATAACGACAGATAACCGATGAGCACTAAATAATTCAATGCAACGTGGTAATTGGATAGCAACAAATAATGTCGCCAGATGAACCACAAATTTCAATCACATTTTATTTAAAACTAGCTGTTCCCGCGACTTCGTTCGCGTGGAATTTCATACAAACTTTCATCCCCTATTTTATCCCATTGGGGGTAGAATTAATCAGAATCCTTTCTTAGCGGATGCCTACGTCATAACATCTACCTGCATGCCAAATTTCAGCCCGATCCGTCCAGTGGTTTAGGCTGTGCGTTGATAGATCACTATGTCAGTCAGTCAGTCAGTCACCTTTGAGTTATATATTTTTTTATATAGATATGGTTGATAATCTATAAACTTTTAGAAATATGAAATAAGTATTACTTAAATCGCCAAATTTTCCAACAGCAAGTAGGTAAGCCGAGTATTTTTAAATCAATCTCAAGTCTAAAAGAGATCTTGCATGCCGCCGCAGGCCGCGGCATGTGTTGCTGGACCCCCCCGACCCACTCACCGCTCTCCTAGACTCAGATGTCGAGGAGAACGACACACGCACACTCCCCACCAGACACCGACCTCGCCGGCGAGGTCGACGAACCCCCGCTTCCGCTAGAAGGTGCGTCTACTTACCTAGACGCACCTTGGCACCCGACAAGCCCGCTGAGTTTCTTGCCGGATCTTCTCAGTCGAGGTCGCGTTCCGATCCGGTGGTAGATTTACCCTCGCCACCTCTCCTGGCAGCGGCCCAAGCCGAGGTCGTGTCTCTTGTGGCGCCCTTGAGCTAGCTGCCCCCCTGCCACTCTGCCTGGAGCGCACTCGCGCTCGCCCTCTGTCCGGGTGAAGTTGTTAAGGCCACTCTGGCCAACAACATATAGTCATATCAGAAAAAAAAAAAAAAAACAAAAAACAAAAAAACGCTCTATACGTGTAATTTTGTACTGGTAGGTACCTACGACATACAAGAATGTCATATACAAGATTGCTCTCAGATTTGAGATTGATTTATGAATAAGTAAGTACGTGCCTAAATGTAACTTTATCAGTTTCACAATACAACAACTAAGGCCTCTATTAATAAATCCATTACAAGTCTGAGAGCGATCTTGGAAATGTCATTCTTAACCCAGTACAAAATCACATGTCAAAAGCGTACTCAAAATCGCTCCCAGACTTGAGATCGATTAATTAATTTTGAATACATTTAAACATTCGTTCTGCTCTTGATTAAAATAAATCGCGTGGCCATGTTATTGTTATTATTTTATCTGTGACGTGAGTTTTAATCATAAAACAGAATGCCTACGTTTGTGCACTTACTAACTTAACTACCCATATCTTATCATTACAAATCCTGTTGTAAAACTCATATCGCGATTTCATTAATACCCATTTTGATAAGCATATCGTCAGAGTAATTTTCCTTGCCTGCTATCTAAATTGGGATTGCCAGACAGGCGGGACACACCGAGACTGTCCCGGCATCGTAGTAAGTCGCAGGTAGCTATTTTATTTCTTTACTAGTGTCTGCCCGCGACTTCGTCCGCGTAGACTTAAGTAAAGTATTCTGTGTGTTATCCAGGTTATAAATTATCTGTGTTCCAAATTTCATCCGAATCCGTTAAGTAGTTTTTGCGTGAAAGAGTAACAAACATACATCCACACTCACAAACTTTCGCATTTATAATATTAGTAGGATGTAGGTGACAGCCGATTGGTTAAGCACGCGTCTTGCGGGCACCAGGTGCTGGGTTCAAACCCTGGTTCGCACCTCTGGGTTTTTGCGAAATCAATGTGCGAATCATAATTTATATATGATTATCACTCGCTTACAGTGAAGGAAAACATCGTGAGGAAACCTGCATGTCTTAGATAATTTAACAATTTTCGAAAAATTGTGTAATCCGCCAACCCGCACTGGGCCAGCGTGGTGGATTAGGGCCTGAACCCCCTCGTAGTGAGGGGAGGCCCGTGCCCATGAGTGGTATTGCAAAAAAGAGCTTTATTATTTATAAGTGGTATTGCTTTTTTGTTCCGGAATTAACGCCAGCAAAGCTAACAAGCCTAAACCTAATAAAAGTTGCCTGTTCGCAACGGGCTCGCCGCCTGTCGCGCAGCTATGTATCCTATCCCAATGTGTGTATGTTACAAATTTGGGGCCCAACTCGTGTCTGAATACGTCAGTTTTGACACTATTACTATAGAAAATTTGTCGTACGTCGTCACCTGTCAGTCAGTTGTTAAGGCTAAAGCGCCCATCTAGCCCGCGAAGTTCAAATTTTTTGAGGTTTTTTAGAAATTTTTCAAAATCTGACAATAATAAAAGGCACATTTTGTAATTCGCGACAAAGACCGAGTGCAGTGCATTTATTAATATATCCAACTTACTCTAAAACATTTCAAGAACGACAGCTATCCAGATAATCTGGCAGTTTTTGTATAATTTGTGATTTACTAGTATCATATCCACCGTGATAATATTTAGAGTAAAATAAATGTAGTAATAAACGCACTGCATACTGTGTTTTTCGCAAATCACAAAATGTTGTCTTAAATGTTTTCAGATTTTGGATAAACTATAAAAATACTCGAATATTTTGAATTTCGCGGGCTAGACAGGCACCTTCACAGAAGATAGATAGAAGATAATAAAAAACAGTGCCATCTAGGGACGCCCGAAAGAAGCGAAGCTTTATATTATAACGCGTAGGGCGCCGCAGCGGCCACTCTGTATACTATACTAGGTGAAACAGAAAGGGCTTCTAACTTTGTAAATCTAAAACTATCGGCTTTGTGGGACAGTTATACACTTGTGAAATCTATCAACAGCCGTATCCCTGTAACACCTTTTGTTTTTCAAATTTCCTCCAAAGCTGATAGTTTCAGAATTACAACGTTAAGTTTTGAAAAAAAAAAGTATTATACCTTTCTGTTTCAACCTGTATAGGTATATGTCGTATAACGCTACTGACGCTTAGCACGAATAGAGTGGCTGCGCGGCGGGCGCCCCGAACGTCCGTATAGAAGCTTCGCTTCAAAAGATAGGTTTATACTAGGTGATACAAAATGGGTATACTATTTTTTTTGCAACTTAACTTTGTAAATCTCAAACTATCGGCTTTGTGGGACAGTTGAAGTACTAAAGGTTTTGTAGACTTGTGAAATCGGTCAACAGCTGTATTCTTATAACACCTTTTGTTTTTCAAGTTCCCTCCAAAGCTGATGGTTTTAGAATTACAAAGTTAAGTTTTGAAAAAAAAAGTATACCCATTATGTGTCACCTTGTATACCTAGATTATAATCTTGGTACTAACCCGAAATAGCCGCTGTCTCTTCTCTAAACTCTGAAGCCTCCGCTCCATCAAAGAGAGTTTGTTCTTGAAGTCGCTCGCGATACATCGACACAGGTTCAGGGATTCGCCGAAAATTTGCATCTTACATTTCAAATCGTCGAAATCGTTTCGAAATCTGCGAATATAATGTAACATTACCTTAGCAGTGAGGGCGGCAAAAAACCGATAATTTAGCGACAAAGCCGACGGAGAGATGGCGCTGATTGCGATGCTTCTATAAAATGTTAGATTCTTCATAGAAAACCTTAATCGCGATATAGTGCTACAAACATTAATTGGCATGTGGCCAAACGAGGAACTAAAAATATTCTTTAGAAAAATAACTCATTTTGACAGTCTTGTATCGACACTAGCGACGCTCTCCAGTGCGAACTTATACTTGACACTATATCAAACTTCGCAAGAATCACGACTATAAATATTAGGTACAAGACCACGACACCTTTTGACATAGCGGCCGCCCCGCTAGACATATCACCCGCGGTTTTCTCCGCTAAATTAGGACTTATAATTGACTCTTTCGAATTTGTATTTCAAAAATAATAACTAGCCCTATTTATGTCCCATTCCTGGGCGTGCCTCCCCTCAATGCGAAGGGGATTCAGGCCACATGCACGACGCAATAACTTACCGTGATATTGAAGAAGATAACGAAGTATTTGATACTGATGTGGTCATGTCCGATGTGGAGCCGTGCGGGGAGGATGGATGAATGCCTTTAACGCTCGTGTTAGGCCTCGGCCTGCCGTGCTCCTGGGCTATGATTCCATGTTCGTGGTCACACGAGCTGTAAGACGAATCGTCATTCTTAGTTGCCTTTTTTAGGGCGTAAAAACTCGGCATTTTTGAGGTTAGATCTCAGTTGTGACTCTCAGATACTTAGAAAATGAATTTATTAAGCGTATTCAGCAAAATATAAATAAAGGTTTTTGTTTTTTTTGTATAGATTTTAAGTTTTTAATGATGCATTTATATTTGCAGAATTGCTGAATATTTTGTGTTTTTGTTGATGTTTTTTTGATAGCTGACAGAAGATTTTTGATGGAAAATCAAAAAGAAAGAAGCAATTGGAATAAAAATACAAAGTAGGTAGCTATGGTAGGTAGATTACTCTGTGAAGGTAGTTTTTTTCCTTGTCTCTGGTAATATGACAGGGTAATATTAATAGGGTATGTTATCTTCTTATTAATAATTACTTATTGGCACCTACCTTTAGCATTTGTATCTAGGTATTTCATTGAGTAAATTCGACCTAAAATAAAAATATATACAGCCAATATATTTTTACAGCGACTTCTCCTAGGTAACACGATTATTTTGATGATGGCTTATAAATAAAACCAATAATGCTAATTATTAAGTACTGGCATAAAAATACATCCTCAATTCAACATTAACACTACAATATAATAAAAAGTCCACTCAAATTAGCTCCAGTTGAGATCATAGACTGAGAAAGATACGTTCAGAAACAAAAAAACAACCTTATAATAAAGGATCTTGCGCGCCACCTTTTAATCAAATAAAAAGATACTGTAGTTAACAGTGTAATGTGATTGAAAATAGATGGCGCTCCCAAAAAAAGTGTGGCTATTCACTACTAGATGGCGTCACCAACATTGGTGTCTAATGTTTCAGGGTTTCATAAAATTTTCCTCTTAGCCAAAATACACACCTTCAATATAAAATAAGTTCTAGGCATGATGTTTTGGCTAATTGCCAATTAGATGGTACAAACAAACTACATAATATCCCACTTTCAAATGTGTGATACCTACTTCAATTTTGCTAAAGCCGACTCACACTTGCAAGGTGCAAGGAAATACAAAAAAAAAACACCAAAATGTTATTTTGTAAACTCCATTTTATTTCAATTATTTTAATCTTAATTTGTAATTAGAAAAAAACTGTTCACATCAATCATACATATGGGTATACTGACTAAATACTTATTGTTTTTTCAAATTTTTATATAAAAAGGACTTATTTTTATATTTTTACACAAAAATTTCGCTGATTCGAACTCAATAACTATGAATGCAATTAAGTACATATTTACATTTCATTTGTTTCAATCTGTTTTGTGGGTCACTATGAAAATACAGTAACTAGGTAAATACAGAGTATATATAATTAAACGTTCAATATTTTTTATTTTATGGATTTTAATTTTAATAAAATATCACAAAGACAAAATCAGCGATATTGTTCTGCATTTAATAACTAAACACCAATCGTATTAGATAGTCGACCATTTGGGTCAAAAATCTCACCCCAAAATGGTCAAATTTCTAATCATGGACGAATTTTCTTAAAAACAACATACTTTTTGCTATACTTACTAATAGAAATACAAGTAATAATATAATAATAAAAAGCAAAAAATTTAATATAAAGAAATTAATACTTTTAGAGATTAAAAAAGAACTGGCAGTATCGATTAAAGTCTATCAGTAATAAAAAAATAAATGATACATATTTCATTGTTCCGTATTAAAAAATAATAAGTATGAAAAAGAAAAATTAAATATAAATCTACCTATTTACAGATCGTTTTTCTTTAATATTTATAATTAAATAAAAAAAATATGCGTAAAAATCACTCCGCTCAGTTATTTTAAAATGACCAGAAATAATGGTAACTCATTATTACGAAAAGCAAAACTGTAGAGTATTTTTGTACTTTCGAATTTAAAAAAATATATTATGAAAAAAATGTGTAATAGTTTTTTTTATGGCACACTTGATCTCCATAGTTTTAGGTTACCAATTTTTTAATGTTTATTTATTATTTATTTATTTTTATTTCTTAGCGTTTTCGAGACACTTGCATTTCGCGTCGTGTGTGTGTTTGGCGCCAACAATTTCGGAGAATGAAGGGTTAAAACTAACATACTGCGGGTTGGTCTTGGTTCCTGAGGTTTCGTACCTAATAATTTGGGGCTTAGTTGTGTACGTCACAATTTTGGGCTTGGTTGTATAAGTGATAATTTCGGGCTTAGTTGTAAAAGTTACGATTTCGGGCTTAGTTGTGTAAGTAACAATCTCGGGTTTCGTTGTGAATGTCACAATTTCGGGCTTGGTTGTGTATGTGAAGTATTCGGGCTTGGTTGTGTACGTCACTATTTTGGGCTTAGTCGTATAAGTGACGATTTTAGGCTCGGACTGGAAGAACTTCTTTTCGGTGAACGTAGCGCTGAAAGTCTTCGAAATAGGTCCTTGAACGTCTCCGGACTGACTTGAACCGAATTGGCTGAATTGCCCTGTTTGACCTTGACCTTGGAGTCCGAAGTCCTTCGTTCCCTTGAACCCTTTAACGTCGAATTGGCCAGTCTGACTTTCACCCTGCACTCCGAAGCCTTTGAAGTCCTTAAGGTTGGTGATTCCTGTGAATTGACCAGATTGGTCTTCGAGGCCGAATCCTTTTGTCGCGAAACCTTTCACCCCAGAGGTCACGGAGCCTTTGAGGCCGCCGGTGAAGGTCGTCGTCGTCGTCTTGGTGACCTTGCCCTTGGTGACCTTGCTGTACTGGGCGAACCTGACGCTTTCAGTCAGGCCTATGGCCCATTCGTACCATTCCAAGTCGAACTTGTAGAAGGCGGCTAACTGGTTGCCGACTTGACAACCTGGAAACGAAATATAAATAAAATAAATATCGCCAGACTGACACGCCAACTGTATGGTCCCAAACTAAGCAACGCTTGTACTATGGGTACCGTACAATGGACTGGGTCCCAACCCCGATCCCAGTGACACCCAGACCAGAGAAAATTAGGAAAAGGCAATTTCTGAAATTTGCCCCGTCGGGAATCGAACCCGCAACCACCATGTGCAGTGAGCCGAGCGGCCTGCGCTCGAACCACTGCGCCAAGCGGTCGTTGATGAAAGTTTATATGGCATAGCCATCGGACACATAGGTAGTCATACTACAAGATGACACATAATGGGTATACTTTTTTTTTCAAACTTAACTTTGTAATTCTAAAACCATCAGCTTTGGAGGGAACTTGATAAACAAAAGGTATTATAGGAATACAGCTGTTGACCGATTTCACAAGTCTACAAAACCTTTAGTACTTCAACTGTCCCACAAAGCCGATAGTTTGAGATTTACAAAGTTAAGTTGCAAAAAAAATAGTATACCCATTTTGTATCACCTAGTATAGAGTCCTCACCTGAATCCCAGGAGTAAACTCCTCGGAGAACGTAGTAGCTGTCACCAGTGGTACAGGCCAGAGCACTGCCAATGTCAACCTGAAAGAAAAATATTCATTATATTTTTATTAATGTAAGCCAACAAAGCATTTATGACTAGTCAGAATCTACCGCCGGCTCGGAATGCCGCTTCCACTGAGAAGAGCCGGCGAGAAACTCAATGGTTACTCTTTTCAATAGAATGAAAGATGGTGTACATTCTCAGGAACAGCGACAGAATGTTAGAAGACGACACTATTGTCACTAGGAACCACTAGAGAGTAATACAATAGTAGTTCAGTATTGCCAAGATAATTAATAATCACTCAGTGGTTAGAGGGGCAGCTGTCTTTACTGAGGGGTCACGGGTACAACCTATACTCGAGTAATATCTAAATTTATCACAGGGGCTAACTCTCTGCTAGTGACTGTCGCTCGATTCGACTCGCTATACGTCAAAACTGACGTATAGCGTAAATGAATACGTCAGTTTTTACCGTTTTTCTACAGGAGATATTTTTATCCTGGTAGTTTTTGGTTAAATCACAGCTATAAGAAAATAAAATATTTTCTAAATAAACCATAAACAGTAAAGATGAATAAGTTGTGATTAGGAAAATTGTTTGTCTGATGGACATTGTCAAAAGTGCTTTCAATATAAATATACTGATTCTCCATTTTGGTTTTCCAAAATGGACGGTCACATTTTTATATTGTATTGTTATTCGTTGTGTTTGTTATTGCTATTTGTTACTTGACACTGGCGAAATACCTATTAAGGCTAAAGCGCCCATCTAGCCCGCGAAGTTCAAATTTTTTGAGTTCTTTTAGATTTTTTTCAAAATCTGACAATAATAGAAAAAATTTGTAATTCGCGCAAAAGAACATGTGCAGTGCATTTATTAATATATCCAACTTACTCTAAAACATTTCAAGAACGACAGCTATCCAGATAATCTGGCAATTTTTGTATATTTAGTGATTTACTAGTATCATATCCACCGTGATAATATTTAGAGTAAAATAAATGTATTAATAAATGCACTGATTCGCTGATTCGCCAGCTTTAGCCTTAAACTGGGTGGGCCATATTTTTAAAGATAGAAAGAAGAAGAAGAAATATACTGATATAATATTGTCAAAATGACGTATTCAGATACGTGTCATTATAGCTTTGACATATTGCAAGTCGAATGTGATTCGAATCGACCGTCTGTCGTCATGGTCGGACCCACAGATATAAATTTACATAAATAACGCAAATGCATGTACGTCGCGTGTCCGAACTCCGACCAAGCGTCAAGGTTTGGTCGCCGCTAACTTGTGAGCGAGCGAGTGTGGTCCCACAGATATAAAAAATATGAGTATGAGCGAGATAATCACTCGAGAGAATCGTAGCGGGCGGAGGGCATCGGCGGCATCGGTGTCTTTGAATCGGTTTGGATTTCCCGTCACTAATGACGTCACAGGTGTTAAATATTCGGCACGCTTGGTTTCAATACAAATCGTGATACTTGCGTTATCTATATCTATGGTCGGGCCCCAGTTTGTACTCACTCTGCAAAGATTGTTGATAGGATTGGTGGGCTGGCCGCAGACGCAACTGTCCTGGTCGTACTGCTCGAGCAGATGAGGGTAGTCCTGGGAGATCTTGGCCTGGCACTGGCCAGGGTTGATGAGGGACACGTTCAGACTGTGCATGATGCTGCCTTCGAGGTGGGCTGGCGACAAAGGAAAATAAAACATTAAATAAAGCTAATTTCTGATGAAATGTTAAGTAAATTGATTTATAGCTATGATATTAATTATTCTAAGGGGGTTTATCACAGCAATCGATCTTCTATGGACAGCAACCGCCGCATCGGTTTAGTTATTCATACAGGGATGCTACTCTTAGCAACGATAATCGATATATCGTGACGACCGCTTGGCGCAGTGGTTCGAGCGTAGGCCGCTCGGCTCACTGCACATGGTGGTTGCGGGTCCGATTCCCGCTGGGGCAAATTGCGGAAATGGCCTTTTCGTATTTTGCCCCGGTCCGGGTGTCACCGGGATCGCCCCCAGTCCATTGTACGGTACCCATAGTACAAGCGTTGCTTAGTTTGGGACCATACAGTTGGTGTGTCAGTCTGGCGATATTTATTCGTATTGTCAAATCGTACTCTAAATTCCATATTTATTGCCGTCGTATCGATTACTGAACGAACAATACAAAATTATCGTTAGTTCAGACGATATACGACCGCAATAAAGATGTAGGATTCGACGATACGAATGTCACGATATATCGATTATCGTTGCTAAGAGTAGCACCTCTGTATCGTACATCTTATCGAATTCGGAAGCTATAACCAAGCTGTAGCCAATTGGTGACAGCTTATTTAAGTACGAGTTGGCTCGACGGGGTAGTACCACCCTCTTACAGAAGATCAGCATAAAGTTGTAATTATAGCTGTTTCGTACGATGGGTGAGAGAGCCGACAGCTTAACCCTTCCGTTACCCTCCCTATGTCCCACTCCCCTTCAGGTCAGAACCGTGCGAGCTATAGCTTTGGTATTGCAAGCATCTATAGGCTACAGTAACTGCTTAACATGGGCCAGGTCGTCTTTGTTCTTTATAAAAAGGAAAACACGGCAGCGGCTGTGTACGAAGTCACCGTGCGAGAGCCATTCTGACATCGATGGCAAGGATTGATATCAAACTTTGAACCACTCAGTTAAGGGCACCCGCTTTAACCACTGAATTAAAGTCGCAACTTATTTACAACTAGCTGAGCCCGTGACTTCGTCCGCGTGGAATTTAACTTAACAAAAAAGCCCGCTCCCGCGTTCTGAGCCCGCGCGACAGGACCCATTTTTTAATTTTGTTTTTCTAAAATAAAAGTAGCCTAAGTTACTGCTTATAACAGCAGCTATCTACCAGTGAAAGACCCGTCAAAATCGCTCCAGCCGTTTCGGAGATACTCTTTGATTTCATTTGTTTTACGCGGAACTCTAAATGTTTTTCTAAAATTAAAGTAGCCTAAGTTACTCCTTTAAACATCGGCTATCTGCCAGTGAAAGTCCCGTCAAAATCGGTCCAGCCGTTTCGGAGATTACCCGGAACAAACACACAGACAGACAGACAGACAGACATACAGACAGACAAAACATTTTTAAATCGCGTTTTTGTTATAGGTGTCGTATGTACTTTCATATGCATTTAGAAAAAAAGTGTTATTCTGATTTTACAAACAGACACTCCAATTTTATTTATTTGTATAGATATTCATGACTGCTTAGTGTGAAAATATTGTGTGTATAAAATGCAAAAAAATCCTTGCAAAATCATTATCTAAACATTTCGTAAGACACACATATAAGTTATTTATAACCATATCGATGTGTCGATGTCATCCGAATTTTGAACAGTTTTTTTTTATAATATTTATTTAAATTTTTGTAATTTGTATGCGATTGGATTTGAACACCTGGCTCGTAAATAATGTCATTTCTGTTCGAATATTGACTCTTTTAGTGTGTGTTGACGCACAGACACACGCCCCTCCCTTGACATACGTCGACACACCCCCAATAACTCACAAACCCACCATCAAACTGTCATAAACGAACCACCACATAACATAGATGTTAACCTACCTAACATACTCATGGAAACACAACAAATATAACATACAACACTATTGTACCAATAACAGTCCCTATTGCCAATAACTGGATCGTACGGCTTTGAAGTGTTCCTGTAATGAACAGCCCAGTTTACCAAACAAAACCTACTGACTAAATTAGTTAATTTCAATCAACAATATGAATAATTTAATACGTTAATTTACTACGGATATTTTTCACACTCAAGGATGTAAGAATTTATTGATGAACTAGCTGAGCCCGCGACTTCGCCCGCGTGGAATTTAACTTAACAAAAAAGCCCGCTCCCGCGTTCTGACCCCGCACGACAGAACCCATTTTTTCATTTTTTTAAATTTTGTTTTTCTAAAATAGAATTTACTGCTTATAACATCAGCTATCTACCAGTGAAAGTCCCGTCAAAATCGGTCCCCCCGTTTCGGAGATACTCTTTGATTTCATGTGTTTTTATTTTTTTACGCGGAACCCTAATTGTTTTTCAAAAATTAAAGTAACCTAAGTTACTCCCTATTACAACAGCTATCTGCCAGTGAAAGTCCTCTCAAAATCGGTCTAGCCGTTTTGGAGATTACCTGGAACAAACACACAGACAGACAGACAGACAGACAGACAGACAAAAAATGTTAAATCGCGGTTTTGCTATAGGTGTCGTATGTACTTTCATATGAATTTAGTGAAAAGGTGTTATTTTGATATTAGAAACAGACACTCCAATTTTATTTATTTGTATAGATTAAGAATGTCGACAAATAATAAATGATATACTATCATGCCTATAATCCTCGCAGGTATGGGCAGAGATGCACAGTGTACCAATGTATTAATCATTATAATGACATTTTCCATTGACATTCCCCTATTTTCCCGCCCCACTATCACAATCACCTTCAGGTCGGTAACGTGCGAGCAACGCCTTTGGTATTGCAAGCATCTATAGGCTACGGTAACTGCTTAACATCAGGCGAGTCGCACGCTGGTTTGTAGTGTTATGTATATTACGACTGCTTGGCGCAGTGGTTCGAGCGCAGGCCGCTCGGCTCACTGCACGGGGTGGTCGCGGGCTCGATTCCCGTCAGGGTAAATTTCGGAAATGGCCATTTCGTAATTTCCCCTGGTCTGGGTGTCACCGGGATCGCCCCCAGTCCATTGTACGGTGCCCATAGTACAAGCGTTGCTTAGTTTGGGACTGTAAAGGTGAGTCAGTCTGGCGATATTATTATAAAGATAAAGATGATCACGCGCTAAAATGTAAAGGAAAGAATCTTGAGGAAACTTTATTTCGAAAGACGTGTTATATTCGACAACCCTTGTCGGGCCAGCGTAGTATAGTAGATAATGGCCCAAATCCCCCTTGCATTAAGGGGTAACGTGTCCGGTGTAGGCAATTGACTCGCTTATACCGTCGTGTATTACGAAACTTAATAGAGCCGGCTATTACATTGATAAGCTGTAAAATACAAATTTTAATGTTTATTTGGTACCTAAATATCATTTGCTTGGCACTTGATAGTGGTTCCTGCAAACATTTTAATGTTAATTGATATGAACAAGTATAAAGTCAGTGAGTTTACGTTCAATTTGATTTGGGTAACCGGTTTGGTATGTGTGTCACTTAAAGCATGGATCTATGGAGATGTCAAGCCGCGCAATACTCTCAATACTAGGTGATACAAAATGGGTATACTATTTTTTTGCAACTTAACTTTGTAAATCTCAAACTATCGGCTTTGTGGGACAGTTGAAGTACTAAAGGTTTTGTAGACTTGTGAAATCGGTCAACAGCTGTATTCCTATAACACCTTTTGTTTTTCAAGTTCCCTCCAAAGCTGATGGTTTTAGAATTACAAAGTTAAGTTTTGAAAAAAAAAGTATACCCATTATGTGTCACCTTGTATAGTTCCACCCTCTCACAGAAGATAGGCGTGAAGTAGCTATTATAGCTGCGTTTCGCATGATGAGACAGAGAACCGGAAGTTGAACTTTCATTCCCTTTCCCTCCCTTTGACACACTCGTTTTCAAATCCGTAACGTGCGAGTAATGCCGTTGGTATTGCAAGCATCTATAGGCTACGGTAACCGCTTAACATCAGGCGGGTAATACGCAACGCACTCGACATATCTATATATATATAACTCAAAGGTGACTGACTGACTGACTGACTGATTGACATAGTGATCTATCAACGCACAGCCCAAACCACTGGACGGATCGGGCTGAAATTTGGCATGCAGGTACATGTTATGACGTAGGCATCCGCTAAGAAAGGATTTTGATTAATTCTACCCCCAAGGGGATAAAATAGGGGATGAAAGTTTTTATGAAACTTTGTCAATTAAATTCCAGCACAGCTAGTCATAATTAATGTTCAAATTATTTTGAATGATAGATATACTGTCATATAAACTGCAAATGACCTCAAAGAATAAACATTCAAATAAATCGTGATTGGAAAAATCCTTCCAAGTCATTCAGTTCACAAAGCACTTGTGCCGCCTGGGTAATAATCGTAAGTTTCTAATCTGTTCAAATGTTATAAATGATAATAGGTAAATAAATATCGCCAGACGAACACACCAACTGTATGTTCCAAACTAAGCAGCGCTTGTACTATGGGTACCGTACAATGGACTGAGGGCGATCCCAGTGACACCCAGAGCAGGACCAAATTACGAAAAGGCCATTTCCGAAATTTACCCTGACGGGAATCGAACCCGCAACCACCCGGTACAGTGAGCCGAGCGGCCTACGCTCGATCCACTGCGCCAAGCGGTCATCGATGTACACCTCTCCGAGGATTTAATCCGTATTGTTATTTTGTAATAATGATGAGTAAATTAACCCTTTCTACGTCCCACTCCTAGGCATGGGACTTCCCTCAATACGAGAGGGATTTTGGCCATACTCCCCCACACTGACCCAGTGCGGGTTGGATTTCACATGTCTTCCGAATTGGTTACATTTTCTAAGACATGCAGGTTTCCTCACGATGTTTTCCTTCACCGTGAGTGATAATTATATTTAAATTATTATGAGAAGATTACTAAATATTGCACAATGTCTCGCCGAATATAATATTGTATGTATGTGTGTGTAGACGTTTATCAATAACCGGTTCTATGTAGGGCTGTTGAAAAAAATCGTGACCAAATTTTTTAATAATTTGTTTTGTGATTTTGTTAAATGTCAAATTCTTTTGTTTTTCGTATCGCATAATTATTATTAGTAACCAACATAAAAACTCGTGGAATACTAATTGCATTATTATGTATTTAAGTAAGTAGGTAGGTATATATAAATAACGAAATTGATTTGATTTTACAACATTGTTGGAGTTTTATACATCTATACAAATAAATAAAATTGGAGTGTCTGTTTGTAATATCAAAATAACACCTTTTCACTAAATGCATATGAAAGTACACACGACACCTATAACAAAAACGCGATTTAATTTTTTTTTCTGTCTGTCTGTATGTTTGTTCCGGGTAATCTCCGAAACGGCTGGACCGATTATGACGGGACTTTCACTGGTAGATAGCTGATGTTATAAGGAGTAACTTAGGCTCATTTAATTTTAGAAAAACAATTATGGTTCCGCGTAAAAAATAAAAACACATGAAATCGAAGAGTATCTCCGAAACGGCTGGACCGATTATGACGGGACTTTCACTGGTAGATAGCTGATGTTATAAGCAGTAACTTAGGCTACTTTTATTTTAGAAAAGCAAAAAAAATGGGTCCTGTCGCGCGGGCTCAGAACGCGGGAGCGGGCTTCTTTGTTAAGTTAAATTCCACGCGGCAATTTTGTGCGAGCAATTTTTATATTATTTATTATTGTATTGCAAGCATCTACTATGTGAAACAGAAAGTGTATACTAATTTTTTGCAACTTTACTTTGTAAATCTAAATCTATCGGCTTTGTGGGACAGTTGGAGTACCTACTAAAGGTTTTGTAGACTTATGATATCTATCAACAGCTGTATCCCTGTAACACCTTTTGTTTTTCAAGTTTCCTCCAAAGCTGATAGTTTTAGAATTACAAAGTTAAGTTTTGAAAAGGAAATATACCCTTTCTGTTTCAACCTGTATAGGCTGCGGTAACTGTCTCGCATAAGGCGGCTCGTTTGTTTTCCGACTTCGTTAAGTAGGTATATAAAATAACAAAAAACTTCGGTCTAGACATTTAAGATTGATTGAACCGTAGTCTCCGTGGCACATTAATATTCTATAATCCAGCGATATATTCAGTGATTATGTGCAAATGGCGAAGCCACGGGCTAACCTTGAATTTTGAATTCTGAGACGACGTTCAATATGAAAATCATCACTACATAGTATAAAACAAAGTCGCTTCCCGCTGTCAGTCTGTCCATATGTGTGCTTAGATCTTTAAAACTACGCAACGGATATTAATGCGGTTTTTTAAATTATAGAGTGATTCAACAGGAAGGTTTATATGTATAACTAGCTGAGCCCGCGACTTCGTCCGCGTGGAATTTAACTTAACAAAAATGTAATTTAACATTTGCGAGTCGATGTTTCGTGTTTTATAAACCTACTATCGCAAAAGCCCGCTCGCACGTTGTGAGCCCGCGCGACAGGCAGCATTTGTTAACTATTTTTTAGGTAGCCTAAGTTACTGCTTATAACATCAGCTATCTGCCAGTGAAAATCCCGTCAAAATCGGTCCAGCCGTTTCGGAGATTACCCGAAACAATCACACAGACAGACAGACAGACGGACAGTCAGACAATTTTTTTTTAAATCGCGTTTTTGTTATACCGCATGTACTTTCATATGCATTTAGTAAAAACTTGTTATTTTGATATTACAAACAGACACTTCAATTTTATTCATTTGTATAGATACCTACATGCATAATATAGTAGAGAAACACTGAAAATTTTAGAGGTTTCTTGCACCCGTGCGAAGCCGGGGGCTGGTCGCTAGTTAAGTAGGTATATAACGTTGAACTCTCGTACACGAGAGCGAAAATTGATTCCCATCCACCTCAGCTGGGGAGAAGAGTTGCAACGCCCCAACGGCGACGGTATTTTGTTGTCGGCAAACAAGCGTGCGAAGCCTGATGTGAAGCAGTCACCGTAGCCTATAGATGCTGGCAATGCCAATGGCATTGCTCGCACATTGTCAACCTAATGGGGAGTAGGATAGGGGGACAGGAAGAGGGAGTGGGTTGGCCTTCCGACTCTCTTTTCCTGATAATGAAAATGATACCTAATCATATTGGAGTTAAGGCCCGTATTCATAAATCGATCTCAAGTCTGAGAGCGGATTGAGTACGCTTTTGATATGTCATTTTGTACTGGTATGACATAAGAATGACTTTTCCAAGATCGCTCTCAGACTTGAGATCGATTTATTAATACGGCCATATGGCTTCCACATAGATTATTAAATAGTACTGTTGGCGCCTCATGTTTATTATAATATACTAGCTGAGCCCGCGACTTCGTCCGCGTGGAATTTAACTTAACAAAAAAGCCCGCTCCCGCGTTCTGAGCCCGCACGACAGAACCCATTTTTTCATTTTTAAAATTTTGTTTTTCTAAAATAAAAGTAGCCTAAGTTACTCCCTATTACATCAGCTATCTGCCAGTGAAAGTCCCGTCAAAATCGGTCCAGCCGTTTCGGAGATTACCCGGAACAAACACACAGACAGACAGACAATATTTTTTTTAATCGCGTTTTTGCTATAGGTGTCGTATGTACTTTCATATGCATTTAGTGAAAAGGTGTTATTTTGATATTACAAACAGACACTCCAAATTTATTTATTTGTATAGATATACGCGTGCGGAGAGCCTTATGAATACATACTGTCATCACCCTACCTACCCCTTCCACGCATGCAGCTGGATTAACCCCGCCATGCGAGGCGCACTCGCCATTAGATTGCCTCCAAGTTAAGACCCATTTATCAAATTTACAATAAATAATAAATTGGTCGAAAAATCTATTGTGTTTGAGTCGCCTATTTTTCCTTATGTTCCCGTACTGAACAAGTACTACTAGTGGTGGAAATTCGACCATAATTCATTAAACCCAAAAAACCCTTCTTGATTGACACTGGCACGCAGAATGCACTATGGAAGTCCCGCCCTCCGAAATAAAGAAAAAGAAAACTGTCATCGTTTGACAGCCAGTCAGTTACCAAGTGGAAGTTACAAATTTGTGTGTGTCAAACGCATGGCTGCGGTACCCGCACTGGGCCCCACGGTAGTGTGTGTAATGTTTTATTTATTGATTTAAATGTATTTCTAAGTATTATAATATAAAAATATTTGCATTCTGCACTCCTTCTCTATATAAACTATAAGTGAGCTAAATTTCATACTCCTCCGTCCGCGCAATTTTCGTGAAAAGGGGTACAAAGTTTTTGCTTCACGTATTAATATACAGATAATTAGTTTTTTGTGTTTGCAAAATGCGTAGTCTATAGCGGTTTTATCGCTGTCGCGTCGCTATCGCCTCGCCGGTGCGACCCCGGCCTTAGACGCGGCGTGGCTTTAGATGTCTCTACCGGCAACCAGATGGTAAATGTCAAGATCTTTTATATAACAAATCAAAGGCGATCCGACATATTTGGCCGAGTTGATGTGACCCTTGCGATGTAATTGGCGGTAACCTTACAATCCGAACTCTATACATGCCTGTTATAAGGTCTTATCTTAATAATGCATGACAATTTGCATAGCGCCTCTGTTAATGCTTATGATTACCTACCATTAAATAAATCCTTACTAATATTATAAATGCGAAAGTAACTCTGTCTGTCTGTCTGTCGCGCTTTCACGCCAAAACTACTGAACCGATTTAAATCAAATTTGGTACACAGATAGTCTAGAACCTGTAAAAGGACATAGGCTACTTTTTAAGGGATTGAATGTAGGGGATGAAAAGTTGTATGGAAGTTTCGTCATTTTTAGAGCTAGTAGCTTGAAATTTATTTTCTAGGCTGTTGATTCGATATAAATAGATACGATATTCAAAGTTTGTAAAAGTTTTACCCTGAAGGGTGGGTAAAATAACAATAGGGAATAGGGGATGAAAGTTTGTATGGAAATATGTACGGTTTATGTGAATGTTTTACAAGTTTGCGGCAAGGGACAAAATATTAAAGCTATTCTGATGTAACATTTACGGATTCATTACAAAATATGAACTGACATTAACGCGAGTAAGAAACTTGCCAAGCACCGTGCCGAATAATTAAAAATGTTACCCAAAGACACTATTCCACCTGGACAAAGTCGTGGGCACAGACAGCTAGTCTATACAAATAAATAAAATTTGAGTGTCTGTTTGTAATATCAAAATAACACCTTTTCACTAAATGCATATGACAGTACATACGACACCTATAGCAAAAACGCGATTTAATTTTTTTTTGTCTGCCTGTCTGTCTGTCTGTCTGTGTGTTTGTTCCGGGTAATCTCCGAAACCGCTGGACCGATTTTGACGGGACTTTCACTGGTGGATAGCTGATGTTATAAGCAGTAACTTAGACTACTTTTATTTTAGAAAAACAAAATTAAAAAAATGGGTTCTGTCGCGCGGGCTCAGAAACCGGGAGCGGGCTTTTCTGTTAAGTTAAATTCCACGCGGACGAAGTCGCGGGCTCAGCTAGTATATAATAAATATCGCCAGACGGACACACCAACTGTATGTTCCCAAACTAAGCAACGCTTGTACTGTGGGTACCGTACAATGGACTGGGGGCGATCCCGGTGACACCCAGACCGGGGCAAATTACGAAAAGGCCATTTCCAAAATTTGCTCCGGCGGCAATCGAACCCGCAACGACCATGTGCAGTGAGCCCAGCGGCCTACGCTCGAACCACTGCGCCAAGCGGTCGTAAAATGTGTGATGGGTTTCTTTTAAAAAGCTTACATGCCTTTTAAACCATTAGTACTCGCGGGACTGCTCTATTTTAACCAAATGTAATACTATGAGCTGATTGGTTAAGCACGCGTCTTGCGGGCACCAGGTCCTGGGTTCAAACCCCGGCTCGCAACTCTAGGTTTTTCAAAATCTATGAGCGAATCATACTTTCTATATGATTATCACTTGCTTACGCTGAAGGAAAACATCTGAAATCTGCATGTCTTGGAAAATCTAACCAATTTTCGAATGACATGTGTAATCCGCCAACCCGCACTGGGCAAGCATGTTGGATTACGACCTGAATCCCCCTCGTAATGAGGGGAGGCCCGGGCCCAGGACTGAGACGCCAAAAGGGCTAAATTATTATTATTATTAATGCTCTATTAGAAACTATTTATTACCTAACTTTATCGACGCATGTATTTCGCTGTTACACCCGCAGGTAGACTGGGAGGCTGTTCTCACGGACAGTACACGTCATAAACTTAGTATAGTAATGTCTATGGTAAGTCCATGTCTGATCCCCCCCCCCCCCCTCGTTACGTCATCACGCTCGACCGCGGTTACTCAACTGTTACACATGGATTAAGTTTCTCAAAAGGGGGCCATTGTTTTGTCATTAAAATAATCACTTTGGCCCCAATAAAGTGGAGTTTGTATATTCGGTTTAGATAAAGCATTGAAATTCAAATTCAAAATTGTTTTTATTCATGTAAGCCAACAAAGCATTTATGAATAGTCAGAATCTACCACCGGTTCGGAATACTGCTTCCACTGAGAAGAGCCGGCAAGAAACTCAATGGTTACTCTTTTCAATGAATGAAAGATGGTGTACATTCTCAGGAACAGCATAAAAAAATAATATGAGCAGGCAACACCATTGCCACTAAATAGCTAATAGTAAATAATAATCATATTTATGTAATAATGTACAAATATAACTAACTTCCAAAATAGCACTCGCTGGACGATAATAATCAATATCTATTGCCTTGGTCATCGCATGACGCGTGAACGGAGGGAACGATTTCGCTAATTCTGTTTTGTTGTGTTTATTATTCTCAGGAGAAGGTTCTTATGAAAGAAAAAATTAAGAAAGTTAACCGGAATAATTCGAAATCAATATTCAAAGTTAAGACAGGACAACGTCTGTCGGGGCAGCTAGTTAATAATAAATATCGCCAAACTGACATACCAACTGTACCCAAACTAAGCAACGCTTGTACTATGGGTGGGACTGGGGGCAATCCCAGTGACACCCAGACTTGGGCAAATTACGAAAAGGCCATTTCCCAAATTTGCCCCGACGGGAATCGAACCCGCAACCGCCATGTGCACTGAGCCGAGCGGCCACAATAATATAACAATTATAGATACAAGAAAAATGTCATAAAGCCATAAAGCATAGCAGTAGAGGAGGTTGCAAAGGTGTAAACTTAAATTTAAATCTAAGTAATGTTTATATTATAATCCCACTAGCTGAGCCCGCGACTTCGTCCGCGTGGAATTTAACTTAACAAAAAAGCTCGCTCCCGCGTTCTGAGCCCGAACGACAGAACCCATTTTTTCATTTTTAAAAATTTTGTTTTTCTAAAATAAAAGTAGCCTAAGTTACTGCTTATAACATCAGCTATCTACCAGTGAAAGTCCCGTCAAAATCGGTCCACCCGTTTCGGAGATACTCTTTGATTTCATGTGTTTTTATTTTTTTACGCGGAATCCTAATTGTTTTTCGAAAATTAAAGTAGCCTAAGTTACTCCCTATTACATCAGATATCTGCCAGTGAAAGTCCCGTCAAAATCGGTCGAGCTGTTTCGGAGATTACCCGGAACAAACACACAGACCGACAGACAGACAGACAGACAGACAAAAATTTTTAAATCGCGTTTTTGCTATAGGTGTCGTATGTACTTTCATATGCATTTAGTAAAAAGGTGTTATTTTGATATTACAAACAGACACTCCAATTTTATTTATTTGTATGTAGTATGTATGTATATGTATATGTATAGATTACAAAGGTTAGCGGGAAGAAATGAGTATTTCTGCCTACCTCGTCAGGAAAGACAGTCGCGTATAAAATTTACAAGCGCAGACGCACCGATTGAGTTCCAACCTATCACACACGTAACATACTGATGTAATCTCAAATTCATTGTCACACCACTTTCTGATAAGTGTCACTTAAGTGTTATCTCATATTATGTTGTCTCAAAAAACCTCACCAAACCTTACCCCGCCAACAATAAAGTCGATAAACGCATAGAAAAAAGATTTCTCGAACGCAAAATAAATTTCACAGGTTTGTGTGATAACCAATTAACGCTCGCGCCTTTTGTGATCCTTAAAACAAAGGTATAGAGGTGAATTTTGATTGTGTCGGCAGCATGTTTACGTTGGTCCCGACACTGGTTTCTTCATATATTAGGCTCGAGTTACGATTGACAAAAAGAATGTCGTCAATATTTCTTTTTGCCCAATCTGGGTTATTAGTACATTATTAGGGGTCAAATGGTCATTAATTTGAATTTTAGACGAATAAGAAATGTGCGAATCTCATAACCAACAAAGATTATAACCAGTGAATGGTGAAGTAAAACATCGTGAAGAAACCCGCAAGTCTTTTGAAAGACTGGGCCACTACGGACTATTGACCGAATCCCCCTCGCAAGGAGGAGGCATGACCTAAAAAAATATGCCACAAACTTGATTTCCAATTTGCACCTTCGAGAATGACGTTCTATACAAATAAATAAAATTGAAGTGTCTGTTTGTTATGTCAAAATAAAAGATTTTACTATAATTGCATATTGTGAAAGTATATGCGGTATTTATAACCCGATCGGGGTAGTACCATATTCTCACAGAAGATCGACGTAAAGTAGCGTACGTTTCGCAGGATGAGTAAGAGATCCCGAAGTCCAATCCCCGCTTGTATAATTATATCCTACTAATATTATAAATGCGAAAGTTTGTGAGTGTGGGTATGTATGTATGTATGTTTGTTACTCCTTCACGCAAAAACTACTGAACGGATTTTGATGAAATTTGGAACACAGATAGATTATAACCGAGATTAACATATAGGATACTTTTTAACCCGATAATCCCGATTTTTTTGCTAAGTTAAAATACTACGCGGATGAAGTCGCGGGGCACAGCTAGTTGTACTATATTTAAGGAACGGACCCATAATACGTGACCCGTTCAGGGGGGAGAGAGGTCTTCAAATACCACGCCTGGTCACAGTGACTTCTTAGGTTTTGTCACGTAGTCAATATCCTCTCGGGAAATCTCGCGCGATCTCGATTTTTTTACTGTTTGCAAAAAATGTTTGAAAACCGTATTTATTTTTTACTACGTGAAAACTGAAGGGAGAGGGGGGTCTTGACATACACTACTTGGTGTGTTCACCAAGGGGGGGAGGAAACGGGATAATAAATTGTAAAAATTGTCACGTAGTATGGGTACGCTCCCTTACATTTATGTACTCAGAATGTTCAATTTTCATTGGACAAAACGACAGCAAAAAAAATGAGGGTCCCACGTACATACCGTATACCCATAACATCCGTCATATCGATTTTGTTCGTATAAAATGTAGCCTATATCACCCGGTGCATAATAACGAATCGATTGACACCTCATTCATCAAAATCGGACGGGTAGTTTAGGCGCTACGGAGGAACACAATAATGGTACAAATATAGACTGTTAAAAACATAGCCCTATCTTTTGGCTTTGCTGTAGTCGGGGAAAAATTAAAATTGAACTCACCTTGCAACACTTGTTTTCCCCATCCGGTCACAACGCACTCTCCGGCGCCATTATAGAACGCGTCCAAGCTGTCACTGGCTGACGGCAAGCAAATAGGCCAGATGTTCTTCGCCAATCTCAAGTTTTCAGTCAGAACAAGGATCGCGGCGTCATACTTGAAAGCGCCGGCCTTGTAGAAGGGATGCCTCAGAATGTGTTTGACTTGGACAATCTGGAACGGCAGGGGCTCGTCGTCGATTCCCAGCTTCCATTCGCCTCCTTTGATCAACACGTTCTTAGCTTCCAGGCTATGGAGAGAATAGGCACTATAAGTAAAATGTAGCCCGATAAAAATAGCAACTGTACGGTCCCAAAGCATCGCTTGTACTATGGGTACCGTACAATGGACTGGGGGCGATCCAAGTGACACCCAGACTGGTGGAAATTGCGGGAATCGAACCCTAACGACTTCAAATGAAGGAAATTAGAAGATCCCTGGTTATTTATAGCTTGTTAGTGCACCCAGGTTTAATTTAAGTCGGTTTATTTTTTCTAAAATATTTTTTTATTGTTGAACTACCTATTGAATTGCTAGTAACCGCAAATAGTCCATATCTCTGGAACTACTGAACCGATTTTGATGAAATTCCTACGGAGCCACCTGGAGAGTATAACCTTTTTATCAAATATATTTAATTCGCTCCACAATTAGCGGAGAACTCGTTGAGTATACAGAAAAAGATAAAAATAAACAAAAAAACACAGTCTAACATGGAACCTTCCCCTTTTTTGGAGGGGGTTTCAAAGTCTTACCCTTCAACGCAGCTGGCAGAGGTAACGACAACATCAGGTCTGGTGATGACTCCGCCGCACAGAAGACTTTTGTTCGTTTGCAGAAGGACCATCGCTTGCCAGGGTATCTCCGCGAAGTCTACCTCCAACTCCTTGTGGTTTCCGTATGGTTTCTGAGGCTGCAAGGGCACAAGAGATAATATAAATTTCGCCAGACTGACACACCAAATCTATGGTCCCAAACTAAGAAACGCTTATACTATGGGTACAGTACAAAGAATTTTTATATTACAAATTCTTTGGTACAGTACAATGGATTGGGGGCGTTCCCAGTGACACCAAGACCTGGGAAAATTACGAAAGGCCATTTTCGAAAGATACCACGAAGGGAATCGAACCCGCAACCACCATGTGCAGTGAACCGAGCGGCCTATGCTCGAACCACTGCACTAAGGGGTCGTCAATATTGAACTGATATTCAAAACATCGAGCGGAAAACTGCACTTTTTTATAATTATATACTTAACAATGTCGGAAAACAAGCTTAAGATCCGATTTTGAGCAATTATAGTATCCTATAGATGCTTGCAATACCAAAGGCCGCGCCATGCGTCGTCTAACAGGAGCTGCCTGGTCGCGACGGGCTCGCCGCCTGTCGCGCGGCTCTGTAGCCAATGTTGGTGACGAGTATGTTACAAATGGTTTAAGATATAATTTAAAATACTTAAACGTCATCAAATCGGCAATGATGGTTGCAAGCTCAATAATGGTTAGAACAGATTCCGTACCTAAATCCATGTAAGAGTCGCTTAGTTTGGAACGAAACTGTTGTTTGTTTTTAAATGTCCGCTCCAATCTCCTAAATACCTACTTTCCCTATTTAGCATAAGATAAAGTAATGTTGTGTGACCTTGAATGTCATCACCTGACCTCAGGCAACACGACGAGACCCAGAGGTCACATGATTGACCCTTACACATACAATTATGTAATTTCAACTATTCATTGGTAAGATTACGAAATAAATCAATAAAATTAACGGAGTTTACACTTGGTTTAACTCGTATAAATACTTTTGATAATATAATCATGATGGCGATCCCCGACAGGTTGGTCAGAGAAATTCAAAACAGTTGAACAGATTTGTAACATACACTCGTCGCCAACATTGGCTACAGAGCCGCGCGACAGGCGGCGAGCCCGTCGCGAACAGGCAGCTCCTGTTAGACGACGCATGGCGCGGCCTGTAGTCGCCGCGACACCCGCGGGGGGACTGGGAGATAGTATAGTTATCTTTTACAGTTCTATTCTACCTTCGTGGAATAGAGATAATATATGATATTTTATACCAGGTGAAACAGAAATGTACTTTTAATTTTACAGATTTACTATGTAGATCTAAAACTATCGGCTTTGTGGGACAGTTGAAGTACTAGAGGTTTTGTAGACTTATTAAATCTGTCAACAGCTGTATCCCTGTAACACCTTTTGTTTTTCAAGTTTCCTCCAAAGCGGATAGTTTTAGAATCACAAAGTAAAGTTTTGAAAAAAAGTATACCCCTTCTGTTTCAACTTGTATAAAGCAAAGATTGTGACATAAGCTTGATGCTTCTGTCTATGTATCCTTATTTCCGAGTGTGTCCTAGATGTAGGAATCATATTGATTTAGAGAGACGTTTTTAGATAAGTTTTATGAGAAATAATTTTAATCGTTTTTTTTTTATTATAATCCATTAGCTTTTGCGCGCTGCTTTGCAAGCGTATATTTTATTTTCTGGATGTCGATAACAGCACTGGGTCCAACTATCGTTTAGAACCAGGCTGATGACGTCAAAAGTGTAATAATAAATTTCATAAAATCGGTTCAGCCGTTTATGAGGAGAATAATGAACACACACCGGAATTTTATTTGTAGAGAAAAATTAATATTTTTTTAATAAAATAACAGTATTTTTAGTTATTAAAAACTTGGGTTTCACCCAAAACACCGTATTCAATAATTAAACATTGGAATTCCATCAATTAAGTACCGGTATCAATATATTATAAAAATAATATTGTATTTTAAGTGAATATACTAAAAAAACGTTACTAAGTGATATTGCTAACGAATCTAACGAATTAGGTACAGTAAAAAAATAATTTCAATCGATTATTCATGGTATATTAATATTAAAAGCATAGACAAACGATTATTTTTGGCGATTTTCAATAAGACCGGTTTTACCAGAGTTTTGGAGTGACTATATAAATTTAAATATAGACAGACCATCATTGGTCCAAAACCAAGCAACGCTTGTACTGTGGGTCCCGTACTATGGACTGGGGGCGATCCCAGTGACACCCAAACCGCAGGTGGTAAATTAGTTAACAATTTCTCAAATTCATATTATATTTAGTTTATGGTTTAAACAAAAAACTAATGTGTCTTTGGAACGACGTGGTCTACAAAAAAAAGATTTATCTATGTTGTAGTGTAGCTGTTTAATGTATTATTTTTCAATAATATTTTCTTAGTTTTCACTTTAGGAACATTAAGGAACTCCTGTGCGAAATTGCATGTTTGTAGGCCCTCCAGCTTTGGCTGTGGGTTGTCTCTTAGTGAGGGTTATAAGATGTTTTATTTAATCGACTAGCTTCTCTCGCGACTTTGTCCGCGTTGACCTAGGTAATGTATTCTATGTGTTAATCCAGATCATAAACTATCTGTGTGCCAAATTTCGTTAGCAATAAATAAATAAATATCGCCAGACGAACACACCAACTGTATGGTCCTAAACTAAGCAACGCCTGTACTATGAGTACCGTACAATAGACACCCAGACCTGGGCGAATTACGAAAAGGCAATTTCCGAAAAATACCCTAACGGGAATCGAATCCGCATTCAAATCCGCTCAGCCGTTTTTGCGCGATTGAGCAACAAACATACAAACATCCACATTTGTAATACATTCTTCGAGTCTTCAAAGGCAAATCTAACTGCTTGTTGGGTAAACTAATCAAAAAGTTAATAATTAACAAACTAGTTTTAATTAAAGTGAAGAGTTTCGATTAGCCAATAGTGCAATTACACCACACGTAACTAAATGTCATCGAACTAGTGATGGGGTTAGGCAATTAACTGGTTATTCTTATAGTGATGTTACAATTGTAACCTTGGTTAGTCACCTGTTGATTGGGCATCACTATTTTGACATATTGACCCAGCGTCATTAAAATAAAATTACCCTTTACGCTTAGATTAAGAATACTAATAGAGGTGTTGTGATTCGTAAATCCGTAAGGGACGGCAACAGTGTACAGAAGTAAAAGCAATCTAACGCGGATTTTGATAAGGGTTAATTTTTATAACTAACCCAAACATCCTGGCCCCACTTATGTCGTTTGGGTTTGTTTTTTTTCTGTAAACTGACAATATCTAGCTAGCTAGAATATAATTTCCTTATTGAAATGGCTACGGAATCCTTCATTGTTTATGGCCTTACGTGCAGTTGGCCAATCTATACAAATAAATAAAATTGGAGTGTCTGTTTGTAATATCAAAATAACACCTTTTCACTAAATGCATATGAAAGTACATACGACACCTATAGCAAAAACGCGATTTAAAACATTTTTGTCTGTCTGTCTGTGTGTTTGTTCCGGGTAATCTCCGAAACGGCTGGACCGATTTCGACGGGACTTTCACTGGCAGATAGCTGATGTTATAGGGAGTAACTTAAGCTACTTTAATTTTAGAAAAACAATTAGGGTTCCGCGTAAAAAAATAAAAACACATGAAATCAAAGAGTATCTCCGAAACGGGTGGACCGATTTCACGGGACTTTCGCTGATAGATAGCTGATGTTATAAGCAGTAACTTAGGCTACTTTTATTTAAGAAAAACAAAATTAAAAAATGGGTCCTGTCGTGCGGGCTCATAACGCGGTAGCGGGCTTTTTTGTTAAGTTAAATTCCATGCTGACGAAGTCGCGGGCTCAGCTAGTTTATAATAAAGTATCGCCGTAAGACACACCTCAAACTCTGGTTGTTACTTATTATGTGAACAATCTGCCTCAACCACTGAAACTAATTTTGA
Source organism: Notodonta dromedarius (assembly GCA_905147325.1). Lineage (NCBI taxonomy): Eukaryota > Metazoa > Arthropoda > Insecta > Lepidoptera > Notodontidae > Notodonta > Notodonta dromedarius. Next base: position 727,370 of record LR990189.1, read on the forward strand.
TTGGCACCAACAAATTGGTGCCGGTTGAACTAACAACTGAGCAAGACAATAGTTTCTCTATGCATGCATTGCATTCTGTGCTTTAAAAGTAACTAACAAAAGGTTGGCTTTGCTTTAATTGATATTACTGTGTAATATTGCTATCCCATACACCCGAACGCATAACTTAACTTCTATGGCATTCATTTTCTAAGTTGAATTCGATTTATTAAGGCTAAAGCGCCCATCTAGCCCGCGAAGTTCAAATTTTTTGAGTTCTTTTAGAAATTTTTCTAAATCTGACAATAATAAAAGACAAATTTTGTAATTCGCGAAAAAGACCGTGTGCAGTGCATTTATTAATATATCCAACTTACTCTAAAACATTTCAAGAACGACAGCTATCCAGATAATCTGGCAATCTTTGTATATTTAGTGATTTACTAGTATCATATCCACCGTGATAATATTTAGAGTAAAATAAATGTATTAATAAATGCACTGCACACGGTCTTTTTCGCGAATTACAAAATTTGTCTTTTATTAATGACGGATTTTGAAAAATTTCTAAAAGAACTCAAAAAATTTGAACTTCGCGGGTTAGACAGGCGCCTTCACCTTAATATAGAGATTTTAGAATAGGTAGCTCAACGATTTTGGATTCGCAAAGTTAAGGCTATAAATATACATGATTATTGCCACCACAGTCAAATTAACCCGTCAAACTTAATTCTTTATTTGACATCTTATAAACTTAACTCAATAAGTTATGAAAAAACCAATCAGCCGGAGTGATATTATTTTGATTATTATCATCTGATTTATAAAACGTGTTATGATTATACATTTAGATTTTATGACTATCAGACATTTTATGACAGAATCGGCGATATTGCGGAATATTTGATTACTAAATACAATATCGTTTGTATATTTATCATTATAATATATCTATATTATATATAAATGAATCTCTATTTCCTTGGTCATCGCATCACGCGTGAGCGGATGGAACGATTTCGCTAATTATTTTTTGTTGTGTTTATTATTGTCAGGAGACGATTCTTAAGAAAACAAAAAATTAAGAAGGTTGAGCGGAGCAATTCGAATTCAATATTCAAAGTTAAGACAGGACAACGTCTGTCGGGTCAGCTAGTAATATATAAAATCCGGTGTCCGTGTGTTATTTTATATTTTTAAATGTAATTAGAATGTATCATACATACAAATCTTCCGGACAAATTGTCTAAATTATTAAAGTGATAAACCGAATCAAAATCCGTTGCGTAGTTTAGAAGAACTAGGCGAATAAACAGACAGACGCAAATAGCGACTTTGTTTTATAAATATATTTTTATTTAATACAGGATAAAAATAATTTGCGTGTTTTTTTTTTCTATTTTTAAACTGTCTTAAAGAAGGTTCTGTTTTCCCGCTTGTGTTCGTTTGTTTTAAAATTATCGACCGTTTTTCATGATTCTTTCACTAGGGTCATCACATCTTTATATTTATGATAAGGTTTGAGTATTTAGAAATCATGATATAAAAATAGATGTATAAAGCGATCATAGAGCGCAAAAAAATTGAAATATGCCAATGAGTCTATTATTTGAAGTCGGTGCCAATATAAGTTTGCTGAGCCTTCTGTAAATGATAAGAAGATAGTTGGCACCGACGCCTCCAAATCACTATATAGTATAAAACAAAGTCGCTTCCCGCTGTCTGTCCCTATGTACGCTTAGATCTTTAAAACTACGCAACGGATTTTGATGCGGTTTTTTAATAGATAGAGTGATTCAAGAGGAAGGTTTATATGTATAATACATGCATAATATAGTAGAGAAACACTGATAATTTTTGAGCCGTGCGAAGCCGGGGCGGGTGGCTAGTAATATAATATAGGGGAGATTAGTACAAAACCGGGTATGGGGGTAAAACCGGGACATGGCCCTAACACTCTTAAATTAATTTCAAATTGCCGCGCGCTTTGTGCCGTGCAGTTAGCCGACTTGATTAATTTGTCAACAGAAGTTTGTTGACCTGCGCGTGTGCATGTAGTAAATATATAAAAAAAAAAGTTTTTGAGATAGTTTGATCTAATTTTGGAAGAATTTCAAAGCAGTATTCGATTATAGTGCGTTCAGGTAAGTGAATTTTGTTTTTGTAGCAAAGATTAAGTATATATCAAGGTTAAACGAACATTGGTTAAATACTTGTTGTGGCATGATTTTAGCTTATTATATTACTTTCTTTGTATATGGTGTGCTCGGGGTAAAACCGTACGGGGTAATACCGGGTGGTACCCGTTTTGTACCATTATTAGGTATTTTATTATATGTTATTTTGTATGTTTTATTGTTACAGTTATTAAACAAAATGCCACGAAATCATAAAAGGACGACTAATCGACAATCTTGGAGTGAAGAGGGTATGAAAAAAGCTATATTAGACTTTTAGGCATAGTTGAAACTCCAATTGAAAACACTGTTGTTAACACCAACTTAGCTAAATCTAAATAAATAAATAAATAAATAACACTGCAAGAACACCAGCATCAGGTTTCAGAAGCTTTAGTATTAAATCCACAATCAATCCCATCGCAGCAACCACCAAGTAGCCCATAACCAAGTACATCCCAGGAATGGCAGTCTTTAGCTTTTTCGCCAGCTAATATTTTACCTAAGCCTCATGTCGCAAGAAAAATATCTACAAAAGCTACAAATGCTCGTCGAGGTAAAACAGCTATTATTACTTCGTCACCTTATAAATTAGAACTAGAAGAAGATCTAAAAAAAAAGTAACATTTCAGATGATATTTGCATTTATTGCACAGAAATATATGGCAACACCAGATCCAGTGACGATTGGGTGCAATGACTGACATGCAAAAAATGGGCTCATGAAGGCTGGGAACCCGAGGAGCTGGACCAATTCAAGTGCTTCAGATCTTAGGGGCAAAGTCGGGTATAAATGAAGAGGGTACCCGGTTTTGGAACAGGCATGGGGCAAAAGCGTAAAATGGAAAGGTTTAGAAGTATATATTTTTTTAATATTCATATTTGTTAAACAAGTAATCTCATTTTTAAACTTAAAAGAGGATTAGTCTTACTAAACGAATTTTAATAAATCTGATTTGTAATAATTAAAATGTACTTTTTATTGATCTTTTCCCTTAGCGTCCCGATTTTACCCCACTTTCCCCTACAAGGTGTTGCAAAAGTCTGAAGTCATAATTTAGATGTATTATTATGATAGCTGATATTAAGATGCATAGTGAAAACAGATGTAACGATACGTAACAATAATATTTTATGAGTTTCTAGCCTTTTAATATTTGACACAACTTTAGTGTGGCTTTAGAACACATCCAGTGACCTGGCAAACCGTGTAAACTGCATTTATGAGTAGAAAATAATAACATTCAAGAAATTTGATGAGATATGATACAAATTTATGTATTTTTTTCATCGGATCGTTAAAAATGTATATTTATTATTTTTTTGCCCGATACTTTTGGATTTTTAAAACACCTTGTGTAATATATTTTAATATAAAAGGAGTATGTACTTACATTCAATAGTCCACACTGTCCGCTTCCGCTGTATCTCTGAAGGAACACCCTTTGTACTGATTCGCTGTAGTCATTTTCGACTCCACTCCCTCCACCCTGGATCACGGTGTAGCCCTCTCCAGTCTTCACGCCAGTTCCAAATCCTTGCTGGAGCTTCTGTCCTTGACCTTGGAACAATGTCTGTCCTTGACCCTGGCGTACTCCGTATCCGAAACCTTGGTTCACACCGAACCCTTGTCCTTGAGATATGGATTGTCCTTGACCCTGGCTGCCGAAGGCTCCTTGTCCTCTGGTAACGCCGAAGCCGAATCCTTGGCTCACGCCCTGTCCTTGGCCAGTTGTCACGGCGACTCCTTGTCCTCTGTTGATTCCGAATCCACCTCCCTGGCTAACTGCTTGTCCTTGGCCGTTCGATACGCCGAATCCAGCACCCTGGCTGACGGTTTGACCTTGGCCTGTTATTACGCCGAAGCCAGCGCCTTGGCTGACGGCTTGACCTTGACCTGTTGTAACGCCGAATCCACCTCCCTGGCTAACTGCCTGTCCTTGGCCATTCTGTACGCCGAATCCAGCACCTTGGCTGACGACTTGACCTTGTCCTGTTAAAATACCGAATCCACCACCTTGGCTAACTGCTTGTCCTTGGCCGTTCGATACGCCGAATCCAGCACCTTGGCTGACGGTCTGACCTTGACCTGTTGAAACGCCGAATCCAGCACCCTGGTTACCGGCTTGGCCTTGGCCGCCAATCACACCGAAACCGCTACCTTGGGATAAAATGGCACCCTGTCCTCTTGTAACTCCAAAGCCTTGTCCTTGGGATACAGTTTGACCTTGACCTTGACTGACGCCAACACCCTGTCCTTGTAGTACTCCGAAGCCAGCGCCTTGGCTTACAGTAGACCCTTGTCCTTGAGATACGGACTGTCCAAAGCCTTGAGTAACACCTTGACCTTGGCCTCTAACACCGAAGCCTTGGGTTACGCCCTGTCCTTGTCCTGTGATGATTCCAACGCCGCCTCCTTGGGAGACGGTTTGACCTTGACCTCTGTTCACTCCAAAGCCACCTCCTTGGCTGACAACTTGGCCGGCGCCTTGGCGGACAACTTGACCAGTTCCCTGTGTGACTCCAAAGCCTTGTCCTCGTGAGACTCCAAAACCTTGACCTTGAGAGACCAGGCTACCACCGCCCTGTGTAACGCGAGTGCCACTACCTTGAGTGGTGAAGGATCCAGTACCTGTGCTGATACCCTGACCTTGACCTTGGGTAACTGTCTGACCTTGACCTTGGATTACTCCTTGACCCTGTTAAAAATGGATTCATTAGCGATATTTTCAGCTAGTAAAAGTGTCTAGTTAAAGGCCTGAACGAGGTGATACTTACGACGCCAATTTGTCCTCTACCGCCCTGGCCGTAAGATCCACTTCCCTGGGTGACGGTCTGTCCGAAGCCTTTAGATCCAGTCTGACCTTGGCCGAACTGTGATGTGGTCTGTGAGAACTGCGATCCTTGCGCGAACTGTCCTTGGGAACCTAAATTATAAAGGAAATAAGTCGAGCAAATATAAAAAACTCAAGGAAACAATCGAATGTATTTCTTGAGAGAAAAGTCATGAGACATGCTATGTCACAATACGAGCTCGATAGAAGTAATTAAGTACTCTTGATGAAATAAAAAAAAATCTTATCAACACTAGCTTACACTCAAGGACACTTGGTGAATCGTTTGGATTGCTTTCTGAGTTCTGTAAACTCACATCGCTAAAGTGAGCGTTTAAGATGGTGGAAATAACGTGTGTTCGTAGTACTTTAGCAAACACTGACCTTGAGAATTCTGTCCGTACTGCCCTTGGCCGACGACTGGGATTTGACCTTGACCCCCAATACCCACGGTTCCCCTGCCTCCTTGCTCGTAGGAACCTTTGCCAAACTGCGTCTGCTGTACGAAGGTGCCAGGGGTTGTGGACGGGAAACCAGGGGTGTAGGTGTTGGGAACGAAAGGCACTGTTGGGGCTTGTGTAGTCCTGAAAAGATTTAGCTGGTTAGACACCCACCTGATGTTAAGCAGTGCAAAACCAAAGGGATTGCTGGCACGTTGCCGACTTAAAGGGGAGTGGGGTAAAGGGAGGAGAAGACAGGTGGGGTGGGGCTTCCGGCTCCCTCACTCATCCTATGAAACTGAGTTATAATAGGTACTGAACGCCGATCTTCTGTGAGACGTTGGTACTACGTCGGTTGGGCAAGCCCGTATATGAGCTGTTATCAAAGGTCAGCTTGGCTCGAGAACTATAGAACTAAGGGACATGACTCCGCAATCACCAGATTCAGCAAACTCAAACTCAATTTTATTTTATTCATGTAAATAAGCCAACAAAGCATTTATGAATAGTCAGAATCTACCGCCGGCTCGGAATGTCGCTTCCACTGAGAAGATCCGGCAAGAAAATCAATGGTTACTCTTTTCAATAAATAAAATATGGTGTACATTCTCAGGTACAGCGACAGAATGTGAGCAGGCGACACCATTGTCACCAAATAAGTAAATAGTAATCAACTCTCACTCAGATTTAGGTATTTCAATAAGAAAGCTAGTTTAGTGAGGTGTGCATACCTACTCACACTCTACATTAATTTAAATGTTTACAAACCAAAATCACCACATTGTAAAAACCAAGTCACTTCCCGTTGTCTGTCTGTCCCTATGTATGCTTAGATCTTTAAAACTACGCCGCGAGCGCCCCGAACGTCCATATAGAAGCTTCGCTTCAATGAATAAAACTGAACTGTGCGGAAATCACAAGGAGAAGAATACTCACAGGAAGTTAGGTCTAATAACAGATCCAGTGGTTTCAGGCCTCAAGGTCACTTGTGGGCGGGGGTTGTTGGAGCTGCCACGGCTGTCAGGCACGTATTTGCCGTCGTTGCCGCCGAAGACGCCTTCCACCCACTTGCCGAGCTGGTTGGTTGGCCAGGGGTCCGTGTAGTACGGGTCACGGCAGCACTTGCCGATACGACCGGATTCTAAGTCCTTGCAGTCCTGGTGAAACAAATTTGGAGTATTTTAGAGCTGGCCATGGAGTACTTGACGTGTGCCCACTCCAAGCATAAACAAAAGACGTAAATAGCCTAGTGGTTAGAGGGGCCGGGTTCCGGGTTCAATCCCCACCCTAGCATCCCATCTCCATTTTCTGACAGCACAACACAGAGATAACAATACAAAACGGTGAAAATGTTTCGTCAGTGTCATTCATGGTCAAAAAGGATTTTGTTAAAGTCCTCCCTAATATAAAAACTTACGGTAAGGGGTACTCTGTACGCTTCCTGTTCCCTGGTCAGAATCACGCTGGTGTTGGACATGACGCCTTCCGCGGTACAGAATTCGATGGGTGTGCACTTGAGGGCGGCGGCGCATCCGGCGGGAATGTCATCTGGTGGAGGAATCGAGGTTAGACACTGCTGAAAGCTGGTAAGAAATGGTAAGAGAAGATCAGTGTTGAAGTAGCTATTATAGCTGCTAAGTGGGAGAGCTTGAAGTTACACCCCCCCCCTGCTTCCCCTTCCCCTGTCCACTCCCCTTCAGGACGGCAACGAGCGAGCAATGCCTTTGGTACTGTAACTGTTTAACATCAGACGGGTGGGACACTTGTTTGTTAACTCTGTTTGATATTTAAAAAAGCGAGATAAACTGGTACTTTTGGTCCAGTCTTGCGTATTGTTTTCTATCATTGCGACTGTAGTGTTGCCTGCTCAAGTTGTATTATGCTATTCAAAAGAACGTATACCATTTTTTTTCTCTTGAGATTGAGTTTGTTGCCGTCGGGTTTTAACCCCCGACGAAAAAAGAGGGGTGTTATCAGTTTAACATTTGTATCTGTGTGTCTGTCTGTGGCACTGTTTTTTTTTGGAAAGATATTCTGATCGAGTGGTCTCAGCTATGTTTCACGAAAATCGGTTCAGGCGTTTGAAAATTATCAGCTCTTTTGTAGTTTAAAAAGTCAGTCAGTTATAGGACAATCACTTAAGCCTTATTCCAAGACTTGACAATGGTCTCCGTTGAACACCATTGTAGATCCTGGCTTACAGGAGTCATAGAGCAGAGAGTGAAATGAGACAAGTCCGAAAAAGACATACTCTATTGTTCTATTAATATAATAATAATAATAATAATTTAGCCCTTTTTGACGTCCCACTCATGGGCACGGGCCTCCCCTCACTACGAAAGAGATTCAGGCAGTAATCCACCACGCTGGACAAGTGCGGGTTGGCAGATTTCACATGCCTTTCGAAAATTGGTTAGATTTTCTAAAACAAGCAGGTTTACCCACGTTATTTTCCTTCACCGTAAGCAAATGATAATCATATCGACGGAAGAAAGCGGAATTGTCGTAACTTGAAAAACACAACTTTACACCAGAGCCAAAAAACTATTTCAAAAATTCATAACTAATATATTTATTGAGATAGAAAGTTGAAAATTGGTATGTATTTATATTTATCTAAGGCCTATCTGATGCTTTTGTCTAAATTGTCGTAAAGTGTGTGAATCAAGGATTTTTCACAAGTTACGCCAATTCATGTTTCAATTTTAGGCTGCAAAAATGTTGTATCTGTGAGATAAAATGTATGGACAACTTAGACAAAAATGTTTTTTTAGCTACGGATTTGCTGTATCTTATATATAAAACCTTCGATACACGTTTCATTTAGATGTTTTTTTGGCTACGGATTTGTTGTATCTTAAATATAAACCTTCGATACACGTTTCATAAAGCTGTATGTCGTTTATTTTATGTATGGTATCGATAAAAAATTTAATGCTAGGAAAACGAGACCCAGACCATTCGAAGCAGTATTTTTTTTTATACAAGAATATGGTAAAAAGTGAATTAGCCCAAAATGCAAGTTACGACATTTCTGCTTTCACCCGTCGATATAGAAATTATGATTCGCACATAGATTTCCAAAAACCTAGAGGTGCGAGCCGGGGTTTGAACCCACGGGTTGCAAGACCTGGTGCCCGCAAGACGCGTGCTTAAGCAATCGGCTATCACTGCTGTACCCTTGTTTTCTTGTTTGTATTCTTCTATTAGATTACTATTATTACAGGTACTTACTAGGAGTCGGTCCGGGTGGAGTGAACCTTGGGGGCTGGATCGGTTGCGGGAGGGTCTGGTCGAGAATCAACTGGCCCTCAGTATACTGAGGCCTTGATTCCTGAGCAGTGATCGTATCGATTGGAGGCAGGTACTCCGGTGCTGACGTGGAAGACACAGGGGGCAGATATCCAGGGTTGGAGGTGGTGAACGGCCTCGCGGTAGTCACCGGACGAGGGGTAGAGAACGGACGGGGGGTAGTCACGAAGGTTGATGGGAAAGCTGTCGCAATATTGGAGGCGCTGGTTGAGGAATCCACAGGCGGAAGGTAAGGAATCCCAGGCTTCAACCCAGTCGCTCCAGGGCGGTAAACTCCAGCACTATCGCTGTTAGCACCGAAGGAGTCGGTGTCGATGAAGTTGGATTGGGTAGATCCGAACCTGCTTGGCGCTAATGTGGTGCCAAAGCTGGATCCGGTGGATCCTTGGCCGAAGTTGCTACCGAAAGATGATCCGAATGCTTTGTTGGTGTAACCACTGCCGGTTGTTTGACCAAAGCTGGATCCCTGGGAGCCGGAGAAAGCGGAGCCTTGGTTGGAGAAGGTGGCTGATCCGATCCCAAGGGATCCTTGGAGGCTGCCGGCGCCGGAGAGCGATGAGGTCTCAATTCTGCAGCAGATTTCGCTCCTCAAATTGCAGTATTGTTTCTGTAACAAAATGGGAATTGTTATTTTCAAATTGTTGAGTTTAATAAGGTTTCTCGTTATTTACACCGAACGTAAGTATTTATAACTGTCTTCCAAAAAAGAGGTTATATGTTGGTCTGTATGTTCACCGATTTCATCCGTCAATAATTGTGGAGCGATGTTGAAAATATTTTGTTTGAATGAGGGTACTCAACAGTTGATCCCATAGAATTTATGTTAAAATCGGTTAAGTACTTTGAGAGGTATGGGCCATTTACAATTACTAGCAATTTAATACGTAATTTAGCACAACATACTCGTATAAAATATTTTAATAACAAAATTTCACCGACTTCAACAAAACCTGGGTACAATAAAAAGCTAGGAATAACTATGGACCTTATAATTTATTTCATTTGGAGTCGGCGCCACTATATTTACACTAGGTTTGGACTATTTGGGAACCTACCCCTACTTACTTGAATTGACACCGACTCCAAATGAAAGAAATTACAAGGCTGTAGTTATTTCTAGCTTTTTAGTACACCCAGGTTTATTATAATAATAAAAATAAATATCGCCAGACTGACACACCAACTGTATGGTCCCAAACTAAGCGAAGCTTGTACTATAGGTACCGCACAATGGACTGGGGGCGATCCCAGTGACACCCAGACCAGGGCAAATTACGAAAAGGCCATTTCCGAAATTTACCCCAGCGGGAATCGAACCCACAACCACCCTGTCCAGTGAGCCGAGCGGCCTACGCCCGAACCACTGCGCCAAGCGGTCGTCAATCTATCTATTGAAGTCGGTTTAATTAAGTGGCTAGATCCAAAACATATATTATAGCGGCATTTGTATTGATAACTAGCTGAGCCCGCGACTTCGTCCGCGTGGAATTTCACTTAACAAAAAAGCCCGCTCCCGCGTTCTGAGCCCGCGCGACAGGACCAATGTTTTTAATTTTTGTTTATCTAAAAATAGTAGCCTAAGTTACTGCTTATAATATCAGCTATCTACCAGTGAAAGTCTCGTCAAAATCGGTCCACCCGTTTCGGAGATACTCTATGATTTCATGTGTTTTTATTTTTTTATGCGGAACCCTAATTGTTTTTCTAAAATTAAAGTAGAATAAGTTCATCCTTTTAACATCAGCTATCTGCCAGTGGAAGTCCCGTCAAAATCGGTCCAGCCGTTTCGGAGATTACCCGGAACAAACACACAGACAGACAGACAGACAGACAGACATACAGACAGACAATTTTTTTTTAAATCGCGTTTTTGCTATAGGTGTCGTATGTACTTTCATATGCATTTAGTGAAAAGGTGTTATTTTGATATTACAAACAGACACTCCAATTTTATTTATTTGTATAGATAGGGTTATAGCTTCAAGCACATGATTTATTAGAATGTTATACAATTCTTGATAGTATCGATGTCATGTTAATACAATGTATCTACTAGCGTTTACGAAACTATATGTAAGAGTTCTTACATGACCGTTTATATAATTTATTACGTTCATAAGACAGTGACGAACTATTGACAATTGCGTTGACAAGTGTCGACTGGAGTCGAAAGCTGTGTGATGGCCAACTACCTTCTCTTTATACCTACGAATAAATGTTGACTAAATTCTTAATTTTATGACGGTTCCATTTTGGTTTTCCAAAATGGACGGTCACATTTTTGTATTGTATCGTTATTAATTGTGTCTGTTATTGCTATTTGTTACTCGACATTGGCAGAATCACATTAGGCCTGACCCAATGGAAAGAGGGCATTGATATAAAAAATATAGCTAGCTGATCTGACAGACGTTGTCCTGTCTTTTAGGGGTGAAAAATGGATAGTAGCCGATTCTCAGACCTACTGAATATGCACATAAAATTTCATAAAAATCGGTCAAGCCGTTTTGGAGGAGTATGGTAACTAACATTGTGACACGAGAATTTAATATATAAAATAATAATAATAAACTGGCGAATTTAAACATTTTTTTTTGTAAAAAAGACAACACCGTGTGGAAACCTGCATGTCTTTGAAAATTTTACCAATTTTCGAAGGACATGTGAAATCCGCCAACCCGCACTGGGCCAGCGTGGTAGATTACGGCCTGAATCCCCCTCGTAGTAAGGGGAGGCCCGTGCCCAGGAGTAGGACGTCGAAAGGGCTAAATTATTATATATTAGTATTTAAGGTATATTATCTATAGGCGTGCGTTGTCTGATTATAAAAAAAAAAACAGTTAAAAACTATGCAGGCGACACCATAACAAAGGAAACAACACCAAAATCGATCAAGCCGTTTTGGAGAAGATGCTTGTTCGTTCAGACATCAGTGAAAATACCACCACTGTGTGAAAAGGCCTCAACAATACAGGTAGCATATGTTTCGACACCATTAAATATAATTAATTCGTATGTCTGTTGATTTTATTGGGGAAACGATTTGATTGATCGTCAATAGTTTTATATTACCATAATATTAATTATAATTAATGATAAATTTATTATTTAAAACCTTATTAATGAGATGAGTTGTTATGTTGCCTCGTTAGTGTTATTCCTAACATCAAGCCGGTTGTCCTCGAGGGGGTAGACAGAAATGCACTGATTGCGTCACCATTCTTTGAATGTTTCTGTAATATAGACCCTATTGTCGTTACACAGGACACATTACCCCTTAAATCGATCATCGTCATTTATTTGTCAAATCAGGACTAAACTTCTTTATATGCGGACGTTCGGGGCACTCGCCGCGCGGCCACTCTATCCGTGCTAAGCGTCAGTACCGTTACACGATGACAAGCCCGCTAAGTTTGTTGCCAGATCTTCTCAGTCGAGGTCGCATTCCGATCCGGTTGGACTTCAGAAAAAAAAATGTAAAATTGCCAATTTGTAAGTGCCCCCGTAGACATAAACAAAATAAACGCTTTGACTATTTGAGAACAATCGCCGGTGTGTTTATTGAGTCAAAAAAATACAAGTTTTATTTTAATGAAATGATGTAAACTATCATTAAACCTTAAGATTTGAACGATAATATTTTAATGACTGCCAAGTGTCCGTCTAATAAACGAATCACTTTTAATTAACTACAATGAAACAAAGATCACAATGAATAATTCCGGTATTTTAGCGAAGCACTATCTTTTTCCTGAAGATACTTTAGAGTACGTTGGCAGAGCCAAGGGCTTGCTTGACTGGGGTTCTACCACCCTCACACATAATATCGGCGTAGCTGAGTTATTATGAGTGGGAGAGTTAGAAACCCAAAATTAAGTAATTTGCCCCGGCGGGAATCGAACCCCCAACCACCATGTGCAGTGAGCCGAGCGGCCTACGCTCGAGCCACTGGGCCAAGCGGTCACCAAGTGCGCATCGCACTAACAATCCTTCTCGTGTTAAGCTGAGAAACATAACATATTTTAAATGAGTCATATCTACAATTAAAAGTTAATTCCGTCAAGAATAAAAAAAAAAAACATGATTTTTAAAACAATAGACAATTAAATGAACGTCTCACGAATGAAAAAAAATAATTAGTTCAGAGTAGTTACTGACAATCCTTGGATGCACGGATGTGATTTTAAAATTATACAGGATGGTTCAATTATTCGGAATACTTCTGGACGAGTAACGTGGACATAATTCGATGGCATCGAAATTTGATCAGACTTTGAGGCATCACACAACACCAATTACCCATTTTTTTAAATTTTGTTTTTCTAAAATAAAAGGAGCCTAAGTTAATGCTTATAACAACAGCTATGTACCAGTGAAAGTCCCGTCAAAATCGGTCCAGCCGTTTCGGAGATTACCCGGAACAAAAACACAGACAGACAGACAGACAAAAAATGTTTAAATCGCGTTTTTGCTATAGGTGTCGTATGTACTTTCATATGCATTTAGTGAAAAGGTGTTATTTTGATATTACAAACAGACAGTCCAATTTTATTTATTTGTATAGATTCAGATTATTTTAGGTAGTAAAAGTTTGCATTCGTACATTTTGCGACAGAGGGAGAGTATTAATATTCAAATGAGTCTACCGAAGCTTTGTCATAAATCATAAAATCTAATCTCATAATTTACTTACTCATAATGATGATGACATCAATTTAGGTTGTCTTATAAAACCATATTTTAATGGGAATTGCATAAAAACGATTTATAAAATTATTATCTCATAAGGATTGGGTAATTCGGAATTGGACTAACACGCATTAGTTACGACATACGGCTAAATATTTCGCTACCAGCTCTACTATAGTTTATTAATACACTAGTTTTAACGTTCGCTAGTCGCTGGCGTCTGCGTAAAATTGTATGGTAAATGTTACACTGTTATCGGTCGCCTGAGGAACTAACAATTTGCATCGATCGATAATATCGAAATTTATCGAGAAAGAAATATAATTGACATTCCTAAATCCTTGTCCAAGGCCAATAGTTTTCTAAAAGTATGTTTTAAATTAACGAATACGATTAAACGAATAAAAATGTTGTGATTTCATAAAAAATATCGAGTTTGATATTGAAATATTATATCGATGATATATCGACAATTTCATAAAACAATATCGATACCTATTTTTGACAGTCGATTTTTTGTCAAAATTTACTAGCAATTCTAGGGAACACTCAAGTCATGCGTGTTCAAAACATTGTAAAACTCTACTGTGCGGTCCCAAACTAAGCAACGCTTGTACTATGGGTACCGTACAATGGACTGGGAGCGATCTCAGAGACCCTCAGACCGGGGCAAATTACGAAAATATAATTTAAAAACCATAAACTTTAACGCCATTTTTCTTATTTTAAATGTCCGACTTTACAATAAGAGAGATTAAGGTGATTAGGCACAAGGTCATTTATAGAGTACGCGAGGTCAAGGTCAATCACCAACTGATTTTAGCGACCCTGAGGGAACTTTTAGCAATTATACAAGTGTTTTAAAGGTCAGAAAAATAATGTATGTACATATGCGGTCCAACGTGAAAACCGTGTTGCTGTACGGATGTGAGTCGTGGAAGGTTACTAAGGACATCTCGCACCGTCTCCAGGTCTTCACCAACCGTTGTCTTCGCCGTATTCTTGGTGTTTACTGGCCCGAGAAAATGTCCAATATAGAACTGTGGGAACGCTGCGATGAGACCTCGATCGACCAGCAGATCAAACGCCGCAAGTGGAACTGGATCGGCCACACGCTCCGAAGAGACCCTAATCACATACCGAGACAAGCCCTAGACTGGAATCCCCAAGGAAAGCGTAAGCGTGGCCGCCCAAAGCAAACCTGGCGGCGGACGATCATCGCAGAGGCGAAGAAAATAGGGAAGACTTGGAGCGAATTAAAGCGCGAAGCTCAAGACCGAACGGGATGGCGGCGCATTGTGGAAGCCCTCTGCCCCAGCTAGGGGACACAGGAACATAAGTAAGTAAGTAAGAAAGTACAGATGCGGTAGTTGATATATAGATGTCTAGTGTAGAGATACAATACATAACTAAATATTTTTTGAGTTACGGGCCAAACTCAAACTCAAAATTGGTTTTATATATGTAAGCCAACAAAGCATTTGAATGTATATCATAACTTTCGTATTGCGGCCTTAGAAGTATCCAATGATTTAGAAAAGTGTTGACTGCTTTTATCAGTAGTTAGTAGTAGTTAGTTACAGGTTACAGATATTCAAGAAAAACAAAGCAAGGAACGCGTGTACTATCGGTACCGTATGGACTGGGGGCGATCCCAGTGACACCCAGACCGCGGCGAATTGCGAAAAGTTTATACCCGACTCTAGTTACGACAGGATTCGAACCCGCTACAACCCGACGCAATGATCCGAGCTGCCTGCGCTCGAACCACATCAAGCGGTGCGTCAATGAAAAGACAATTAAAATAATTATCATCATTAGTAATTCCCAGTCTAAAGGGGAAAAGATAAAAATCGTCTGAATAAACCGAGCAGTTTATACGGTTGGAGTGTAGCCTTAGGGGCGCTATGACTTAGGTTTAGGTTTAGGTTAGGTTAGGTTAGAACAGTGACCAAAACGCGCAAGCCGAGCGAGCGAAACGAGCGTGCCGCGGCAGCGGCCGGCGAAGCGCCAGAATCCGAATGTGTCATTAGGTTATGTTAGTTCCCAGTTAGGGGGCCTATGGAGCCAGGACTTAATTTTTTTTTTCGTTTGATCACTTTCTAACCTTTTTGTTTTTTTTTGTTTGCGCTGGGAAATACATTTACGCATACCGTCCGAGACCGGGGGAACTCGGACGGTACACTGTTCTAACCTAACCTAACCTAAACCTAAACCTAACCTAAGTCATAGCGCCCCTAAGGCTACACAATGACCAGAAGATTGAAGAAGAAGATATAAAGTCACAACGAATTTACTTATCGTAAAATAACTCCATGTTATTTTATAACACAACAAATGTGTCTTATTAATAATAGAATGTGATGTTGTACCGTCGGCAGAAACGTTCAAATATGCTAATGGATGCGTCTTGTATATTTTAGCGGTTGGGCAATGGTAAAGAAAACATAATTTTAATGTTCGACACGAAAGATAAAATAACTTTGGTAGAGTTCGCAAAAACAAAAGTGTTCAGTTTTATTTTTTATTTAACAAAGTCGGTCAAAAGTCGTGCCTTCCGTCTTATGTTAAGCTGTCACCGTAGCCCATAGATGTTTGAAATACAAAAGGCATTGCTCGCATGGTGTCGACCTGAAGGCAAGGACAAAGGAAGCTGAGGGTTGGGATTCCGCCACTTTACTCATAGTACGATACGCAGCTATAATAGCTACTTTATCTTCTGTGTGCTGATATCCGTGATATGCGTGATGTATCCAGCCCGTATACTTATGACTCGTAATAAATTGTAACATCCTGGCTCTACGGTCGTAATAATCATTTAATTGGAGTTTACAGCATCCCTCCCAGTCCCCCGCGGGTGTTTCGGCGACTACAAGCCGCGCCATGCGACGTCTAACAGGAGCTGCCTGTTCGCGACGGGCTCGCCGCCTGTCGCGCGGCTCTGTAGCCAATGTTGGCGACGAGTGTATGTTAAACTGTTTTAATGCTTTATATAGCTTTGACCAATCTTTATGTGTCATTGCTAGTTTTCTGATGCCAGTACCGTCCGATCTCGATGTCCTTTGCGTGTAAACGGTGGCGTCGTCGCCGCTACGGCGCGTTGCGACACCGCGCGACACACTAAACCCGCTGACCCGCAGCTCTGACGAGCCCTGCTCACTCCATATGGGATACGCCGTAATGCATCACATACTGTACATAACTCAATCTCAAACTCAAAACTATTATATATTATACTAGCTGTGACTTCGTCCGCGTGGAATGTAATTGACAAAGTTTCATACAAACTTTCATCCCCTATTTTATCCCCTTGGGGGTAGAATTAATCAAAATCCTTTCTTAGCGGATGCCTACGTCATAACATCTACCTGCATGCCAAATTTCAGCCCGATCCGTCCAGTGGTTTGGGCTGTGCGTTGATAGATCACTATGTCAGTCAGTCACCTTTGAGTTATATATAATATATAGATATAACTCAAAGCATTTATGAACAGTCAGAATCTGCTGCTGGCTCGGAATGCCGCTTCTACTGAGAAGAGCCGGCGAGATATGAGAACACAATGGTTACTCTTTTCAATGAATAAAAGATGGTGTACATTCTCAGGAACAGCGACAGAATGTGAGCAGGCGACACCATTGTCACTAATAGGTAAATAGTAATTAATAATACACGTAGGCGGTCTGAGAGATTGCTATCGAGCTTTCAGATTGCTATCGAGCTTTCAGAGAAGATCGGTCAAGTAGTTATAATAATAATAAATAATCATTATAATTAATATCGCCAGACTGACACACTAACTGTATGGTCCCAAACTAAGCAACGCTTGTACTATAGGTACCGTACAATGGACTGGGGGCAATCCCGGTGACACTCAGACCTGGACAAGAAAAAACATAATTGATCAAATTGATCAAGCCGTTTAGGAGGAGAAGAAGTGAGAAACATACGCAGACCTGAATATTTGTATATAAAGATTTGCGTTGCAAAATATTTTAGTATCAAATACTTATCACCCACCACCTTAACAACGCTTGTATTACGGGTACCGTTTAATGGACTGGGGATGACCCCAGCGGCACCCAGACCGGGATGAAACAAATACCATGCAATATTGGAAATCAACGCACAAACTGTCGTTTAACAATTTTTTTTGTTATACAACAAAGTCGGCATACAAGCGTACAAGCCGCGTAATGTTAAGCAGTTTCGTAGCCGAAAGATATTTGCAATACCAGTGGCATTGCAAGGCGCCAGAGGGAGGTGAGGCGAGGCGGGGCTGCGTTCAACTGTCGTTAAAATTGCACAGTTAAAATCTTGATTGAAATCCCATCAGATAAGTATTGCCGATAGCTATAGTAACGAAGGTTAACTGGGAACAGTTAAATAATATAAACGCTTGTATAATGATGGAGGTGGGGCGCCAGTAAATGGCTGGCTCATTGTTGAGTGTGTACCGTCGACAGCAATACACAAAATATTTTTACCATTTTTCGTTGCCAAACTTAGCAACGCGTGTACTATGGGTACCGTACAATGGACTGCGGGCGATCCCAGTGATACCCAGACTGGGGGAAATTATTAAAAGGCCATTTCTGAAATGTGGTCAGACGGGAATCGAACCCGAAACTACAAGGTGCGGTGAGGCAATTTCCTTATCAATGGGTTTAGTTATGTGTTAGTCTGGCGATATTTTTATTAATAATGTTATATTGCAACTTTTTCCTCTAAAAATGTTGGTTGAACATTTACAAACAGATGGATAAGTATATTGAATATATTATCTTGTACCATTTGTAACGTACACTCGTCGCCAACATTGGCTACAGAGCCGCGCGACAGGCGGCGAGCCCGTCGCGAACAGGCAGCTCCTGTTAGACGACGCATGGCGCGGCCTGTAGTCGCCGCGACACCCGCCGGGGGACTGAGAGGGGCTGTTCTAAACATATTTTTTTTTGCCTTTTCTCTTGTTCTTGTCTTATGTTTGTTCGTCTATCGCTACATAGCTTCGCGACATGACTGATGGTACACTCAGACCGACATGACCTCTTGTGATATATGACTCACAGACCTCAGCGGCCCACTCGATAGATTGATTGATATGTCTGTCATTGCATAACTCAGAAACTAAGGAATGCCGTCTTCACTAGTGCTTGGCTTATCTCCAAAACCAGTTAAGTTGGTTGTTAAGTAGGGTCTCAAACACACGGGAAACACTGCACGTTTTTTAGATTTGTTTTGTCCGTATTCGCGACACATTTAAGCTGTTTTATATTAATTAAAAACTTGTCTTTTCTGTGTAATAACTGAGGCCCGTATTAATAAATCGATCTCAAGTCTGAGAGCGATCTTGGGAATGTCATTCTTATGTCATTCCAGTACAAAATGACATGTAAAAAGCGTACTCAAGACTAGTCTCAGACTTGAGATAGATTTAAAGACATCTGTTTTTTAATTATTTGTCTTAGGTTGGTCACACTGATAGTCGACGTGTTACCAACTTGATAGTAACAGGAAGAAACTCAAATAAGGATTATTTGACTAACCAGATGTTAAGTCATGTTAATTAATAAGTAATTTACATGACACAACGCACGTATGAGCCTGCCATAAAAACCGCATTCAAATTAACACATCCGTTTCCGAGAAATCGAACAACACACAATTAGTTGAATTTAACTATTAACCAATGAACATAATGGATGATTTATGGGTGGAAAGATCCGGGTTCGATTCACTGTTGAGGCATTTTAATTGCGTAAACCTTGACATTTGGCGGTATTGTCAAAATGCGAGAAGGCATGGTGTATTTTATTTTCAATGTAAATTGTGTTTTTCTTCACCGTACAACATGTTTTTTTAAGAGAAGCTTCAAACGGACTTTCGGGGCGCTCGCAGCGCGGCCACCCTCTCCGTGCTACGCGTCAGTAGCGTTACACGATATATACAGGTGTACAGAGTGGCAGCTGCGCCCTACGTTTTATACTATAAAGCTGCGCTTCTTTCACATGTCCCTAGATGGCTTTTTTTATTTATTTATATACAGGTGTCACAGCATATTAATTATACAAAAAACACTATCATTTCACTATGAGTGGTGACGGCGGCAATCTCCCCCGAAAGCGCCTGAATACCACACCCTTCGGCCAGTAAGTAGTCTTACTGCATTAAAGTTGACAGCCTGTCCGTGGGGACCCTTACCACAAACGAAATGAGATTCACACATATAAAATGTGATCTGTGATTTAAACCTTATATTTAAAAGACGACTGCTTAGGGCAGTGGTTCCAGCGTAAGCTACTCACTATACCCAGTGGTTGCGGGTTCGATTCCCGTCAGGGTAAATTTCGGAAATGGCCTTTTTGTAATAAGCCCTGTTGGCTGGGTGCCATTGGGATCGCCCCCAGTCCATTGTGCGGTACCCGTAGTACAAGCGTTGCTTAGTTTGGGACCATACAGTTGGTGTGTTCGTCTAGCGATATTTATTAACTAGTTGTGCCCGCGACATCGTCCGCGTGGAATTTAATGGACAAAGTTTCATATAATCTTTAATCCCCTATTTTATCCCCTTGGGGGTAGAATTAATCAAAATCCTTTCTTAGCGGATGCCTACGTCATAACATCTACCTGCATGCCAAATTTCAGCCCGATCCGTCCAGTGGTTTGGGCTGTGCGTTGATAGGTCACTATGTCAGTCAGTCAGTCAGTCAGTCACCTTTGAGTTATATTTAGATATATTAAAAGCGTGCGTTCGATCGCATCACCTTACGTTGTATGTGTAAAATGTCCTCCGTTCGTTTGGTAACGTCTTAACAAGCGTCCTCTAGTCAA
Source organism: Notodonta dromedarius (assembly GCA_905147325.1). NCBI lineage: Eukaryota > Metazoa > Arthropoda > Insecta > Lepidoptera > Notodontidae > Notodonta > Notodonta dromedarius. The sequence goes on from LR990189.1 coordinate 747,630, forward strand.
TACAGTATCAATAAGGTCGTGTGTATTTGAGTTGGCGTGTCATAATCATCTCACAAAGGTCACACACACGTCGTGCATTATTGTACCCGATCGCAACCGTTTTGAAATTTGACTGAATGCGAAAAAAATGTCGCGAAAAAGTGGAGTCAATACATAAAACCATTGCGATATTAATTATGACAGCATCCGTATTGCAAATTTATCGTCGGTTGGCAAAACCCTACTCTCAGTCTCCCTACCGGTGTCGCGGCGACTAAGGGACGCGCCATAAGCCATTTAACAGGAGCTGCCTGGTTAGCGACGGGCTCGCCGCCTGTCGCGCGGCTCTGTAGCCAATGTTGGCGACAAATGTATGTTAAAAATCTGATCAACTCTTTCGAATCCTAGAATCTGAAATGTTCTTCCGGAGTTCTTTACATTTGTCGAAATAATTCCTTCATCCTAATAGTTAGAGGGATCGCCCTTGTAACGACAGGTTCCAGATTCGATCAGAATCAGAATCAACTTTTATGAGCCCACTAGGGGAGGGGTAAAGGAACATGGCAATTATTCAGGATGTGTCCTGTCCAGGATGTTGAGCATATAGCGAGAGACTGGCCGCTCACAAGTTACCACGGCTGCCCAACAGACCTGTTCTCTCTAGAAAACGACGCTATCCCATGGATTCAGCAATTAAAAGATAGAATAACTTTATAATTTTGTTTTTAATTTATTGTGAACAACTGTAAGAATGCCATACGAATAAATAAATCGCAATTATTAAAAGCCGACTACAAAAAAAACTTTGGTGCACTAAAAAGCTACAAATAATTAGGGACCTTATAATTTATTTCATTTGGAGTTGGTGTTAATTCAAGTAATAGGTCTGTGCAGTTAAGATGTTTTCTTAACGTAGTATAAAGAAATAAAATACAATTTGAAATCGGTCTAAAATTTAAGGAGATATCGGTGAATATACATTAAAAATAGTATATTATATACATACAGGCCAACATAGAGCCTCCCCTTTTTACTGAAGTTAAAGAAAACAAAATCCTAGGCCCGTATTAATAATCGATCTCAAGTCTAGGAGACATAAGAATGACATTTCCAAGATCCGTCTCAGACTTGAGATTGATCTATAAAGAACTATAAAAGTGACTTACCTGAGTATTGGCCTGCAGCAAGGCACCACCATTAGAGTTCACCACGCCATTGTTGCATTGAGCCTTCTGCACACAAACGTAGCCTTGACCAGAGCAGGTCTGCTGAAGATCCCCACCAGCATTTTCGAAACCCTGGACATTTCCACTGCCTTGGAACAGCTCGTCGATGTTCTGTTGTGACTGCTGCTGTTGAAAGTCGTAGCCACTGCCTTTCTGAGAGTTCTGGATCAAGTTAACGTTGGATCCAGCTGTGGAGGCCGTGAAGGGAGTCGGCGAGGATCCGGTGTAGCCGCCGCCAGCGAACTTGCTGCCAGAATTGAAGGAGTTGAAGCCAGCGGATCCGAAAGAACTCTGGCCGTTGAAACCGCCATTTAAGAACGGATTCTTCGTGAGATCCAAGTCTTTGGCACCGGATTCGAAAGCGGAACCGCCGGAATATCCGCTGGAGCCAGATGAGAAACTGCTAGATCCGGTGTTGGAGAAACCACCTGATAGTTTTGAGAACTCTCCATTGAGGAAGGGATTGCCGGACAAGTCTCCTCCACTGGTAAAGCTTGAAGAGGTCTGTTTGCTGAATTTCTCGAAGGCGGCTCCTCCAGTCTTGAAAGGAGAGTTCTGGTTCATCCACCAAAACGGTCCGTTGCTGTCGAACGCGCTGCTACCGGCGGCGTGGAACTGGAATTCATTACCAGTATTAGCTGAAGACGCTGCCTTAAAAGCTTCCAGGTTTCCAAACTTTTCAACAAGTTTGCCATCTTTTACTTTGATGCCGGCACAACCATTTTCAGAGGAACAGCCTTCAAAGGACTGTTGGGTGTGCACTTCGCCTTTAGGCAGGTTTCTGATAGCCGCTAGGATGTCTGTCTGGCCGGAGCAAGCTGAGCATCGTTCTTTCCTCGCTTGTGGTTCGCTTTCGGCCGCTTCTACGATTGGTTCCTTTGTCTGTGGAAGCTCCTTGACAGCCTCGATATTGTCCGGGTGAGCGGTGATCGCGATGACCAGTATGGCAACCACTATATGGAATAGCGGCTTCATGGTGCTGTAAAAAGAAAGGGTTTGGTTAATTTTGGTTGTTTAAAACAGAGATACTTTATTGTTTTCTTATATTTACGCGAATACTACACATTGAAATAAAACTATCTTTACGGATTATATCGCGTTTATTTACTTTTGCAAGACCTCAAGACACAGTGAGCACTTTCTGCGTGGATCGGACCGCAAACACCAACAAAATTTTGAGGGAACCCAGTTTTTAACTATGACATCAGGACGTCTAACACCTCAGTCCCCCCGTGACCACGGTTGCTGTAAAGCAACCGAAACGTCGGGAAAATAAAAAGTAAATAAACGCGATATAATCCGTAAAGATAGTCTTATTTCAATGCAGAAATACTTTGATGTTGTCAACGTGGTTTTCACAAGCCAAGCCATAAGTAATGGGTCCTTAGTCCTTAGGCCAGCTGTGGGCTGTGTAATAAGCTAGTATTGTTTATGGGATTAGGCCTTTACTCCCACCACTGTTACTCCTTTAAGCCAGAATTTCCATTTGTGTCAACTGTCAAACGATGATGCTGAGGTTTGAAAATAATAGATGTTTATGAAGTTGACTTCATGATTTGTCTTGAATGCTATTGAAACTAAGTACTTTTAGAGTGATCAAGACGTGGGATATCTCGAATTTTAAAAGGAGTCCTTTAAATTAAACAGTCCGATTGAAATACAAAAAATATGTATTTGTTTCAGAGGTTGATTGGGGAAGATACATTTTTCTCTAACTTCGATTTTATAAATTTTCAATTTTAGCTACAAATGTCCGATACCACGATCAAAGTGAACGGTCCTAGACCGTATTTCCTTATTTATATTTCATTTGAACGTATCTAGAATTTATAATTTAGTAGAATCAAGCCAGAATACCTGAGTAGGTACTTAAATACCTAATAAATATAACTCAACTGATGACCAGGTTCTAGTGTTGGTCGCTCAGGTCAGTTTTCCATAATTTGCCTTGATGCTAATTTGCCTTGATGAAAAGCTACCCCAGTGACACCCAGGTCACTGGGGTAGCTTTTAATCCATTGTAAGGTACCTATAGTACTTACAAGCGTTGCTTATTTGGGACCAATTAGAAACAGAGCCGCGCGACAGGCGGCGAGCCCGTCGCGAACAGGCAGCTCCTGTTAGACGACGCATGGCGCGGCCAGGGGTGCTACTCTTAGCAACGATAATCGATATATCGTGACATTCGTATCGTCGAACCCTACTCTAAATTCCATCTTTTTCGGTCATCGTATTACTATCGATTGCTGAACGAACAATACAAAATTATCGTTAGTTCAGACGATATACGACGGTAAAATATATGGAATTTAGAGTAGGATTCGACGATACGAATGTCACGATATATCGATTATCGTTGCTAAGACTAGCACCCCTGTTATAGCCACGACACCCCCTGGGGGGGGGGGGGGGGGGGGGGGGGCAAGTGAGGCTGTTCTAACCCGCCTAACACTATAAATACCAATATAAATTCTGTCACAATTAAACGTGCGATGTTTGGAAACAACTTTACCAACTTTGGACATCTTAATGTCACAGAAATAACAAAGTTAACTGAACTAATCGAATGACTCTTAAATTGAAAGAAATAAAGATTATTTTCAAGTTTTCCATAGGTGTAATTTAACTTGGGTGTCGAATTATTGTTGCGGTCACCACGACTCTTGTTTAATGACGTAATAAAGCCTATTATCGATTTTTCTATAGGAATACGCAAGTTTGGAACCTCATTACCGATTCAACCTTGGTGTATTCATAAAAATCAATGTATTCTGTATATATGTATGAACATTTTGTTCGTTGTTTTGCTATGAATCAGATGGTATTTTGATTGGTTAAAAAATATATGGAATTTCCACCTGACGTGAGCACGCTTCTAGCAATTAGCTTAGCTGGGGAAGCTCACATTGTTAGCAAAATTAAAAGATAATTATGACATTTTATCTGCAATTGGCGTTTTAACAAACATCGTTATTCGATTATGTGCTGTAAAACTCATTCAAATATGGTTGACTTTGATTTAATCGGTATTTCCGCATACTATTGCTGTCCCTTACGCGCCACTACAAACCTTTTTTTATATCGCCAGACTGACACACCGACTGTATGGCCCCAAACTAAGCAACGCTTGTACTATGGGTACCGTACAATGGACTGGGGGCGATCCCGGTGACACCCAGACCGGGGAACATTACGAAAAGGCCATTTCCGAAATTTGCCCCGGCGGGTATCGATCCCGCAACCACCATGTGCAGTGAGCCGAGCGGTCTACGCTCGAACCATTGCGCCAAGCGGTAGAATCTATTGACATTCTTATCCTAGGAGTAATAATTATATTTAAATCAATCAGAGGCAATTCTAAAGGCATCCCACTATGTGATGGCCAAACATTTGAACAAACCTAAGTTATAGATAAACAAGCGCTGGCCTTGAAGATGTGGTATCGACAAATATGTATTATACGGAATTCAGACGGAGGGTCGACTCTCAAGCCAATTAGATCGTATTGGAGGCCAATTTATATTTTCTTGAGTTTACTAACAATTTATCAACAGAAGCAATGATAGCCGATTGGTTAAGCACGCGTGTTGCGGGCACAAGATCCTTTGTTTAAACCCCTGCTCGCACCTCTGGGTTATTCGAAATCGGTATTCGAATCCTAATTTCAATATGATTATCATTTAATTACGGTGAAGGAAAACATCGTGGGGAAACTTGCATGTCTTAGAAAATTTAAACAATTTTCGAAAGACATGTGAAATCCGCCAACCCATAATCGGCCAGTGTGTTGGATTATGACCTGCTTCCCCCTTGTATTGAGGGGAGAGGCGTGCCAAGAAGTGGGACTTTAAAAGGGGTAAATTATTATTAAAAAGTACTTATAAACAGTCAGAATCTACCGCCAGCTCGGAATGCCGCTTCCACTGAGAAGAGCCGGCGAGAAACTCAATGGTTACTCTTTTCAATAGAATAAAAGATGGTGTACATTCTCAGGAACAGCAACAGAATGTGAGCAGGCAACACCATTGTCACTAAAAGACAGTGTTGTAACATAATTGTCAATACTTGTCAGTTAATGATTGATTGAAGAGTAATAAATGATGTGCGTCAATTAATGGCGACCCAGTGACACTTGCCATTTCTAAGAAAAGCAATTGCATTTGTCTAAGATGTGTGACACAACTTGTCTCATCAATCTCTGACGCGGCTCTATCCATGGCGACTAACGATTGTAAAATATCTTATAAGTAATATAAAATTCTCGTGTCACAATGTTAGTTACCATACTCCTCCGCAACGGCTTGACCGATTTTTATGAAATTTTTTTATGCATATTCAGTAGGTCTGAGAATCAGCTACTATCTATTATTCATACCACTAAAAGACAGGACAACGTCTGACTCTAGTTTTATATAAAAAATAAACCAACTTACAAACTACTGAACCGATTTTGTTAAAAAATCTATGGGACCACCTGGAGAGTATGCCTTTTCAAACAAATTGACATACACGCAGAAGAACATAGAACCTCTTCCTTTTTGAAGTCGGTTAAGAAATTGACACTGCCATTTGTCTAGTTGTGAAAATCGAGCTGTCTGTGTCATTTATTTTATTTATAGTATATTTAATTTCATTAGTTTCGAGATTTCGGTTGTCATCTGTGTCTGAGTCAACATGGCTGCCAATACAATCTGCGTCTTAGCCCACGTCTACGCAGGCTGCTATGACGGGCACGTAAAATACTCAAATACAAAACGCGGTGGCCATTATGCGAATTTAAAAACAAACTCTTTAAAACATACTTGGATAAACAACAGAACAATGAGTCACCCATCTATTTCCACGCCCCGAGTCACCGCGCTTCACCTTAGCTGACATAACCATTTGAACGCACAGGCGTAGCACAAACAGGTCAATTACCATAGCTAGGCTGTCTGGAAATGGCTCGAGTGGGCGGCAAGGTTGTATGAAAGCGATGTACTAAGAATAGGTCGGTGCTACACTGCTAAGCAAAAGCTATACTTTATATTTTACAGTGCCACAAAATACGTGGCCCGATGGTCAAAGATAAACTAAGACCTGTATTAATTAATGAATCTCAAGTCTAAGAACGATCTTGGAAATGTCATTCTTACCTCATACTTATAAAACAACTTATCAAAAGCGTACTTATGATCGTTTGCGGATTTGAGATATATGTACTCGTATTAATAGGGAAATGTCATATTTTGACAGTCTAGCGATGCTCTCTTATTTTAATGACAGCGACGCTCTGAGCGGGGGAGATAAGATTGTGGGGACTTTACCTATGTTTTACAAGTACAAAAATATTTGCAAACAGTAAATTTTATTAATAAATATTTTTTTTTTCAATATCGTTGCGTGCCCGGGTGTGCCCTTATACTATGTTTAACTTATTATAAGCTAACCAAATATCTATTAAACTTATCAAACAGAGTTAAACACAGAGAATCGGAAAGGGCGTTCAATTTTTTTTAGCTTCGCTTGGCTTTGGGGAATAGTTAAAGAACAAATGGTATTGTAAGAATATAGATGACCAAAGGTTTCTTAAATCTACATCACCTTTAAGTACTAAAATTTCTAAAAAACCGATACTTTTACATTAATAACAAAAAACAACTAAGCAACGATTAAAGTATGTGTGCAATGATGTAGAATAGACGGGAGGTGATTACAGTGACACACAGACAGACTGAATAATGTTTCAACAAGTTCAAATATGGCTTATTCTCACAACTTCTAAGGAATTTGATATTTATTAAATACCAACAGAGTTTTATTTTGTAATTTTGAGGCGTTGCAAGCATCTATATGCTACGGTCGTAAGCTTTTTTTAAAAAGACTATTATTGTTAGAACTCATATTATAGCTTGAATATAGTATAGCTATAGCATCGCCGTGTGCTACAATCTTTACCGCATGTGTAGGATGACACTATACAAACACAATGCCACTAATAGCGTCGCCGGTTCGAACCTGGGTTATGCAAAAATGTTTAGTAGGTTGATAATAAAAACAATGCAAACAGATTTCACTTTTTAAATGAACTATTGGTGTTAAGTGCAGGTCCACTGACTGGACCGGATAACTTACGAAAAGGCCATTTCCGAAATTGGCCTTAACGGGAATCAAACCCGCAACCTGCTGCTGTAAGCCCAGCGCTCTACCATCGAATGACAACACTAAGAAGTCGACAAAAATAAAATTATAGTTTGAAATATTTCCCAAGATTTTAAAGTCACCCTGTATATTTACATACAACGATGTGTGAGTGTGACAGTGAATTATTTATCCTTCATCCTTATCACACAACAATATGCAAATATACAACAGTGAAACGGAACTTTCTCTCTTAAAAACGAAATTGAAAGCGGCGTGCATTGTAAAACTTAAACAGAGCGCAATTAAAAAAAATACGTGGTAAAGTCTCTCCATCCAAAGGTTGTCTGGAAGAGTAATTATTCTATTCTACTTACTTGGGCGTTATAAAAAGGAGATTGTAACTGCCCTTTAGACCTTTCAAAACTTTTAATAAATACTCTTTCCGATGGTAGAGTCTTGACTCTACCATCGGAAAGAGTGGCTACAGCTTGCTGTAGCCAATTGAATACAGCTCGTATACGGGCTCGCTCGACTGGGGTAGTATCACCATCTCACAGAAGATCGCCGTAAAGTAGCTCATAAAACTGTGTTTTGCACGATACGTGAGATGGCCAGAAGCCCTTAACTTCTCATCCCTCTGGCCCAATCCCGTTGAAGTAAAAAACGTGCGAGCGATGCCTTTGGTATTAACGTCTGGCTTATCGTACACTTGTTTAGGTTTGTTATATAAAAAAACATTATAAGATAATTTTCAAACGGCTGAACCGATTTTCTTTAAACATAGCTGAGAACACTCTCGATCAGAATACCTTTCTAATCAAAAAAACAAAATTAAAATCGATTCATCCGCTTGTGCGTTACAATGCCACAGACAGACACACAGATACACATGTTAAACTTATAACATCCATTTTTTTTCGTCAGGGCGTCAATAAATGGGATATACTTAATGAATTGGAATCAAATTTAATCAGCTCACGAGTTTAGGCCCAATTAGTCTAATTACGATCCGTGGTGCCTTACAACTGGTCTTCAATCAGCTGTAACAGTTTTGTTTCTATGGCAATCAGCCCATACCAGCTATTTTTGTCACCCGCTTTGCACTGGAGGGAAGAGGATTTTTTTGTTTTTTTTTTACTTCCAACTCCTATTATTTATTTCGATTAAATTCGTGCGGGTTCCAAGACAATTTAACTTGTCCCCGGGACTCGTCGAGGGTCAAACCTCGACGTCATTATTGGTCACCATTGTCGATCCTGGCTTACAGGAGTTGTAACTCCTGTAAGCCAGGTGGTGGGATTGTGTGGCGGGACTATATTTAATTAAATTCCATGTTAAGCCGAAAGTGAAAATTGTGATCGGCCGAAACTTGTTCGATGGCCTGTCCGTTGCACCGTGTGGAACTTGTTTGGTACCGGACCCAGTTCGCCTTTGCGATTGCACAACGGAGACGAGCCTCAGATGCCTTCGGTTACAACATACATACAGGCTAGATGCGTACTGCCCAAATAAATATATATAACTAGCTGTGCCCCGCGACTCCGTCCGCGTGGAATGTGGACAACCACAGGTTTCCTCACGATGTTTTCCTTCACCGTGAGCTAGTGATAATCATATAGAAATTATCAATCGTACAAAGAATTCGTAAAACCAAGAGGTGCGAACCGGGTTTTGAACCCAGGTCCTGGAGCTCACAAAACGCGTGCTTAACCAATCGGCTATCACTGCAAAAAAAACTATTCATAAATTACAATAAAAACCAATTAGTTATCTGTGAACGCTCTGCACGCTCTGGTTACACTATGGGAGGCGACATGCGAGATAGCTAGTCTATAAATTAATTCTTAGATTCAACTCAACATGACCTCATCGCGACCGGTAGGTACTTAAGCCTTTTTTTTCATCAACCGATAATTTCTAAATATACATATATTTAATGCATTGAATTTGAATATTTCTCACTGAAATGTCAACGTAATTATTAATAATAATGGTCTGTCTGGGTGTATTATTAATTTTGAACTTGTAACTATTAATTTTATTGTAGGATCCGCTTAGGATTGGTCGACAATTGCCATACATCAAGGAAATTACGTATCGTCCACGTATCTTCGAATCGTATCGCCGTATCAAAGCATACAATCGTTTTTAGGGTTCCGTAATCAAATTAAGGAACTATAAGGTCATTCACACGGTCTGCCTCGCACTGATAGTTCCCATACATTTGACGACCGCTTGGCGCATTGGTTCGAGCGTAGGCCGCTCGGCTCACTGCACATGGTGGTTGCGGGTTCGATTCCCGCCGGGGCAAATTACGGAAATGGCGTTTTCATAATTTGCCCAGGTCTGGGTGTCACCGGGATCGCCCCCAGTCCATTGTACGGTGCCCATAGTACAAGCCTTGCTTAGTTTGGGACCATACAGTTGGTGCATTGGTCTGGCGATATCCTACTAATATTATAAATGCGAAAGTTTGTGAGTGTGGATGTATGTTTGTTACTCCTTCACGCAAAAACTACTGAACGGATTTGGATTAAATTTAGAACACAGATAGTTTATAACCGGGATTAACATATAGGATACTTTTTATCCCGATAATCCCGATTTTTTTGTTAAGTTTAATACTACGTCGACGAAGTCGCGGGCATAAACTAGTTTATTTATATTATAATATGCTGCGTCTGCGCTACGATCACTGGTAAAACCTTTTATTAAAATTTTAAAATGGTAGGTAAAGATTTGATTGTTCATAGGTCAGACATAGTTTGACCTCTCAAAGTATTAAGTATCAATACAAGTTTATATCTCTCCGGTCAAAATAAAGGTTTCTTTCTCATCGCGTTTACAAATTGATTTAATCAGAAAACTAGAAGAATAAAGTACTTAATTATATTAAGTCCGCGCTTATGAATTAGCTAATTTCGAGGTGGGGCCATGGATTCAATGTTTATTTTAATATTTAACCAACAAAATAAATAAAAATTAATTATCTGTGCACAGAATATAATAACGCTGTCTTCTCTACTATTAATATTCTAATTGAACTTTAAACTCTTGTTCGAATATGGCCAGCAGAGGTCGCCCCCTATGGAGTGGAGTGTTCAAATAAAATCATTATATATATATAAATAAATAAAATTGTAGTGTCTGTTTGTAATATCAAAATAACACCTTTTCACTAAATGCATATGAAAGTACATACGACACCTATAGCAAAAACGCGATTTAAAAAAAAAATGTCTGTCTGTCTGTCTATATGTCTGTCTGTCTGTGTGTTTGTTCCGGGTAATCTCCGAAACGGCTGAACCGATTTTCACGGGACTTTCACTGGCAGATAGCTGATGTTTTAAGCAGTAACTTATGCTAAGATTATTTTAGAAAAACAAAATGTTAAAAAATGGGTCCTGTCGCGCGGGCTCAGAACGCGGGGGCGGGCTTTTTTATTAAGTTAAATTCCACGCGGACGAAGTCGCGGGCTCAGCTAGTTTATAATATTATTAGTATTTATAGAGTAACATTGTATATGAGGTGAATAAATATACATTATATTTTGCGTACAATTATAATAATTTAACATAACGCCTTGGGATTTGGAGCGTTTGTTCAAGATATTGTCATGAAATTACTACATTTTTGTGTAATTAGCATACAAAATAATGCGTTCCGATACGAAAATTGATCTAAAGACGATACATTGTTGTGGAATCGCATAAAATAAAGCACATTCCATATTATTATATCTTTCTATATATTAAAAAAGTCGGCAAACATCGTACGATCCGCCTGTTGTTAAGTAGTTACGGTAGCCTGTAAATGCTTGCAATACCAAAGGCATTGCTCGCACGTTTTCGACCGAAGGGGAGTGGGGCATAGGGAGGGAAAGGGTTTAGCTTCCGACTCTATTACTGATTGTACGAAACACAGCTATAATAGCTTCATTACGCTGATCGTTTATGACAGAGGGGTACTACCCCAGCCGAGCCATCCCGTATTATAAACTGTAGTCAGTTGGCTAAGCTTGGCTTCAACACTAATATAAGTATTTTAATATTGATATAAGTAAATAAATAATAATAAATATGGCCACGCGAACAAATCAACTGTATGGTTCCGAACTTAGCAACGCTTGTACTATGGGTACCGTACAATGGACTGGGGGCGATCCCGGTGACACCCAGGCCGGGGCAAATTACGAAATTTATTTATTTATTTATTTATTTATTACTCCAGCACTCACAGTTTCCCAAACCGTGCTGAGAGTCATGTTACAACAAGTAAAATAAAATTATATAATATAAAATCCATTCAGTATAAATAAAAATTAAATCTAATAAATTAATTAAAATTGGCTAAAACATAATAATTATAAAATTTACACGATATTATTTAAATTGCCATAGAATTGTTTAAAACAACGTATGAGTTCCCCTAGTCTAGTATGAAATATATCGACACTGGGCTGCTGGGCAATCAGAGTGTTGAGCAAAGAGATGGCTTGACTTGTATGTAGGAGCATATTGTGCGGTACATGTTCTGACTGTGGGTGCCGCCAACAGACGGCGCGCACGCAGTCGCGTATACTGACTCGGTGCGGACAGGCCACAATGCGACAAAGCCTCTGGATTGTCAATCTTACTAATGAAAAGGCCATTTCCGAAATTTTCCGTGAAGGAAATCGAACCCGCAACCACCCGGTGTAGTGAGCCGAGCGGCCTACGCTCGAACCAACGCGCCGAGCGGTCGTCAAGTGCTTTTATCACCATAATATAATGGTAAACAATCCTGTCGCTTATTATGTAAATAGGTAAATCTCAATGCCCGACGTTCGCTAAAATACAAGACGTAAAATTTATAACACTTGATCGATTATATAAATCAATAGAATTACAAGATTATGACACCCACGGTGATCCATTAAAACTTGCTTTCCTGTATACTTTTTAACCGACTTCGAAGAAGGAGGAGGTTCTATGTTCGCCTGTCTGTGTAAATTATTATTATTTAGTTTTTTTATGTTGTATGTTCACCGAATCCTCCGTAAATTGTGGACCGATTTTGAAAATTATTATTCTGTTTGAAAGGTGGTCCCATAGAATTTTTATCAAAATCGCTCCAGTAGTTTCGAGTGTAATGGACGATTTACGGTCACCAGTACTTCAAAACATAACTAGATTACCACAAAAAAACAATGAAAAAATTTTTTTTTATTAAAAAATTAAACCGACTTAAAAAAACTTGGTTCACTAAAAAGCTACAAATAACTAGGGACCTTGTCATTTCTTTCATTTGGAGACGGTGCCTATCTTTACCATACGTTAGAATTACTTCTTAAGGCTAAAGCGCCCATCTAGCCCGCGAAGTTCAAATTTTTTAGTTCTTTTAGAAATTTTTCAAAATCTGACAATAATAAAAGACAAATTTTGTAATTCGCGAAAAAGACCGTGTGCAGTGCATTTATTAATATATCCAACTTACTCTAAAACATTTCAAGAACGACAGCTATCCAGATAATCTGGCAATTTTTGTATATTTAGTGATTTACTAGTATCATATCCACCGTGATAATATTTAGAGTAAAATAAATGTATTAATAAATGCACTGCACACGGTCTTTTTCGCGAATTACAAAATTTGTCTATTATTATTGTCAGATTTTGAAAAATTTCTAAAAGAACTCAAAAATTTTGAACTTCGCGGGCTAGATGGGCGCCTTCACCTTAAGTAGGTAACCTACCCCTACTTGAATTGGCACCGACTATAAATGAAAGAAATTACAAGGTCCCTAGTTATTTCCAGCTTAGTAGAGCACCCAGGTTTTTTTTCATTTCATTGGTATGTGTGTATACACCTTTTTATATCGATATCTATATAACTCAAAGGTGACTGACTGACTGACTGACATAGTGATCTATCAACGGACAGCTCAAACCATTGGACGGATCGGGCTGAAATTTGGCATGCAGGTAGATGTTATGACGTAGGCATCCGCTAAGAAAGCAGTTTGATTAATTATACCCCCAAGGGGATAAAATAGGGGTTGAAAGTTTGTATGAAACTTTGTCAATTAAATTCCACGCGGACGAAGTCGCGGGCACAGCTAGTCTGTCATAAATCTTAACGCCACCTTTTAAGGTGATCAGTAGTATTATTAACATAACCAAGGACAAGTCAATTTATATGGAAATCAAATAAAGTATATCAGATTTATTCTGGTGTGTGTATAATTTATTTTATTGGAATCTAAATAGTTAATCTAGTGGTTTGGTTCTACCGTGGTAGAAAAGAACTGTAGCTGTTTAACGGCAGCTCGTATACTGGGCGTCTCGAACGGGGTACTACCAGCCTATATTCAAATATCACTGAATAGTTTAACAGCGGAATGTTGAAACAGTACTCAAATGTAAGTACCACTTAGCTTAGTACCGTTTGAATTTGAGACGTTGTTGTCTTATATCATATGTCACGTAAAAAATGTATTTAGAGTATTTAGCAATAAGATATCGCTATCGTAATTTTTGGTGTTCTTACATTAGGCTTAAATTGAGTCATGTTTAAGTACTATGAAAAAAAGCATTGATAGCCGATTGGGTAAGCACGCGTTTCGCGGGTACTAGGTCCTTGGTTAAAACCCCGGATCGCACCTCTGGGTGTTTCGAAATCTATGTGCGAATCATAATGTCTATATTATCATTAGGTATACTTGCTTACGGTGAAGGTAAACATAGTGAGGAAACCTGCATGTCTTAGAAAAATCTAACCAATTTTCGACCGACGTGAAACACGCCAGCCCACTGAGTCAGCGTGGTGGATTACAGCCTGAATCCCTCTCGTAGTGAGTGGAGGCCCGTGCCCAGGAGTGGGACCTCAAAAGGGCTAAAGATTTTTTATTATTTAATTATATTTTTTTGAGTATTAATCACAATTAATTTCTTCAGCCATTACATTTTCAGGAGGATACCACCACTCACTATCCGCTTGTCAACCTCAATAATAATAAACCAATTAGGTTGATTGGCGAGTCAAATCTTTTATTTTGTTAAGACCCTCGGGGTCACTTACAAATTGGCATTTTAGATACTTTTCTTTAGTCTAAGACCTGACCGGAACGCGACCTCTACTGAGAAGATCTAGAAACTCAGCGGGCTTGTCTTTTTACATTTTGTTATATTATACTTAGTTTTTTTTTAGTTTCGCTAGTCAAGAGTCTGAGGCGCGTATTAATAAATCGATCTCAAGTCTGAGAGAGATTTTGAGTACGCTTTTGATATGACATTTTATACTGAAATATAATTTCCAAGATAGCTCTCAGACTAATATAATATACTATAATTTCTGAGGTTGCAGGCCGAGGGTGGGTGGTTTTTCTCCCTAAATAATTGGTCACAGTTTTCCAGAATGGAACTGCTAACTGAAACCAACCTATAACCACTCGCACTAGGATTGGTTTTGGTGTGCACCAGTACGTGTGAGTTGGCACCATTCTGCATAACTACAAAACAATTTTGCCAATCGCAAGTGAATTAATTATTAACAAAAGGTTAATAGTGTCAGTTTTAAATAATACAATTTCTATCACTTCGACTTGATGATCATAGCAACAAGTTTCGTAGAACCGGTCGGACAGAAGGACAGACACGCCGACCAATAACATTAGCATAACCCGTCCCGTGACATTAGGATGGAACCCTAAGAATAGGGTTCCGTGTTTGCTAAAAATTAAACTATTATTAATTTTGACGACCGCTTGGCGCAGTGGTTTGACCGTGGGCCGCTCAGCTCACTGCACCGGGTAGTTGCGGGTTCAATTCCCGCCGGGGGAAATGAAATTACCATTACCGCAAACGGTGAAGAAAAACATCGTGAGGAAACCTGCATGTCTTAGAAAACCTAAACAATTTCCGAAAGACATGTCAAATCCGGCAACTTGTACTGGGCCAGCCTTGTGGATTATGGCTTCAACTCCCCTCACATTGAGGGGATGCCCGTGCCCAGGAGTGGGGCATTTAAATGGTCAATCAATTAATTAATTCAGACAGAATTATAATGGCTTTTATAATTATGCGATAAAAACAAATTGTCATCAAATCCATTGTCTACGTCAAAAATAGATTGTGTATGATTGTTTGATAAGTTACAACTTTTGTAAGTCGATTTTATAAACTAATTTGGTCTTTTTTATTGCTTATTGTTAAATAAACTTTTATAAAAGTCATCAGACAAGTAAGTAGGTATATTTTCTTTTAATTTTTTTAAACATTAAGCCTCTTGTTAAGCAGTTAACAATGCTCATAGATGCTTGTAATACCAAAGGCATTGATCGCACGTTGCCGACATGAAGGGGAGTGGGACAGAGGGGGGAGGAAGAGGGGGGGGGTCTTCTGGCTCTCTCACTCATCGTACGAAACACAGCTATAATAGCTACTTCACGCTGTTTTTTTGTGAGAGGCTGGTGCTACCCCGGTCGAACCAGCCCGTGAATGATAAATAATAATAAAAAATATCGCCAGACGAACACACCAAGTGTATGGTCCCAAACTAAGCAACGCTTGTACTATGGGTACCGTACAATGGACTGGGGGCGATCCCGGTGACACCCAGACCAGAGTAAATTACGAAAAGTCCATTTCCGAAATTTACCCTGACGGGAATCGAACCCGCAACCACCCGGTGTAGTGCGCCGAGCGGCCTACGCTCGACTCACTGCGCCAAGCGGTCGTCAAATGATACACTTTAACTTTTCCCCGGGACTCGGTGAGGGTCAAACCTCGACGTCATCATTGGTCACCACCGTCGATCCTGGCTTACAGGAGTAACTGTGGTGGGAGTGTGTGGTAGGACAAGTCCCCAATAAAAATACCCTTATAAGACCTGTAGTCATGTGGCTACAGCTCGGCTCTACCACGTAAGTCACAGGCGCTCCCGCGGTGCATTCTTATATTATTTTTATGATCAAGACATGCGCTTTCATAATTTGGCAACTGGTTTCGAAAGGACAACCGGCTGTAGAGATGCGCCGGAGACGATTCTTTACGTGACTGACTACTTTTTAGAACAAGGGGGATATTTTAAAGCCGAAACTCTACCTTGTAAATTTAATTTATTAATAAACTATCACGACTGAGTTCCCGAAGGGGTAGGTATAGGTTCGCTGCAGTACAAACACGTATATTCGGTACCAATGTAACAAGGGACGAGCCTGCTACCATCACACCGGACACACTCCCCCTAAATGTGAGGGGGAAGCCGGCCAAGTGGGTTGGCAAGAAAAACTATAATATAGACCATAATAGCGGCTCCGGCAGATGTTGTTCTGCCCTACAAAACTTAACTGATTGCAACACCACCTCCCAAGTCTAATTGTAAATTTGAACTATCAAGAGACTCATAAGAACAGACAAAGAAAAATCATCAAAATCAGTGCAGCCGTTTAGGAAGAGTTTAGCGACAAACATACGAAGATAAGAATTATATAAAGAGACTAGCTGTGCCCTTCAACTCCGTCCGCGTGGAATGTGGACCACTCTTAACATTTAGGGGTATAAAAAATAAATAGTAGCCTATTCTCAGACCTACCCGATATGCACACAAAATTTCATGAAAATTGGTCGAGCCGTTTCGGAGGAGTATGGTAACTAACATTGTGACACGAGAATTTTATATATAAAGAGATAGATAACTAATAGTCTTTTGGTGTAGGTACACCTCTGCCGACCCCTGTCATGAATGTGTCGTGATAGTACCCAGTAGCCGATACCTACCATTATTATTATTATGTCGTATGTCACATTTTTACTAAGGAATTTCGTTGCGCAACCTGCTCAGGGGCCTGACGTCATACCGGATACACACAGCGAGATGAACACAATATATGCAAATTTAAAACGAAAAACTCCACACACTAAAACGCTTTATGTGTTCGAATCTAACATAATATTTGGCACGATTCTCCGTTCTAGATTACTGTGGCGAATTAAGCAATCTTGCACAATAATAATGTTATAAAATATCGACCGCCGCACCAACTGCATGGTTACAAACTGAGCGACGCTTCTACATCGATCCCTGTGACACCCAGGCGTTGGTAAATCAGGCACGAGTGCCGCACAAAGAGCTGAGGCGATCCTAGTGACATCCAGATAGGGTAAATCAGAACCAGGTACTATACAATGAGCTGGGGCAATTCCAGTGACACCCAGGCGGGGGTAAATCAGGCACGAGAGCCGCATAAAAAGCTGGAGCGATCCCAGTGACACCCAGACCGGGTAAATCAGAACCAGGTACTGTACAATGAGCTGGAATGATCCCAGTGACACCCAGCCCGGTGTCAATCAGGCACGCGTACCGTAAAATGTGTTGAGGACGATCCCAGTGACACCCAGACTTTGTTATATAAAAAAAATGTACTTCTTAATGACGCAATTCCTACGACTCGTTTTGCGTCCTTTCTTTCAATGACAACCAATTATCGCCCGTCATTTGTGTAGGCAACAAGCGCGTAGGAATTCTCTTACAAAATCTCACAAGTACAGTTCGCTAGAAAAGTTTGTGAGCGAATCTAATATTTCACGAGACATTAATTGTGTTTGCAACTATAGGTACTATCAAGGTTTTTTATATCTGGTAACATTTTAGGTTAATTTCGCATGGCTATACCTCGTCCTAATAATATCTATTATTATGTAGATTCTAGTGTCACGGCTTTTAACTGCGTGACACGGATAAATAATTAAAGTTAAAGCACGGTTAATTAAATCACTCTCAGTCCATTGTATGGTAACTAAACAATCATTCTGTGTCTGCAACCGTCATATTCATTAAAAAAGAAATGCAAGGTGAAACGTCAAAAACAACTAATTTAATAAAACAATCCATCCACTTTCCTATCACTCGTAAAATCGTATTTTTTTTCGGAGTTGTTCGACGAGTTCCGTCGCCGACTGTACACTTTACTAATATAAATATTCATAACCGTTTTGTTCACTTGTAATTAAACTTTACGACATTCTTTAACAAATATAACAATACAATAGGATTTTATGTGTGACATAATGTTGATAATGGTATTCCCCGTGTGATTTTGTATTAGAAAAGCCGCTCCCCCCGACCCCCCGCGGGTGTCGCGGCGACTACAGGCCGCGCCATGCGTCGTCTAACAGGAGCTGCCTGTTCGCGACGGGCTCGCCGCCTTAATAATATATATCCGTTAAGTTTTTTTTTGTAACAAAGTCGGCCAGCAAGCGTACGACCCGCCTGATGTTAAGCAGTTACAGTAGCTTAGATGCTTGCAATACCAATGGCATTGCTCTCACGTTGCCGACGTGAAAAGCGATAGAGAAACGCAACTATTATAGCTACTTTACGCCGATCTTATGTGAGAGGGTGGTACTACCCCGCTCGAGCCAGCCTGTATATGAGCTGTAGTCAATTGGCTAAAGTTTATAATACTTAAGCATAGTATGCGTCAATATACAAGGTGACACATAATGGGTATACTTTTTTTTTCAAAACTTAACTTTGTAATTCTAAAACCATCAGCTTTGGAGGGAACTTGAAAAACAAAAGGTGTTATAGGAATACAGCTGTTGACTGATTTCACAAGTCTACAAAACCTTTAGTACTTCAACTGTCCCACAAAGCCGATAGTTTGAGATTTACAAAGTTAAGTTGCAAAAAAAATAGTATACCCTTTTTGTATCACCCTATAAAAATAGTATACCCTATTAGGTTCAAGGTTCGACCCTATCTCAGCTATTAAACTATTATCATGAGCCCACTCCTAGCTCAAGAATTTAGCTTAGCTGGAGCGGCTCTCAGGTCTACTAGTAATGTATAACTCGCATTACTAGTTATTTTATACTAGTTATTCGTATATCGTAAATATAAAATTATTTTCATGCGTGTGTTTTGTTGGAGATACTCTCTGAAACTACTGATCCGATTCTGAAAATTATTTCACTGATAGATAGCTACACTATCTCTGAGTGACATACGCTATATCATTAAGAACAAGGCGCGCTACAACTTGGCTCTACCACCGAAGAATAACAAATGGCGGGGTATATTTTACCTCAATATTAATAATATGACCTCTCAACCATATTCGTTCTGCGATTGGCACTTAATATATTTAGCTTAGACTTGTTAAATGAAAAGTACGCAATCGTTTGTAACCTAAGCTGTAACCTAAATATTGTAACGTACGAGTAACATCAAAAGGGTTACCACACCATCCGGTCGGTGAAGATCGATGGCACCAATAAAATCGAATGGGGTTAATTAACACTTGTACTATTTTATTTCATAAAGGACAAAGGACTTTTGACGTCTCCTTGGCACGGGCCTCCCCTCACTACGAGGGGGATTCAGGCCATCCACCACGCTGGCCCAGTGCGTGTTGGCGGATTTCACTTGTCTTTCGATATTTTTTTTTTATATTCTAAGACATGCAGGTTTCCTCACAATGTTTTCCTTCACCGTAAGCAAGTTATAATCATATTGTAGTTATGATTCGCACATAGATTTCGAAAAATCCAGAGGTGCGAGCTGGGGTTTGAACCCAGGACCTAATGCGCGCAAGACGCGTGCTTAAGCAATCGGCTATCACTGCTACTAATATCTTAGTAAATGGCCAAGTTGTAAATTATTTTGTTTGATTGGTCATCGATCGAGGATCGACCGATATTTGAACGATCGAAGTGGGTTGGGTAGATGTAATAATATTCTAATTAGGGGCAATAGGTTAGCATTTAGTGGTCTTAGCTGAGACCACAGGTCTCTACTTTTATTAATTACTAGCCGACCCGACAGACGTTGTCCTTTCTTTTGGGTGTATGAAAAATAGATAGTAGTCGATTCTCAGACCTACTGAATATGCATATAAAATTTCATAAAAATCGGTCGAGCCGTTTCGGAGGAGTATGGTAACTAACATTGTGACACGAGAATTTTATATATAAGAAGATTATTTTTAAACCACGGATGAAAAAAGAGGGATTTTATAATGTGTATCTGTGTATCTGTGTGTCTGTCTGTGGCATTGTAGAGCTCAAACGGATGAACCGATCATAATTTAGTTTTTATTGCCTACACTGGTAGAGACGGTCCTCCACTTGATGGTAAGTGGTAACTGTCTCCCAGGACATCTGGAACTTAAGTGAACAGGCCTTTAAGGGACCTGTAAGCTCGCCTTTTGTAGAACCCCATATTGTAGAGCAGCGGAAAAGTCGGACACAAAATAAAAAATTCAGTGAAACCTTCAGGGTTAGGACCTTCGATCTTTTCGAATACTAAGGTCATTGAGGACCTTCTAAATAATGAAAGTTTTATATTTTTTTGGGTTCCCGACTCAAAAAGTATAAACAGAACCCGTCTCTCATTTTTACTTATCTCAAAAACGATTAGATTCGATTTGACAATTAAAAGTAATAAATAAAAATAATCAGATTAAAAAATAGTTAGCTATAAATAATCTATGTTATTTTTTAAGATGATATGTTTTTGTAAAATTAATACAAGATTCTTATTAAAACGCCGGTCACTATTATCAATCTTAAATACGTACATTGAATTAATGTACCTTTTATAAAATTCTTTCAAAACAACTTTTATATGTTTCATTGAAAACAAGTAAAACTAGAAATATTTGCATAAAATTGATCAACACAATAAATAAATTTAACTCCTAAAATAAATTGTATAGGTACAAAAGACATCAACGGGTTTTGACATTATTATCTTGCTACCAAATCTTTAGTTGGTATTTATCTCTCATATTTTTATGGAAAAAATTATATTAGTAAATGGTTGTAGAACAAAAGAATGTGTAATGGATTCTCAAATTTGATCCCCAAAATTTTGGGGAAAATTTCTAAGAAATTCCCTTAATAAAATTACCCAAAAACAAAAGACATCAACGGGTTGTCAGAATTTTTACCAAAACTGTTGCTTCCTCAAAAACAACGCCTCTAGAAATTTTTATTCGCGAAAATGCATTTAAAAAATTCTTTTTAAGAAATAAAATAATAAAAAAGACATCAACGGGATTCCATAATTGTTTACCCACACTTTATCTCCCAATATAAAATTCAGTATATCCCCACACTTTGTTATAGAATACAAAAAAAAAATATAAAAATAAAAAATTAAATCAAATTAAATTCAACTCACATAAAACGTCACGCCAACCACTCCACACTGATAATCACAACACACTGAAACGGTCCACGTACAAAACTCACTATGTGGGTATGTAGAGTTTTTTTTTTAATCTTTTTTTTTCTCAACTCGCCGGAGATGCGCGGCCGTACTTTCGTTCGTCGGTTAGGAACAACCGTGCATGAGATGCGGCCGATGCTTATATAGAAATGTTTATGAAACAACGTGATGCGGCGTGACCTCGACGAGTTTTCATACTTTAAAACAAACACCACCACTGCTTGGCTCTACCACCACTAAACCCAAGCTATAGGCAACAGACTACCGCTCATACACGGGGTAGTACCACCCTGTCACAGAATAACGGCATAAAAGTAGCTGTTATAGTTGCATTTCGTACAAAGAATGACAGAGCCGGAAATCCTCTACAGTTCGGTATCGTGCAAGCTGTGCCTTTGGTATTGCAAGCATTTATACATAGCCTACAAGTAACTGCTTAACATCAGGCGGGTCATACGCTTGTTTGCCGACTTTATTATATAAAAAATGTTAGCAAACTAAGCAACGCTTGAACTATGGGTACCGTGCAATGGACTGGGGGCGATCCCGGTGACACCCAGACCTGGGCAAATTACAAAAAGGCCATTTCCGAACGATGGAACTTTGGGAATTGTTAGTATTATAATCTCGATAATTGATTTTAATAATTTATTGTGTTTATGTACAAAATCAAATTTAGTATGAACAAATATTATTACAGTGAAGGAAAACATCGTGAGGAAACCTGCATGTTTTAGAAATTCTAAACAATTTCCGAAAGACTTGTGAAATCCGCCAACCCGCACTGGTCCAGCGTGAATTTTGGCCTGAATTCAAATCGTTCATTTTGTTTAGGCCTACGGGGGCACTTACGAATTCTAATTTTTATTTATTTTTCTTAAGTATACAATTGGATCCCCTCGTGTTGGGCCCCCCCAACCCCCCCAACCCCCCAACAGGCCCGTGCCCGGGAGTGGGATGTCACAGAGACTAAAATAAACAAATAAAATATATTGAAATAATGTCTTATTCTATGTAAAAGCTGAAAAAACTCCTGTTAAATTTCTTAAGGCACATATTATCTTCTGTGAGTGCGTGGTACTACCCCGATAGAGCCAGCCCGTATATGAGCTGTAGTCAATGGCTATAGATTGGCTCTAACATCAAATATCAGTCTGGCGATATTTATTTATCGTACGCGGGAACTCTACCTAAGACTATACAGATTGAAACATAAAGGATATACTTTTTTTTCAAAACTTAACTTCGTAATTCTAAACCTATCAGCTTTGGAGGCAACTTGTAAAACAAAAGGTGTTACAGGGATACAGCTGTTGACAGATTTCACAAGCCTACAAAACCTTTAGTACTTCAACTGTCCCACAAAGCCGATAGTTTTAGATTTACAAAGTACAGTTTCAAAAAATAGTATACCCTTTCTGTTTCACCTAGTATATAGTACAAGAAGTAAACGTATTTTCTTTATACAACCTGTTTTAATAACATTTAAAATTGTTGCCACCTCCTTCTAGTTTGCGCTGGTAATAATAAATAGAACATAGTGAAATAATGTTTTTTTTTTCGTATTTCTGCAATCATCGAAATAACAAGTGTGAAGGTAGCATATCGAGATAGGTCTACAGGCTACGGTAGCTGCTTAACATCGAGTGGGTCGTACGTTTGTTACCGACATTTTTTGTAATAAAAATAAAATAATGTAAAAAAAATAAATTGACGTCCCACTCCTGGGCACGGGCCTCCGCTCACTACGAGGGGGATTCAGGCCGTGGTCCACTACGCTGATCCAGTGCGGGTTGGCGGATTTCACATGTCTTTCGAAAAATGGTTAGATTTCCTAAGACATGAGGTTTCCTCATTACTACCCCTGTCGAAGAGGTAAGAATACCCATCGAATTTTTTTTTGGAAATAATATCTTGTATATTGCCTTATTGTTTGACGACTGCTTGGCGCAGTGGTTCGAGCGTAGGCCTATCGGTTCACTGCACATGGTGTTTACGGGCTCGATTCCCGCCGGGCAAATTTCGCAAAGTGACCTTTTCGTAATTTGCCCCGGTCTGGGTGTCACCGGGATCGCCCCCAGTCCGATCGTTACCCATAGTACAAGCGTTGCTTAGTTTGGGACCGTGTGTGTAAGTCTGGCGATAATTATTAATTTATTTTTACATAGGGATTGTCCTCAAATGTGCGGTCACATAAAAATTTTACGCCAAAATGTTATAAGTTAAAAGTGGCTGTCGAGCACCTCAGCTTACCTTTTTGGGAAAACAGTCGTGATGTTATAATATACCTAACAAAATACACTCATGGCTTTTAATCATATCACAAGGGTACCCCGCCCACTCTTCCTAGAAAACTAATTTTAATATGGGCGGGCAAGTGACAAAATGTATCGATATGTCGACATATCGATATTTTAGAATACGGCCAGTTGTTGACTAAAACTATTCCCTAAATAATATAATGGAAGAGATGTTAAAAATATAGCCTTTTTTTTCTTGCAGAGATTCAGTCATAACACAGGTTTGTGCAGACATAAAAAAAAAACAAAGTATAATACCTACTGACTGTCAGACATTGGAAACATCGCTGCATTAAAAAAAACTAATTTAATATTCAAACAGCAGCAATGATTAGCGGATAGGTTAAGCACGACTTGTGGCCACAAGACTCTGCGTTCAAACCCCGGCTCGCACCTCTAGGTTTTTTTGCAAATCATAATTTCAATATGAATATCACTTGCTTACGGTGAAGGAAAACATCGTGAGGAAACCTGCAAGTTTAAAAAAATCTAACAAATTTTCAAAAATTATGTGATTTCGGCCATCCTCCCTAGGCCTAGTGGATTAATAGCCTGAATACCCCTCGCACTGAGGGGACTGGGGACTGCCCAGGCGTGTAACAGTGTTTCTTAATACTCGAACAAGAATATCGACGGTTAATATATCGTTTATTTCATGACAGATATCGATATTCGATATATCGATGTTACTTGCCCGAGCCTAATTTTAATATGTCGTTAAATCCATGTCAGTTGCTGACATAAACTTTGAGATCAGCCTGTAATTAAATCGAGAATTATTCATGAGAATTTACGAAAAGGGCACAATAGTCCGCCTAGTCTATATCTAGCTATCTATACAAATAAATAAAATTGGAGTGTGTGTTTGTAATACCAAAATAACACCTTTTCACTAAATGCATATGAAAGTACATACGGTACATCTAACAAAAACGCGATTTAAAAAATTGCTGTCTGCCTGTCTGTATGTTTGTTCCGGGTAATCTCCGAAACTGCTGCACCAATTTTGACAGGACTTTCACTAGCAGATAGCTGATGTTATAAGGAGTAACTTAGGCTACTTTAATGTTAGAAAAACAATTAGGGTTCCGCGTCATCTGAAAAAACATAAATTCCAAGAGTATATCCGAAACGGCTGGACCGATTTTAATGGCATTTTCACCTAATTAACAATTTAAATTCCACGCGGATGAAGTCGCGGTTACAGCTAGTAAACAATTTATTTGTATGTAAGCTATGACTAATCAAATATTTGCGATATTCTTAGGACAGTATTTCCACAGTAGTAGAGCTGGCTTGATTGGAGTGACACCTATCATAGAATATTGGCGAAAAGTAGCTATTATAGCTGCGTTTCGTACGATAAGGGAGAGTGCCGGAAGTCTCTTCCCATCCAGTCTTTTTATCCCACTCCCGTTAGGACGGCAATGTGCGAGCGATCCCGTTGGTATCGCTATCATCTATAGCCTACGGTGGCTGCTTAACATCAACTAGTACTGTTGTTTGCTGACCTTGTGATACATATATATAAAAACACCGTTCAGTGTGATTTTTATTATCAGACGTACGAAGCATGCGATTTCCTTGTGCTGTAAATAATGGTTCAAGAAAATTACATACGAAAATATATAAATTCCATTGGTGTTATGATGGAACAGGCCGGGTGACCCGCCATTATAGGCTACTTATCAGCCATTGTCTGCCGGGTTCGAACCCGGATCCGCGCGGAACGTGGGCGGACGGCATAACTCAAGAAATTCAACCGGTCCACGAGAACCAACCACTTAGTTTGGGGAATTTTTAATGTTTCACTGAAAAAAATCAACCAGCATAATTATTGTATCTAAGTTTGATTGTGCATCGCGCGAGAACGGCTGCATGGATTTGAATGAAATTAGACGTACTGATAGATAATGTCGTGGAATAGCATAGGTACAATGATCCTGAAAATAGCGGGTATATATTTTTTTTTTAAGATTACTAGCAATGTGTGTTTATCACATTACTAGTATTCCCTTGAGCCCCTCCAACTAAGCTAATGCTTGTGCTAGGAGTGGGCTCACGTCAATAGTTTAATGGCCAGGATGGGGATCGAACCCGGAACCTCTCAACTACGAGGACGGCCCCTCTAAACTAGGCTATTGACGCTTTTAAATAATAATAATTGTGTAATTTTGGAATGGTTTCAAATACCTACCCCCAGGGAGGGCATTCACAATCGATGAAAAGTTACCTTCCTTCTTCTAATTCACTTGTAAAAGAAGAATGGGAGCTGTCGTGTCTGATATCAGAATCTTTCCGTCAATTCTGGTCACCAACTTAAGATTTAATTTGAATTATACAAAGTACTTATCCCCGCTATTTAAAGCATCCCCGCTGTAGGGGTGTGGGTCAAAAGGAAAGGGAAATAAAGACCTTGTTACTTATCAATTTACCGACATCTTCCCTTATATAATACATTTTTATGCTGTGTGTAGTACCAGCAAGGTAACATAATATCCTTAATAAAATATCATTTACATCGTCGGCGACAATGCGTCGGTCATGGCCACACACATCCGTGCAAGCTGCATCATTGTCTTACGGTGCACGCTTGTTGTGTGCTCATATACTTACTTGAAGTAAATTAAACAATTCATCTATATCCTACTAATCCTACTTCCTACTAATATTATAAATGCGAAAGTGTGTGAGTGTGGATGTATGTATGTTTGTTACTCCTTCACGCAAAGACTACTGAACGGAATTGGATGAAATTTGGAACACAGATAGATTATAACCGGGATTAGTATATAGGATACTTTTTAACCCAATAATCCAATACTACGCGGATGAATTCGCGGGGCCCAGCTAGTATATTATAAATGCGAAAGTTTGTGAATGTGGATATATGTTTGTTACTCTTTCACGCAAAAACTACTGAACGGATTTGGATGAAATTTGGAACACAGATAGTTTATAACCTGGATTAATACTTAGAATACTTTAAGTAAGTTTACGCGGACGAACTCGCGAGCAGAAACTAGTAGATATTACGAATGGCATAGAAGAGCTGGGGAGAAACTCAATGGTTACTCTTTTCAATGAATAAAAGATGGTGTACATTCTCAGGAACAGCAACAAAATGTGAGCAGGCGACACCATTGTCACTAAATAAGTAAATTGTACTCCAACCTCATAAAATACGTAGATAAGGAAAAATAATATTTTTATTCGGTACGTAGACCAACATCCGCCTACTATTTAAACAATAGTGATTTATGAATCATTTTAGCGGAGTTAAAAACAGATTATAATAATAAATATTGTTCGGTTTATTGTTTTCTGAGGTCACTTGCGTCAGATGTAAGAAGTGACCTACGTCGACTCTTTGACTCATGTAATAAATAGGCCGTGGGATGATAAGTCACAGAGGATATCCGTTTCGAATCGAAATAGTGTTTGTGGTTTTTGGTAACCAAAAAGGCATAACTAAAATTAAAAATTTAAAGATCTCTGATGCGACGATTTATTAAACTACAAAAGACCTGATAATTTTCAAACAGCTGAACCGATTTTCATGAAACATACCTAAAACACTCTCAACCAGAATACCATTCCAACAAAAACAACCAACATTAAAATCGGTTCATCCGCTTGGGCACTACGATGCCACAGACAGACACAGATGTGCATCTGAATCTGTGCAGATGCACATGTTAAACTTATAACACCCCACTTTTTTCCTCGGGGGTAAAAACAAAGAGATGTACGTTTTATTTTCAAATATTAAATAAATAATCATATTGCAGTTTTGGTTATTTAACAAAATTGACTAAAATAAGTCGTCACTATAATAAAGTCGATTTTGAAAGCGAAGTAAATTGATAACAAAAAAAAACCCTTTTCTGTGAATCTGATTCGAGCGTGGGCCACTCGGCTTATTCTGTCAAGTGGTTTTGTGTTCGATTCCCGTCAGGGTATATTATGGAAATGGCCTTTTCGTAATTTGCCCCGGTGTGGATGTCACTGGGATCGCCCCCAGTCCTTGTACGGTAACCAGAGTACAAGCGTTGCTTAGTTTGGGACCGTACAGTTTTTGTGTTAGTCATCATCATCTGCCTCACCTTGTCCCATTATCTGGGGTCGGCGCAGTATGTCTTTTCCTTCCATACATCGCGCTTTCCCGTCATACTCACATCCACTCCAACCTCGTTCATATCATTCTTAATACAATCCATCCATCTTTTCTTGGGCCTTCCTCTCGCACTGTATCCATCCACATTCATATTCATCACTCGTTTAGTCACATGCTTCTCATCCCTTCTCATCACGTGTCCAAACCATTCCAGCCTCCTACCTCTCACTTTATCTGTTATTGGCGCTACCCTGACACTACCTCTTATATACACATTCTTCACCTTATCCATTCGCGTCACTCCACACATCCATCTCAACATTCGCATCTCAGCAGAGTGGAGACGTTTCTCTTCCCGCACTTTAGCCGCCCAGCATTCCGAGCCGTACATGATTACCGGTCTTATAATCGATTTGTAGATTTTTACAGTTTTTGTGTTAGTCTAGCGATATTATTAACAAGAGTATGACCCGCCGGATGTTAAGTAGATACCGTATGCTATAACAATAGCATTGCTCGCACGTTGTCGACATCAAGGGCTGTGGGAATTGGGATACAGGTAAGGGAAGTTGGGGGATAGGCTTTCAGCTCTCCCAGTCATTACACCAAATGAAGCTATTTTAGCTACTTTACGCCCATCTTCTGTGAGAGGGTGGTGCTACAATTTATAATTGAATACCAATTTATTTGAAATTGTTAACCTAAGTGCGTATAACCTTAAGTTTTTCCACTCATTGACAATGAAACAGATTCTCACGAACGTTTTTCCCGTTAGTGCGTGTCTTCGTATGTCTGTTTATCGAAATGGCGGATGTAACAAGTTTCCTTAGAAGTCATTATAAATTTAACCCGTAATAGAGCTACCGCGTAATTTCTCTGAAAACGGATGTAGATATTATGTATAACTATCGACTACAAAAAAGAATAAAACAATCTAATGGTAGGTAGGTATATATAAAACCAGTTCTGTATCCACAGAAATGGTAGCTAGTGATTTAAAAGGCGAGCTGTTAGAAATAAATCCATAAGATTATTTTATGATGGTAATTAATATTTTTATCGTTTTTTCTTTTATTTCTTGACTAGCTGTGCCCCGCGACTTCATCCGCGTAGTATTGGATTATTGGGTTAAAAAGTATCCTATATGTTAATGCCGGTTATAATCTATCTGTGTTCCAAATTTCATCCAAATCCGTTCAGTAGTTTTTGCGTGAAGGAGTAACAAACATACATACATACATACATACATACATCCACACTCACAAACTTTCGCATTTATAATATTAGTAGGATTTATTGTATAATGGTATTTTATAATGGTAGATATATCGTCGTTATTATTTAATAACGTATATCTAAGGTTGATATAGATTTATTAATAATATATTCTAGTGAGCGGCAAGTCACCACCTGCCGAAGATAGTTGGATAATACTGATTATGGCAGGTGTCCGATTCCTTTGCAATAGCCCAATCCCCAGTCCATACAAAAACCATTAATATAAGCATTTTTCCGATCTTCTCAGTCGAGGTCGCGTTCCGATCCAGTGGTAGATTTACCCTCGCCACCTCTCCTGGCAGCGGCCCAAGCCGAGGTCGTGTCCCTTGTGGCGCCCTTGAGCTAGCTGCCCCTCTGGCTGGAGCGCACTCGCGCTCGCCCTCTGTCCGGGTGAAGTTGTTATGGCCACTCTGGACAACAACATATAGTCAATTAAAAAAAAAAAAAAAAACATTTTTCTCTTTCTGTATTCGCAGTCCCTGCAACTGTTGAGGTCAGGTCGCTCTATATGGCCCATCATTTGCAGCGGTTGGCCTCAACATGTGCCCTACATGACAATAACATTCTCACAAACGGCCTCTACATGTTGGACCCATGTCCCCATGCAAGCCTTCCAAAGGACCGGGCAGAGCCCGTGATACAGAGAGACATAATAACATCTATACAAATAAATAAAATTGGAGTGTCTGTTTGTAATATCAAAATAACACCATTTCACTAAATGCATATGAAAGTACATACGACACCTATAGAAAAACGCGATTTAAAAAAAAATTGTCTGTCTGTCTGTCTGTGTGTTTGTTCCGGGTAATCTCCGAAACGGCTGGACCGATTTTGACGCGACTTTCACTGGCAGATATCTGATGTAATAGGGAGTAACTTAGGCTACTTTAATTTTTGAAAAACAATTAGGGTTCCGTGTAAAAAAATAAAAACACATGAAATCAAAGAGTATTTCCGAAACGGCTTGACCGATTTTGACGGGACTTTTACTGGTAGATAGCTGATGTTATAAGCAGTAACGTAGGCTACTATTATTTTAGGAAAACAAAATTAAAAAAAATGGGTTCTGGCGCGCTGGCTCAGAACGCGGGAGCGGGCTTTTTTGTTAAATTAAATTCCACGCGGACGAAGTCGCGGGCTCAGCTAGTTAATTATAAATTTCTAGTTATTTTATAATATTACTAGCTGTGCCCCGCGACTTCATCCGCGTAGTATTGGATTATTGGGTTAAAAAGTATCCTATATGTTAATCCCGGTTATAATCTATCTGTGTTCCAAATTTCATCCAAATCCGTTCAGTAGTTTTTGCGTGAAGGAGTAACAAACATACATACATTCATACATACATACATACATACATACATACATACATACATACATACATACATACATACATACATACATACATCCACACTCACAAACTTTCGCATTTATAATATTAGTAGGATTTATTTAATTGCCTAACAAGGCAGATGGCCCACCGATCTTAAATGGTACCCGTCTTCCAGGACATTTGCAACTCGATAGGAGAAAACGCGGCCCCGGTCTTTAAGGGACTTGGGCCCTAACCACGCTAGCTACTCAAATCCTAATAGAAAAGCAAACGCTCGCGATTACGTTTCAAACGCTCCGCCTTTGACGTTTTGCTGACACCATACCATATCAATATCAGTAGAAATCGTGAAGCTCGTGTCAGCAAAACGTCAAAAGCGGAGCGTTTGAAACGTAATCGCGAGCGTTTGCTTTTCTATTACGATTTGAGTAGCTAGCGTGGTTAGGGCCCTGGAAACTTGCCTTTTGAGGAACCCCATGTGGTAGAGCTGTGGAAAGACTTCCGGAGACTTCAAGACTCTACATTGTAGGCTCACATTTCGCCAATAAATCTGATTACGTCACAAATAAGTAGCGTTAATAAAGGAAGCATCCATTCTTTTGTCCGTTTGTAAAGTAACATTTCTTTGTTGAACCAATTTTGTAATTAAAATAATTATACTAATTATGGCCACGCAACGAACAATAAGCTATTAATCTAATCGTTGTTATGTCTCCATTGATATCTAGCGCAGTTTTAATTGATGCTAGCCCACTGCTGAACGTAACCCTCCCCTTATGACGAGGGGGAGTAACGCAAGAAGTGATAGCAGATTGGTTAAGCACGCGTCTTGCGCACACAAGGTCCTGAGTTCAAATCCCGGCTCGTTTTTACAAAACACTGGTTTTTCGAAATCTATGTGCGAATCATAATCTCTGTATGATTATCACTTGCTTACGGTGAAGGAAAACATCGTGAAGAAACCTGCATGTCTTAGAAAATCTAACCAATTTTCGATAGACATACGGAATCCGCCAACCCGGGGCAAGCGTGGTGGATTTTAGCCTGATTCCCCCTCGTATTGAGGGGAAGCCAGTGCCCAGGAATGCGACGTTTCAAGGGCTAAATTATTATCCTACTAATATTATAAATGCGAAAGTTTGTGAGTGTGGATGTATGTATGTTTGTATGTTTGTTACTCCTTCACGCAAAAACTACTGAACGGATTTGGATGAAATTTGGAATACAGATAGATTATAACCGGGATTAACATATAGGATACTTTTTAACCCAATAATCCAATACTACGCGGATGAAGTCGCGGGGCTTAAAATGGTAGTATAGGACCTAATGTAATAAGTGTTAACGAGCTAACCCACTTGAGTTATCCTGGTGGACTATGGTTGGAATCCCCCTTTCACGAAGAGGGGGATTCCCGCTACATAGATTTCTATTATGTAATTGGATAGAGCTCATTATTTTTTTGTTTATTATACAGGTTGAAACAGAAAGGGTATACTTTTTTTTCGAAACTTAACTTTGTAATTGTAAAACTATCAGCTTTAGAGGAAACTTGAAAAAGAAAAGGTGTTATAGGAATACAGCTGTTGACATATTTCACAAGTCTACAAAACCTTTAGTACTTCAACTGTCCCACAAAGCCGACAGTTTGAGACTTACAAAGTTAAGTTGCAATAAAAATAGTATACCCTTTTTGTTTCACCTAGTATATTGCACTTAATTAAACTATGTTAAAGTCTATTATACTTTAATATTTCTCTAAGCTGGAGATTATTGTTTTCTGAGGTAGATAGATAGTTCTTGGTGGCGTTGTCTCTCTCACTCCTAGTGGTGTCCGTGCCTGAATACCCCTCCCGTCCCCCGTGGACACCCTTGTAGAAAAAGACACAGAACCAAGAACCTTATTCGTCATTTTGTTATAATAAACCTTCATGCATCCGGCATAATAGCAATCGTTTGTTGCAAAAGATTTTTAAATTGTTCGACCATAATATTTGTGTTACGGTAGTATTATTTTACGATATAAGATATCATACGATTTAGACGATCGTAAATATAATATAACGATAACTATTATATTTTATTGGTTGCACATTTAAAACGGTTATTAAGATAATAGTTATTTGGAACGAACACTTTACAAATAGACGCAGTCAATACTCGTACTTTTTGGCAGAAAGTGCTATTCAACAAAATCACCCCCAGACTGGTTACCGCCACAGGTGACAAGAGGGCTGGCTCTTTCCTCGCTCAAAAAATTAGCTTGTCAATACAGCGAGGAAATGCAACCAGTATTCTTGCCACCATCCCACGCGGACGGGATTTTTTTGATTAGGGGTAGGTTTTTATTTTATTATTCTTATTTCTAATTTTATTTAATATAATTTGTATATATTATGTATAAACAATGCAGAAAGTGGAAAAATGATGTTGTTATTTTCTTTTAATTGACAAAACTTGAGTTTATTTTAATTATAATCTGTAATATTGGTAGAATATTAACTCGTCTGTCCGCGCATTGTACGTTTATAACCACTTGGCTCAGTGGTTCGAGCGTAGGCCGCTCGGCTCACTGCACATGGTGGTTGCGGGTTCGATTACCGCCGGGGAAAATTTCAGAAATGGCCTTTTCGTAGTTTGTCCCGGTCTGGGTGTTACTGGGATCGCCCCCAGTCCATTGTACGGTACCCATAGTACAAGCGTTGCCTAGTTTGGGACCATACAGTTGGTGTTTCAGTCTGGCAATTTTTTTTATTATTATTATTTACTATCTCAGCCCGCGACTTCGTCCGCGTGGAATTTAACTTAACCGCTCCCGCTCCCGCGTTCTGAGCCCGCGCGACAGAACCCATTTTTTAAATTTTGTTTTTCTAAATAAAAGTAGCCTAAGTTACTGCTTATAACAACAGCTATCTACCAGTGAAAGTCCCTTCAAAATCGGTCCAGCCGTTTCGGAGTTTACCCGGAACAAACACACAGACAGACAGACAGACAAATTTTTTTAAAGCGCGTTTTTGTTATAGGTGTCGTATGTACTTTCATATGTAATACGAGAAAAGGTATTATTTTGATATTACAAACAGACACTCCAATTTTATTTATTTGTATAGATAAATGTGTGTGAGTGTGGGCAATCGGAACTAAAGTGGTGAAACATGATTTTTCGGGATCCCCGTTCTGAGTCACCACAAGCAAACGCAGTCGAAGCGACCTCAAATTGTACACACTAATTTTCTCTTCTTAACCTTGCTACAAAAAGTCCTTGAAAGTTGTGTCACATGCCTATCTAATTATGAATCAGTTTCTCGTGTGGGCCGAGTGAAGTTACAACGAGGTGAAGCGGGGATCTTTTAGGACGAGTTCAGGATGGGTTCATTTTTTACTAGCCTGCTTGCAAGTCTCACTCCTTAGCAAAGGCCTATCCCTGATTACTCCACAAAAGTCTTGGGCCATGTATCTTCCGCAAAAGGTGACCAAATAGTCCCGCTATCTTTTCCTGGGTCTACCCTGGCTGCGGCAGCCGTCTCTTGGTATCCAATTTGTGATGGCATTTGCCTACCTTTGCGGGACCATACGAGGCATGTCCCAATCCCACTTCAGTATTCGCCCCCACGTCAGTGAGGCGACTCATGGTGCGCAAGGTGGTATTCCCGACGCGATCTCTCCGCTTATATACTGCGCTCCATTGCTTTTTGGCAAATCTTGAGCTATCAAGGTCCTTACCACGTTAACTACTTAAAACGCAATAGAAAAGCTAATTCGCGTTTGAAAGGTAATTCGCGTTTGAACGCCCGCGTTTGATAGCTAATTCGCGTTTGAACGCTCGCGTTTGAACGCTCGCGTTTGAACGCTCGCGTTTGAAAGGTAATTCGCGTTTGAACGCCCGCGTTTGATAGCTAATTCGCGTTTGAACGCTCGCGTTTGAAAGGTAATTCGCGTTTGAACGCCTGCGTTTGATAGCTAATTCGCGTTTGAACGCTCGCGTTTAAAAGGTAATTCGCGTTTGAACGCCCGCGTTTGATCGCTAATTCGCGTTTGAAAGCAAATTAGCTTTCAAACGCTCATACGCGAGCGTTTGCTTTTCTATTGCCTTTAAAGTTGCTAACGTGGTGGGCAACTGAAGAAATATTTAAAAAATGTCTACAATATTTTAAAAATACCATAATTTCGTAATGGCGACCACCACCAAAGTCGTTTTCGTGGAAATAACAAAAGTTACAAAACAATTATTTACAGAATTCTTGTTGGCTACCTACCTACCTATAAATAATTTCACACTTGACATATGAGGTTTAAGCATATAACAAGCGAGGTAAGTGGGATTCCGTAGGTGTGTAGTTAAATACAATCTAAAATACATAACTATAGCCAAATCTAAAATGGCACAGACATTTTAGATTTTGTCCTACAACTCAACAATTAATTGTTATAGCTTGATTATATATACCCCGTGTTTTGAGTCTAACTATAGGCTATCTAGTATAGAAATCCTCATTTGAATTGGTTCAGCCGTTTTCCTATGATGCTCACACAAGTAACAGACAAGAATTCTAAAAACACTGAAACTTTAAACAGACTATTTCACCCATTATTACAAAAAAATGTTCAATGCTCAGACTCAGTCTAGTTACAGTTAAGTATATTATAGTAATTAGGCAGTTTTATTTTTTAATTTATTTAAAACCAAGTCGAGAAACAAGCGTACGTACCGCCTCTTGTTAAGCAGCCTATACCTAAAGGTGCTTGGAATACCAAAGCCACTTGCGAGCAAATGCTCGCAAGTGGCCGACTTAAAGGGGAGTAGGGCAGAGGAAGGGGAAGGGAAAAGGGTTGGGCTTCCGCACTTATCGTACGAAACGCAGCTATAAAAGCTACTTTAAGCTGAACTTTAGTGAGAGGGTGATAACTGATTAGATAGTTAGGAACTCTTACCATAATTTTGATGTTACCAAAGTGGGCGTCGAACCTGGTACCTTTACAAGGACGGCTCCACTAACCACTAGCTTTCAGTAAACTTGGATATTAAATGCGTAATCAAAGTGTTTAACATCGAAAAGGATCTTCGAACGCGGCCAAGGCTGCAATTACTAAAAGAACCCCATAAAAGTACTCAATTTGATACACTTACGCAAATAAGATTGAGTTTCGTGAAAGGATAGTTTTGAGTCATTTCGTTATGCGTAAGACGGATTAAGGAATGATTGAGCTCACTCTCAGATTCATTGTTGTCATAATACTTTTGCAATTTAAATGGTAATAAATATCGCCGGACTGACACACCAACTGTATGGTCCCAAACTAAGCGACACTTATACTATGACCGTACACGACCGTACACTGGACTGGGGGCGATCCCAGTGACACCTAGATTTGGGTAAATTACGAAAAGGTCCTTTTCGAAATTTGCCCCGACGGGAATCGAACCCGCAACCACCCGCTGCAGCATAATTACACCTACTTTGAGGTTTAACTGACGCGGTAGTAGAGCCAAGCTGTAGCCAATTAGCCAAGCTGTAGTCAATTGGCTACAGCTCGTATACGCCCGGTTCGTCCGGGTAGTACCACCCTCACACAGAAGATCGTCGTAAAGTAGCTAGTATTACTGCGTAACTGAGAGAACCGGAAAACCAACCACCCCCCCCCCCCCCCATATCCCTCTATCCCACTCCAATTCAGGTCGGCAACGTGCGAGCAAAGCCTTTGGTATTGCAAGCATCTATAGGCTACGGTTACTGCTTAATAAATAAATAAATATCGCCAGACTGACACACCAACTGTATGGTCCCAAACTAAGCAAAGCTTGTACTATGGGTACCGTACAATGGACTGGGGGCGATCCCAGTGACACCCAGACCAGGGAAAATTACGAAAAGGCCATTTCCGAAATTTACCCTGACGGGAATCGAACCCGCAACCACCATGTGCAGTGAGCCGAGCGGCCTACGCTCGAACCACTGCGCCAAGAGGTCGTCGTATATATCAGGCCACATGATGCCTATCGAATTTAATCGTAAGAAAATTAGGAAGCGAACCTGTGCCCAC
This sequence comes from Notodonta dromedarius, assembly GCA_905147325.1. Taxonomy (NCBI): domain Eukaryota; kingdom Metazoa; phylum Arthropoda; class Insecta; order Lepidoptera; family Notodontidae; genus Notodonta; species Notodonta dromedarius. The sequence continues at coordinate 784,245 of LR990189.1, forward strand.
TCCCTCTTAATGTAAGGGGGATAAAGGATATAATCCACCGCTCTTTCGAAAAAAGTAGAGTTTTCTCCACGATGTTACTTAACCGTTTAGTAAATGATCAAAATTGTTGGAAATCACTACATAGTATAAAACAAAGTCGCTTCCCCCTGTCTGTCTGTCCCTATGTATGCTTAGATCTTTAAAACTACGCAACTGATTTTGATGCGGTTTTTTTAATTGATAGAGTGATTCAAGGGGAATGTTTATATGTATAATACATGCATAATATAGTAGAGAAACACTGATAATTTTAGAGGTTTCTAATGTGATGGATGCATTGCACCCGTGCGAAGCCGGGGCGGGTCGCTAGTTTTACATATAACGAATAACCCGCGGCCTTCTTTCACTAATATATATTATATTTTCGCTTCAATATCTTAGGTCATGATGACTCGTTAAACCTTGACATAATAACAGAAACTACATTATTTTGTATACAAGGAAGATTGTTTAGCGCTCGATATTCTAGTCTGAGCGGAAGCCGCTCAGCTCACTGCACTGGGTGACTAGCATATTTCATAAATATATACTTAATAATAAAATAATAATTAAGCCCTTTTAACGTCCCACTCCTAGGCACGGGCCTCCCCTCAACACGAGGGGGATTGCGGGTTGGCGGATTTCACACGTCTTTCGAAAATTGGTTAAATTTTTTAAAACTTGCAGGTTTTCTCGCGATGTTTACCTTCACCGGAAGCGAGTGATAATCATATTGAAATTATGATTCGCACATAGATTTCGAATAACCCAGAAGTACGAGCCGCGGTTTGAACCCAGGACCTTGTGGGCACAAGACGGGTGCTTAACCAATCGTCCATCACTGCTTCAGGAATAGACTTTCCATGATTTTCCTTAGTCTGGGTGTCACCAGGACCGCCTCCAGACCATTGTACGGTACCCACAGTACAAGCGTTGCTTAGTTTGGCACCTAACAGTTGGTTTGTTAGTCTGCCGTTAAAAACAATTTCTTAATAGTTGTATTAAATAAAAAATAACTATTCGTGACACTTAGATTTAAATCGATTCGAGATTCTCATTCCACAATGAGTAAGCGTGAGGCAAGATTGCCCAAGTCAGTTCATCCATTGTACTCCCAAACTTTGAACTTTAATCAAATATGGTTGACAACTTTATCTCGAGATCTAGCAGAGTATAAAGTCAAGGATTTTTTGCACTGACAAACTTAATGGTATTTTTAATAGCATACAGTCAAGTTTTTCGAACGCATTCTTAAAGACAATGAACCATTAGGGGCTCCGCTCACACGCTCTAGTGTCGAGGTGGCGTCAAGACGCGGACGCACAAGCGGTGCGACGCGACTAGGGCCCATAAAAAGCACGCGTCTTGCGAGCACCAGGTCCTGGGTTCAAACACCGGCTCGCACCACTGGTTTTTTTCAAAATCAATATGCGAATCATAATTTCTATATGATTCTCAATCGCTTACGGTGAAGGAAACGTCGAGACGAAACCCCATGTCTTGAAAAACTTACCAATTTCCGAAAGACATGTGAAATCCGCTAACCCGCACTGGGACAGCGATTACGGCCTGAAGCCCCCTCGTAGTGAGGGGAGGCCCGTGCCCAGGAGTGTGACGTCAAAAGGGCGATATTAAAAACATGGTATATTATTAAAATACCTTAGGTACACATGCTGATACCTAATCAACGTATTCCTTGGAGAGTGTTTAAGAGGAACTATAATTCAATAAAGTCCACCAATTTATTGTAAACTTTGATATTTTCAAACATTTTAATCCAATTTTATCACCAAATTAATTTAAATTTAATCATATAGGCACCTAACCTGAATTGCTACGTATTTTTTGACATTATTATGATAAATAACGCTTTATTAAGGTGTCAACAATTCGTAATGAATTAAAACTCATTCAACAATGTTATTTCTTTTATCTATATATATATATATATAACTCAAAGGTGACTGACTGACTGACATAGTGATCTATCAACGCACAGCCCAAACCACTGGACAGATCAGGCTGAAATTTAGCATGCAGGTAGATGTTATGACGTAGCCATCCGCTAAGAAAGGATTTTGATTAATTCTACCCCCAAGGGGATAAAATAGGTGATGAAAGTTTGTATGAAACTTTGTCAATTAAATTCCACGCGGACGAAGTCGCGGGCTCAGCTAGTTCCGTATATTTACGCATATTAAAAGTCGCACGGTTCAACCCTTAGAATAATTCTGGTGCATATTATTGAGATGAAATCATAGATAAGTGTCGGCGCGCCGTGAAACAATGGATGTGGCCTTTGACGAATTGATTCTGTACACAAATGCTAAACGCTACGGTGACCATGCGTCTCAAGGAATATAAACAAGTAAACACGTTTGAAAACAATAAACCGACTACGGAATTTTGATCTCTTAGTTTCAGAATTGCCGATAGATGGCGCTATTATAATTGAAAAACACTGAATTATAAATGTTTTTCTGTCGCTTGGTATATTTTATATTGTACTACATTTATATTTATGAAAACAGAATTTTATTTCACTAGACATCCCAATAGAAAACACAGCAAATAATTTTTTTGGATATAACATCCGTCATATTGATTTATGTTTGTATAAAATATAGCATTTGTAACCCGGATCATAATAACGAATCGATTGACACTCAAATAGATTCATCATAATCGGATGGGTAGGTTAGGAGCTACGGTGGAACACACACATGATGCATAGGTAGTAACGATTGTGTTTGTAGCGAACACTGTATCTGTTTCCCGAAGATAGTTGCTGATCAACACGAACCAACCTTCCTATGGAACCCTCATTTGAGGTCAACAAGAATTGTAAAAATACAATCGATTCGTACGATGAGTATGAAAGCCGGAAGCTTAACCTCTCCCTTCCCCTCCCTCGATCCCACACCCCTTCAGGCCAGCAACATGCGAGTAATTCCATTGGTATTAATCTATACAAATAAATAAAATTGGAGTGTCTGTTTGTAATATCATAATAACACCTTTTCACTAAATGCACATGAAAGTACATACGACACCTATAGCAAAAACGCGATTTAAAAAATTTTTGTCTGTCTGTCTTTCTGTCTGTCTGTCTGTCTGTGTGTTTGTTCCGGGTAATCTCCGAAACGGCTGGACCGATTTTGACGGGACTTTCACTGGTAGATAGCTGATGTTATAAGCAGTAACTTAGTCAACTTTTATTTTAGAAACAAAAAAAAATGGGTCCTGTCGCGCGGGCACAGAACGCAGGAGCAGGCTTTTTTGTTAAGTTAAATTCCACGCGGACGAAGTCGCGGGCTCAGCTAGTAATAAATAAATATCGCCAGACAGACACACCAACTGTACGGTCCCAAACTAAGCAAAGCTTGTACTATGGGTAACCGTACAATGGACTGGGGGCGATCCCAGTGACACCCAGACCTGGGCAAATTACGAAAAGGCCATTTCCGAAATTTGCCCCGGGCGGGAATCGAACCCGCAACCACCATGTGCAGTGACCCGAGCGGCCTACGCTCGAACCACTGCGCCAAGCGGTCGTCAAAGTATCGTTGTATTGCAAGCATCTATAGGCTACGGTCACTGCATCAGACGGGACTTACGCTTTTGTTATTAGTACAAAAAATAAACAGAGAGCCGAGCCGGTCTAAGCTCAAAAGTCAAGGTCAAACTGTCGAAAACGACTTTCTTTTGTCCCAAATTATTGTGCTCCAACATGGTCGCACTACATGTGAATCACGGACTAACCTGCCGAACACTGGAATAGTTGATACAAGCAATTTATTACTACATTCTTTGGATATGAGGAAATCTTTTGAGTAGTGTGTGAGGTCGTCTGATTGTGCCAGGGTCCGGATCAGTCATAGAAAAAGACATTTCCAATTGACTACAGGTCATATTCAGGTAGTGCGACCGTCTCACAAAAGATCGATTTCAAATTGCTATTACTTATAGCTGCGTTACGACCGATGAATGAGAGAGATGGAAGCCCAACCCTCTCTTTCCTACCGTTTATGCCACTCAACTTCAAATCCGCTATTTCCGAGCAATGCGTTTGGTATTACAAGCATCTATAGGCTTCGGTAACTGCTTAACATTAAGCGGGTTGTACGCTTGTATGTTAAAAAAATATGCTTATATTACTAAATGTTAAGGCGTCAATACTCTTGTGGTTAGAGAGGCCGTCCTCGTAGCTCAGAGGTTTCGGGTTCGAACCCCATCCTGGCCATTAAACTATTGTCTATTGTGATAAATTCACATTGCTAGTAATCATTTTTATTACCAAAAAAATTTATAAAATGTTATGAATATAAATCCCCAACCTGAGTCACACTTTTCAAGGTGTCTCTAATCCATTAAGAATGCTAACGAGTTCTAACTAATGACAACTAACCATATATTATGATGCGTAACCAGTAATCACCTTCGAAAACTCTAATACGCACGCAAGTGGTTCTTTTCGCGCCCCCCTAGGTGTTGGGGGAAGCGGGGATATTGCTTCAGTGCGGAGACTCTTAAACCCCCGACGAAAAAAGAGGGGTGTTATAAGTTTAACATGTGTATCTGTGTGTCTGTCTGTGGCATCGTAGCGCCCAAGCGGATGAATCGATTTCAATGTAGTTAGAAAGGAATTCTGATCGAGAGTGTTCTTAGCTATGTTTCATTAAAATCTATTCAGCCGTTTGTAAATTATCAGCTCTTTTGTACTTTAAAAAGTTGTCGTATCGGGGCCTTTTTAAGTTTTAAATTTTTCAATCATAGCCTTTTCGTCGCCCGCACTGGGCCAGCATGGTGGATTACGGCCTGAATCCCCCTCGTAGGTAAGGGCCCGTGCCCAGGAGTGGAACGTCAAAGAGTGCTTAATTATTATCTACTATATAAAAATAAGTCGGGTTTTCCTTCCTGACGCTATAACTCCAGAACGCACGAACCGATTGCCACGGTTTTGCATTCGTTGGAAAGGGCTCGGGCTCCGTGGTTTATAGCAAAGAAAATTCAGGAAAAAATTCAATAGAACGCGGACGGAGTCGCGGGGCACAGCTAGTCTACTATATAAAAATAAGTCGGGTTTTCCTTCCTGACGCTATAACTCCAGAACGCACGAACCGATTGCCACGGTTTTGCATTCGTTGGAAAGGTCTCGGGCTCCGTAAGGTTTATAGCAAAGAAAATTCAGGAGAAATTTCAACAGAACGCGGACGGAGTCGCAGGGCACAGCTAGTTGTCATTATAATAATAACATATTTCATGTGCATATATTTTTAAGATTGACATTAGTGATTGTCATTTATTTTATTTTAAGTTCTATTTTACTGTGGTCTTCCTTTAAGTTAGTTTATAAGTAGTTATAATACTGTACAGTTAATGTCGAGCAAGTAAATAAATATTTATAATCTGACTTAAAGTAAATTACAAAACAAATATTATATATATACAAAAGTGCTTCCACATCGTGGTCGATGCCACAAGATCCTACTAATATTATAAATGCGAAAGTTTGTGAGTGTGGATGTTTGTTACTCTTTCAGGCAAAAACTACTGAACGGATTTGGAACACAGATAGTTTAGATTAGATTAGATAGCTCTTTATTAATCCACCACTAGAAGACAAAAAATGTACAAATTATTAAATAATTTACACAGAAACTGGACATGGATAGTTTATAACCGGGATTAACACATAGGATACTTTTTATCCCGATAATCCCGAAACTTTGGTTAAGTTAAATACTACGCGGACGAACTCACGGCGGGCACAGCTAGTCCTACTAATATTATAAATGCGAAAGTTTGTGAGTGTGGATGTATGTATGTATGTATGTATGTTTGTTACTCCTTCACGCAAAAACTACTGAACGGATTTGGATGAAATTTGGAACACAGATAGATTATAACCGGGATTAACACATAGGATACTTTTTAACCCAATAATCCAATACTACGCGGATGAAGTCGCGGGGCACAGCTAGTTACACATATTTTCTAAGTAAGTTGTCATCAGTCTTGAATCATAATTAGGTTATCGCACTTGACTCGCAGTCAATTCCTATATAGCTTTAGTTAAGTTGTTATTTCACTTTAATAAAACATTTTATAGGTTTAATATAATGGTCACTAACCTGCCACGTTTTCCTCCTCCGACGAGTCTAATGGTTGTCGTATTCCACGCCAACCTCTCTCGTCTCTTGCTATTGCTTCCAGTTTTTTTAATCTTGAGCTTGTATCTCTCGTAAAGCTTCCTTTGCAATAAGTTTAGATATTTTTATTTTCGGACACGTGCGCTCGTTGCCTCGCACAGCAAAGGAATGAACAAAATCATAAAGATAAGACATTGAAGGTGCAATGTAACTACCCACATTTAAAAAAAGTATCGAATTTATCTCTGAAATCGTGTGATGTTGTCTGTAGAATAAAGTAAAGTTGTCCTACTTAGTAAATTATATACTACTAGCTGTGCCACGCGACTACATCCGCGTAGTATTGGATTATTGGGTTAAAAAGTATCCTATATGTTAATCCCGGTTATAATCTATGTGTGTTCCAAATTTCATCCAAATCCGTTCAGTAGTTTTTGCGTGAAGGAGTAACAAACATACATATATACGTACATCCACACTCACAAACTTTCGCATTTATAATATTAGTAGGATATAGCACTTATAAATAGTCAGAATCTACCACTAGGTACTATAAACCTAAACGTCTAAACCGATTTTGATGATTTTTGTGTGTGTGTTCGAGTAGGTCCCTTGTTGGTTTTAATTCACAATTAGACCCGATAGGTGGCGTTGCAGTCAGGTTCTAGGTAGGATAGGACAACGTCTGCCGGGCCCACTAGTTTTGTATATTTTTTGTGCGATATTTTATATTATACTAGCTGACCCGACAGACGTTGTCCTGTCTTAACTGTGAATATTGAATTCGAATTGTTCCGCTCAACTTTCTTATTTTTTTCTGTCATAAGAACCTTCTCCTGACAATAATAAACACAACAAAAAGAGAATTAGCGAAATCGTTCCATCCGTTCACACGTGATGCGATGACCAAGGAAATAGAGATTCATTTTTAACCGACTTCCAAAAAGGAGGAGGTTACTATTTTCGTCTGTATGTATTATTTTTTTGTGTTTTGTGTATGTTCATCGATATATTCGCACAGACTTCAAATAGATGAGTGGTTAGTGCTTATAATAATTATATTTATTACTACTTTTCGTTTTTGAGTGCGTTTGTGATTTTGAAGTCGGTTTAATTTTTTTTTACAAAAATAATTTTATATATACATTACTTTTAGTTGATTTTCTCTTATAAATAATGTATTATTCATGTCCATTTTTGTTCATTATTTATTATAACTCTTGGCAACATTGCATATTTTTTTAAGTCATCTGTTAAAGTAACGAAAAGTGTTGTCTTTGGTCACGATAAATACCTACATAGTTTTAAGTTTGTGAAAAAATACAGATAAATAAATATAATACATGATTAATACTTACTTTGTTTATTTGACAACATTTATTTATATCATTGGTGTTTTTATTTATCTGAGGAAATCAATAAACCCGTATATTTCAGCAAGAGACCTTTCGAGCCGGTTTGGGGCGGGAAATGATTATTTAAAAAAAAATTACATTACATTCAATAATATTTACGTCAATACGGAAATAGTCAGTTGAGAGTCCAAATTTATAATACCTGTATGTTTTAAAATCGGTACTTCTAGTCTTATGCCACATGCCTGTTAAGGTGAAGGCGCCTGTCTAGCCCGCGAAATTCAAAATTTTCGAGTATTTTTATAGTTTATCCAAAATCTGAAAACATTTAAGACAACATTTTGTGATTTGCGATAAACACAGTATGCAGTGCGTTTATTAATACATTTATTTTACTCTGAATATTATCACGGTGGATATGATACTAGTAAATCACTAAATATACAAAAATTGCCAGATTATCTGGATAGCTGTCGTTCTTAAATGGTTTTAGAGTATTTTGGATATATTAATAAATGCACTGCACACGGTCTTTTTCGCGAATTACAAAATATGCCTTTTATTATGGTCAGATTTTGAAAAAAATCTAAAAAACCCTAAAAAAAATTGAACTTCGCGGGCTTGGCGGGCGCTTTAGTCTTAATTAATAAATCTAAATAGATATAACTCAAAGGTGACTGACTGACATAGTGATCTATCAACGCACAGCCCAAACCACTGGACGGATCGGGCTGAAATTTGGCATGCAGGTAGATGTTATGACGTAGGCATCCGCTATGAAAGGATTTTGATTAATTCTACCCCCAAGGGGATAAAATAGGGGATGAAAGTTTGTATTAAACTTTGTCAATTAAATTCCACGCGGACGAAGTCGCGGGCACAGCTAGGAAATACATATGTATAATAAGATGACGATAATTAATAAAAAAACATATTCTCATATAACAAAGTCGGCTAACGACGGTGACGACCGCTTGGCTCACTGCACCGTGTGGTTGCGGGTTCGATACACGCCAGGGCAAATTTATTATTATTAATAATCAAAGGGTTGCCATCTAACCGTTATTCCGTTGTGCCCGCAAGACGCGTGCCGGCTAGCACAAACAGCAGACTCTAGTAGACAATAAAAAATATATTTTAATATGTCTGCAAGTGAAGCCGCGTGCTATAGCTAGTGTGTAATAAACATCTATGTGTTGATTGGTTAATTTCATGGATTTGCTAATTTAATTGCAAATGTCTTGGGTTTTACGATTGTTTAATGCGATACGTACATAAGTAATAAACATTTGACGACCGCTTGGCGCAGTGGTTCGAGCGTAGGCCGCTTGGCTCATGGCACATGGTGGTTGCGGGCTCGATTCCTGTCAGGGTACATTTCGGAAATGGCCTTTTCTTAATTTGCCCTGGTCTGGGTGTCACCGGGATTGCCCCCAGTCCATTGTACGGTACCCATAGTACAAGCGTTGCTTAGTTTGGGACTGTTGGTGTGTTCGTCTAGCGATATTTCATACTATATAATAATCATACTAATATTATAAAGAGGAAAGCTTTGTTTGTTTGATTGTAATGAATAGGCTCCGAAACTACTGCACCGATTTGAAAAATTCTTTCACTGTTGGGAAGCTACACTATCCCCGGGTGACATAGGCTATAATATATTGTCAAAAAAAATTGGGATCCTTACTAAAACTCGAATAATGTCACCGCAATGTACGCGTGCGAAGCCGGGGCGGGCCGGTAGTATTTTATAATTTTAATTACGTATGTTGGTGTGTGAGGCGCTGATAGCTCAGTGGTCGACCGTACGTCTTGGAATACAAGGTATACAGGTTCGAACCCCGGCTCGCAACCTCCTGGGATATTCGGGTTTCATATGCGAACCTCATTTAGAACTATGTTTGAAAGGTGAAAGGAATCCTCTGAGCCAACCTGCACGATTATTTCGAAAAGTCGTGCTTTTATTTTTACAATGTCGGCAAACAAGCGTATGATGCGGCGATGTTAAGCAGTCACCGTTGTCTATAGATGCTTGCAATACCAAAGGCATTACTACATTCATGAAAATATCGACGGAAAATTCTAACTCTGGGGGGTCCAGAGATCTGAGTTGAATCCATGGTATCAGTTTTCGTTACGATGCCCCGTACGCACCCTGTATATAAGTATATCCTGCTGCATATCACGCTGTAGCCAATTGGCTACCGCTTGACTATAACTCCGTCGATATGTGAAGTTGGTAAGTAGAAATAAAACATAATTGCTTGGATGTGATGCATTTCGTGCTAAATACTAAGTAGGTGAAACAAAAAGGGTATACTTACTATTTTTTGGCGACTTTACTTTGTAAATCTTAAACTATCGGCTTTCTGGGACAGTTGAAGTACCAAAGGTTTTGTAGACTTGTGAAATATGTCCACAGTTGTATTCCTATAGCACCTTTTGTTTTTCAAGTTTCCTCCAAAGCTGATAGTTTTAGAATTACAAAGTTAAGTTTTGAAAAAAAAAGTATACCCTTTCTGTTTCAACCTGTATATCGTCTGAATGAACGATAATTTTGAATGGTTCGTTCAGTAATCGATACGACGGCAATAAATATGGAATTTAGAGTAGGTAGGATTCGAAAATACGAATATCACGATATATCTATTATCGTTGCTAAGAATAAGTTGTCGAGAGGAAAGTTGGTGGACGTGTTAACGCAAAACGCAAACGCTTAAGTCCGAAATGTAATCAATTACTTTGCGTAATGGTTGATGGTTATCTGTGTAATACGGCTACATTTTTTATTACGTCTATCACATACTATTAAATTAAATTTCGTTGTAATAACTATGCGAATATAAAATGATGTAGGTAATATTATATAATACGTGGCATGTTTCTGCCACCATAATCGTATTTTTTTTTTGGAAAGGGTATATTGTACTCTCCAGATGGTACCATGGAAATTTTATCAAAATTGGCCCAGTAGTTTCAGAGATATGGACGATTTACGCTCACCAAAATGATTAAAAAAATATTTTAATACAAAAATTCAACCAACTTCAAAAAACCTGGGTGCACTAAAAAGCTAGAAATAGCTAGAGACCTTGTCATTTATTATATATATTTTTACACTACGTTAGTACTATTTCTTAGGTACCTACCTAAGAAATAGTCCTAACGTATTGAGAATAGTGAAATTAGTGCCAATTTGGGGTAGGTGGTGGTTACCTAACCACCTACCCCAAATTGGCACTTATTCCAAATGAAAGAAATTACTAGGTCCCTAGTTATTTCTAGGTTTAAAAACCTACACTAAGTGCACCCAGGTGTTTTTGAAGTCGGTTTAATTTAACAGCTTTAAGTGGATCATCTGATGTAGAATTAAACTGTTTGAATTTAACTATTTTTTAAAGGTTCTAGTTTATGCAATTCACTGGTTATTGATTTGACCGCCCAAGCGATGCCGCGACATGAGCTAGGTTGAAAGTAATCGTTATTCAACATTACTCTGACCTACTTTACCGGAATAAAAGTGGTTCAAATACCGGTCGACCTTATGATTTTAACTGAATCTTACTAAACTTCTTCACGATTGAACTAATTATATGATCGTTAAACTGTATAGCGCAATATCCCCTATGGAGTAAGCAGATAACGGGATATTATTAAGGCTGAAGCGCCCATCTAGCCCGCGAAGTTCAATTTTTTTGAGGTTTTTTAGATTTTTTTCAAAATCTGACAATAATAAAAGGAACATTTTGTAATTCGCGAGAAAGACCGTGTGCAGTGCATTTATTAATATATCCAACTTACTCTAAAACATTTCAAGAACGACAGCTATCCAGATAATCTGGCAATTTTTGTATATTTAGTGATTTACTAGTATCATATCAACCGTGATAATATTTAGAGTAAAATAAATGTATTAATAAACGCACTGCATACTGTGTTTGTCGCAAATCACAAAATGTTGTCTTAAATGTTTTCAGATTTTGGGTAATCTATAAAAATACTCGAAAATTTTGAATTTCGCGGGCTAGACAGGCGCCTTCACCTTAAATACTAGTATTCCCGTTATAATGGTCGAAATATGACTATAATTCATTTTAATTTTAATTTTAAACGTCATTAAGGTTTTATTGTCAAAGACTATTTGATACTGGCTCGCAGAATGCACTATGGAAGTCCCGCCCTCCAAAATCTGTCACCGTTTGTCAGTCAGACAGTCAGCCGGTGTGGAGGTTACAAATGTGTGTGTCAATTCGTGGTAGTGCGTGTAATGTTTTATTTATTGACTTTAATGTCAAAATATTTATAATATAAAAATATTATGAAATTTGGCACACTTATAGTTTACTAGCTGTGCCCCGCGACTTCATCCGCGTAGTATTGGATTATTGGGTTAAAAAGTGTGGGTTAAAAAAATCCTATATGTTAATCCCGGTTATAATCTATCTGTGTTCCAAATTTCATCCAAATCCGTTCAGTAGTTTTTGCGTGAAGGAGTAACAAACATACATACATGCATACATACATACATACATACATACATCCACACTCACAAACTTTCGCATTTATAATATTAGTAGGATATAGAGAATTCTATATAAACTATAAGTGTGCCAAATTTCATACTCCTCCGTCCGCGCAATTTTTGTATTAAGCGGTTGAAAGTTTTTGCTTCACGTATTAATATATAGATTACTCTATTTTTGTGGATTTCACATATCTTTCGAAAATTAGTTAAATTTCCTAAAACATTCAGGTTTCCTCACGATGTTTTCCTTCACCGTAAGCAAGCGATAATCATAATATAGAAATTATGATTCACACATAGATTTCGAGAAATCCAGACGTGTGAGCTGGGGTTTGAACTTAGGACCTGGTCGCCGCAAGATGCTTACTTAACCAATCGACTATCACTGATGAAGCAAACATTCTATAAATAATCAGTAACACTCATAATCTATATGGGATTTTTTTGTGTTGACTAAAAAAAACATCACGAAATTCCACGTCCGGTCGGATTGTACGCACAAAAACGTTACGTATTTACCGAATTACGCGCGTAAATTACGTAATGAGCAGTTCAACGTAACCTTGGCTACTTATATTACAACGAACAAGGATGAAATTGAACTTTAAAATGTAAGCACATTCGAGAAGATACCTTACCTTAATCGAATCAAAATCTCAAATCTATACAAATAAATAAAATTGGAGTGTCTGTTTGTAATATCATAATAACACTTTTTCACTAAATGCATATGAAAGTACATACGGTACTTATAACAAGAACGCGATTATTTTTTTGTCTATCTGACTATCTGTCTGTCTGTATGCTTGTTCCGGGTAATCTCCGAAACCGCTGGACCGATTTCGACGGGACTTTCACTAGCAAATAGCTGATGTTATAAGGAGTAACTTAGGCTACTTTAACTTGAGAAAAACAATTAGGGGTTCCGCGTAAAAAATAAAAACACGAGAATTCCAAGAGTATTTCCGAAACGGCTGGACCGATATTGAAGTGATTTTCACTTAATTAACAATTTAAAATACACGCGGGCGAAGTCGCGGACACAGCTAGTATTATTATTAAAATACAACATTGTATTTGTTTATACGAACGCTTTGAAAATGCAATCTCGGGCTCAGTTTAGCATCGCGAGGAAACCTGTATGTCTTTCATAAGCCGTGTTACATTCTCCAACCCGTGCAAGACCAGGGTGGTGGACTATGTCCCGGATCCTCGCATTGAAGACTGTGTCCGGTGTGATGGCAGCAGGCTCGCTCCCTGTACATTGGGACCGAAATACCATCGACGATATGTGTGTGCACTGCAGAACACCCCTGCCTACCCCTTCGGGAAAACCAGGTGTGATGGCGTATATAGTACACTAGCTGTACCCCAAATGCACAAAATTTCATGAAAATCGGTCGAGCCGTTTCGGAGGAGTATGGTAACATTGTGACACGAGAATTTTATATATAAGATGTGGAAAAGCCGCATGGAAATATTAGTGAAATTAAATCAGGGTTAACGCTTAAAAGATGTTCAATTGATTACTGAAGAGATATTAATTTGACTGCTTCCGGTACATTTGAAGATAGCTTAGCGACTCAGGGTAAAGGCGTTTATTAAAATGTCGGTAGCTCTACCAAATATAATAATAATAGTTCCGGTCTACCATGATTTTTAAACTCGCTAGTAACTGGCGTCTACGTAAAGTAATAGGGAATATGCATTATTTTTTTATATTTGCGTATCGTAAACTTCTTTGAAAATAAAATCCTTACATGTCCATGTTCTAACATATTGTTTTCTTATATTTACGCGAATACTACACATTGAAATAAAACTATTTTTCGGGATTTTATCGCGTTTATTAACTTTATGTTCCTGACGTTTCGGTTGCTTTACAGCAGCCATGGTCACGGGGGGGCTGAGGTGTTAGACGTCCTGATGTCATAGTTAGTAACTGGGTACCCTCATATTTAGTTGTTGTTTGCTTACCCTCGCCACCTCTCCTGGCAGCGGCCCAAGCCGAGGTCGTGTCCCTTGTGGCGCCCTTGAGCTAGCTGCCCCCCTGCCCCTCTGGCTGGAGCGCACTTCGCTCGCCCTCTGTCCGGGTGAAGTTGTTATGGCCACTCTGGCCAACAACATATAGTCCATTCAAAAAAAAAAAAAAAAAGGTCCGATCAACGCAGAAAGTGCTCACAGTGTCTCGAGGTCTTGCAATGGTACACTTGGTTTTGGATTTAATTAGTTTTGAAGTTAATAAACGCGATAAAATCCGAAAAATAGTTTTATGTCAATGTCCAATACTATTCAAACTCTACTAAATAAAATAAATTAATATCGCCAGAATGACACACCAACTGTATGGTCCCAAAGTAAACAACGCTAGTACTATGGGGACCGTACAATGGACTGGGGGCGATCCCAGTGATACAGCCATTTACGAAAAGGCCATTTCCGTAATTCGCCCCTACGGGAATAGAGTCCGCAACCACCCGGTGCAGTGAGCCGAGCGGCCTGCACTCAAACCACTACGCGGTTGTCAAATGAATCAATATCTTCCAAATCCTTCTATTATTCCATTCGATTAATTTCATGAGAGTTCTTACTACCCATTTACTACCATTTACTACCCATACTCACTTGAATTGGCAATACATTATATTACGGAGTTCCGCTGCCTACCTTCCGGTTTCATCATCATCTAATGATGAAGCCGGAAGGTAGACGGTTTATTGTGACTATTCTGGTGCCAGCAAACACCACTGAAAAGTCACAAGAAAGCCAATTACACAATTTAGTTTACTTGAATGACGTATTTTTTCCAGATATTTTAATTTAAACGCCAAACTACTGAACTGATTTTGATGAAATTTTTATGAGACTAAGTTGAAAGAACGTCCTTTTAAACGAAAAGAGATTTTTTGAAATCGGCTTATAAATGACGGAGTTCTGGGGTAACAAACATTACAAAAAACAACCGAATTGAGAACCTTTTCCTGTTTGAAGTCGGTTAAAAATAATATGATCCGCACAACAGCTGGTAATTATGTTAATCAACTCTGCAAACCTTAATCATTACGCTCTGTGACAATAGGTGACTGGCAGCGAAGGCAACAGTGTCGTAACAACTAATTGTAACACCATTTAATCGGAATAATTAAATTAATTATATTGATCAACGGATCTGGTGGGTTTAAGTGGAGAGACTGTCGAGCTAGGCAATGAGCGGGTTCGAAGTGGTGCGAGTTAGCGGGGCGAGTCACTATACAGAATCACTATACAGGTTGAAACAGAAAGGGTATTTTCTTCTCAAAACTTTACCTGTAATTCTAAAACTATCAGCTTTGGAGGAAACTTGAAAAACAAAGGGTGTTATAGGAATACAGCTGTTGACAGATTTCACAAGTCTACAAAACCTTTAGTACTTCAACTGTCCCACCAAGCCGATAGTTTTAGATTTACAAAGTAAAGTTGCAAAAACCCTTTTTGTATCTCCTAGTATAATACCGTTTAAGACTACTAGCAACAACAGCTCATGTAGGTACCGGCTGGCTCGACCAGAGTATTTTGTTTGTTGGGACTGGTCCCACCACACACTCCCACCGCTGTTACTCCTGTAAACCAGGATCGACAATGGTGACCAATAATGACGCCGAGATTTGACCCTCGACGAGTCCCGGGGAAAAGATAAATTGTCTTGGAATCCTCACGAATTTAATCGAAAGATATAATAGGAGGAGTTCGAAGAAAAATTATCCACTTTCCTCCGGTGCAAAGCGGGAGACAAAAATAGCTGGTATGGGCTGATTGCCATAGAAGCAAGACTGTGCCGACCGGGGTATTACCACCCTTCAAAAGATCGGCGTTAAGTAGCTATTATATAGATGCGTTTCGTACGGTGAACGAGAGAGCCGATACCCCAAAACCCACTTTTCTTCAGGTCGTCAACGTGCCAGCAATGCCTTTGGTATTGCAAGCATCTATAGGCCACGGCGATGCATCTATTATCTGCTTAACATCAGCCCCTCTAGCCAAGTTGCTTCGTCTACATTCGTTTCTACAAATCGCTACGCTTTATGTATGGACATGACATAAGTCACGTGATCTACTTATCGACTTGTAATGTCATTTACATACATTTAAGCGTAGCGTTTTGGAGAAACGCTTGAAGACGAAGCCACTTGGCTAGGGGGGCAGGGCCCGTACCACGTTGGCTACTTAAAACGCAATAGTAAAGCACACGCGAGCATTTTTTTTTTTTTCGAAATAGGCAAGTATTTGACCACAATCTCACCTGATGGTAAGTGACGATGTGGTCTACGGTGGTGCATACTTGCCTAGAAGGTACCTGTTCACTCTCGACTTGAAAACATCCAGGTTATAGACAACCGGGTACAAAGACGCCGGCAAGGTGTTCCATTCCTTGGCAGTTCGCACAATAAAAGTGGAAGCGAAACGCTTGGTACGAATTGAAGGAATGTCCACGGTGTGTGGATGCATTGTATGCGTGCGTCTTGTCGTCCGATGGTAGAATGGAGATGGGGGAATTAACTCGTGTAATTCCATCGCACACTCCCCGAAATGTATCCTGTAGCATTAGCTTGTCAAACGCGAGCTTTTGCTTTTCTATTGCGTTTTAAGTAGCCAACGTGTGGTACGTTTTGTTGGCGAATTTATTATAATATACTTACATAATAATTTATAATTTAGCCCTTTTGACGTCCCACTCCTGAGCACGGGCCTCCCCTCAACACGAGGGGGAATCAGGCCATAATCCACCACGCTGGCCCAATGCGGGTTGGCGGATTTCACATGTCTTTCGAAAATTGGTTAGATCTTCTAAGACATGCAGGTTTCCTCACGATGTTTTCCTTCACCGTAAGCAAGTGATAATCATATAGAAATTATGATTCGCACATAGATTTCGAAAAATCCAGATGTGCGAGCCGCGGTTTGAACCCAATACTAACAATAGTTCGTAAATTAAGTATAGTTCATTTCAAGTAGGTATCCAACCAGTGGTTCGCTTGTTTTATGGCGACCAAGTCTCAAAGTTAAGGACAGTCATTCCTAATAATTATGTTAATTTCTATAGTATTCACGGCATTTCCAATCACTAAGTACCTACTTTGATGTAGTTTAAATAATAGCTTCCTGCGAAATGGAATTAACAAGCTAATAAAATTGATGTTCAAATTAAATTTGCGTAATTATTTGAAGCGTTTCCGATTTGGTAAGAGCCAGCTTTTTTATATATTACTAGCTGTGCCCCGCGACTCCGTCCGCGTAAACTTAAGTACCTAAAGTATTCTATGTGTTAATCCAGGTTATAAACTATTGTGTTCCAAATTTCAATCAAATCCGTTCAGTAGTTTTTGCGTGAAGGAGTAACAAACATACATCTATACTCACAAACTTTCGCATTTATAATATTAGTAGGACTAGCTGTGCCCCGTGACTCCATCCGCGTGGAATGTGGACCACCCTTAACATTTAGGGGTATGAAAATAGATAGTAGCCGATTCTCAGACCTACCCAATATGTATATAAAATTTCATGAGAATCGGTCGAGCCGTTTCGGAGGAATATGGTAACTAACATTGTGACACGAGAATGGTATATATAAGATAATAAATACGGTGATCAACCGTTAGTACTCTAAAGAAATAAATTACGGGGTCCCTAGTTATTGCTAGCTTTATAAGGCACCCAGGTTTTTGTGAAGTCTGGTCCTATTTTTACATCGAATTTACTCTAAAGTGTGAGTAGGTGTGATTCGCTCACCTACTGCTTAATAAGCTAGCTTTCTAATTTAAATACCTTAATCTGAATGAGACTTAATTAGATGAGAAATATTGAATTACTATAGTTAATTCAATGGGTGACAATGGTGTTGCCTGCTCACATTCTGTTGCTGTTCCTGAGAATGTACACCATCTTTCATTCTATTGAAAAGAGTCGTTTGTTGTTCGGGGAATATGAACGTGATACCTATTTTAAGCTATCACGAAAGTGCATCAAACCGCCGGCAGGTGGCGCCCCTTTCTCTTTTAAATTGAATGTCCAGGTAATCATGTTTTCTCGGACCGAGCTGTATTAACGCAATTTATTACGCTTTTTATTACGGACAGAATATAAACTCATACGGAAATACAGTCCTCAAAAGCTTATAAAGTTTGAGTAATCAGCAGATAGTTTAAGATGACCCAATACGGAAGCACTATTGAATTTCAAGCCTTACTATTGATGTGTTATGTTAATGCAGTTCTCACATTTGAGTTGCATGCATTTGAGTATAAAGAAGATAGTAGGTACTCGTAGGCTCAGCTAGGGACATGTAAGTCGCTCAACTAAATCCATAATGCTTGTGCTAGGAGCGAGTAGGAATAGTTTAATGACCAGGTTAGGGTCGAATACCTCCCGATTACGAGACCAGTAGCCAGTTAGTTTTCACAGATTTTTTATAGGAAAACTGTCAAAACTGACATGGTTAGATACGCGATAGGTCAGTTTTGACGTTTTGCGAGACGATCGAGATGCCAGCGGTTTACAGAGATGGTCCCCAGCCTCTTAACCACTAGACTATTATTGCTTTTTCCGTTTTAAATGCACTATTTTATAAGCTTTATCACTACATAGTATAAAAGTCAAAGTAGCCTCCCGCTGTCTGTCCCTATGTATGCTTAGATCTTTAAAACTACGCAACGGATTGTGATGCGGTTTCTTTTAATAGATAGAGTGATTCAAGAGGATGGTTTATATTGTATAAGTAATACATGCATAATATAGTATTAGAGAAACACTTTAGTATCAGCATTGCACCCGTGCGAAGCTGGGGCGGGTTGCTAGTATATATATATAAATGGTAGATACCGGATGCCAACTGAATTCTTTGTACCTACTAAAATGTTGACCGCAAGATAATATTCCAACTTTATATTTTCCGCTTCACCCAGCTTTATACCTAATTGTATGAGACTCGCATCCGCGATCCACAGAGATAGGTGAGTTCAGAGACATTCCAAACAGATGAACAGATTTGTAACATACACTCGTCGCCAACATTGGCTACAGAGCCGCGCGACAGGCGGCGAGCCCGTCGCGAACAGGCAGCTCCTGTTAGACGACGCATGGCGCGGCCTGTAGTCGCCGCGACACCCGCGGGGGGACTGGGAGCGGGGCTGTTCTAAGGGACAGTTTCCTGACAATTACTATAATCTCCAACTTATTATATTTAAATCAGACGTAATGCGTTTTTGACATTTGAAAATCCACCTCAAGGTTTTCGGGTCGTCATTAATCATAACAGTTTCGGTAGCGAAATAAAAATATTTATACTCTAATTGCGTTTAAATATCAAACAAATCGGATATTTTATGATAGGGCAACAGTTCTCAAATGTTTTTTGAATAAAAAATTGATGTCATTTAAAATATACTTACGGTTCCAGTC
This sequence comes from Notodonta dromedarius, assembly GCA_905147325.1. Lineage (NCBI taxonomy): Eukaryota > Metazoa > Arthropoda > Insecta > Lepidoptera > Notodontidae > Notodonta > Notodonta dromedarius. The sequence goes on from LR990189.1 coordinate 803,732, forward strand.
TCCCCGCGGGTATCACAGCGACAGGCTAACCATGCGCCGTCTAACAGGAGCTGCCTGTTGGCGACGGGCTCGCCGCCTGTCGCGCGGCTCTGCAGCCAATGTTGGTTCCAAATCCGTTGAAACCTACATCAATTCAGACAAATTTAGGCTGATACTTTTCACCCACCCACCCGAATGAGCGGGCAGAAACGAAATTATCAAAACATAATATTTTTTGCGGAGAATGTCGTCGGAATTAATATGTTATATAATGGAATAACATTCTAATGGTGGTGTCTGTATAAGGTAAATGAGATTGAGTGACTCATGCCGTGGGATTTACCAATCATTTCTAGTCCGAACACGCGCCAATATTTGGCAGCCTATGGATACGTTGGGTTTTTCAAGAAATAGATACCTACGTTCTTATCTTATTTATAATCCAATTTGATTTGAATAGTCTTCCATCGGTATCTATGGGTATAATGGGTTGACGACCGCTTGACGCAGTGGTTCGAGTGTAGGCCGCTCGGCTCACTGCGCACATGGTGGTTGCGGGTTCGATTCCCGCTGGGGTAAATTTCGGAATTGGTCTTTTCGTAATTTGTCCTAGTCTGGGTGTCATTGGGGTCCCCCAGTCCATCGTACGGTACCCATAGTACAAACGTTGCTTAGTTTGGGACCATACAGTTGGTGTGTCAGTCTGGTGATATGTATTATTATTATTAGATATTAATAGGTGGGTAAGTAGTGTTCTTCTTTCTTAAAAAAATATGGCCCACCCAGTTTAATAGGTATTTCGCCTGTGTCAAGTAACAAATAGCGATAACAAACACATATTAACAATATTATAATACAGAAGTGTGAACGTCCACTTTGGAAAACCAAAATGGAGGCCAGGTAAGTAGTCAATATAGAGAACTAGTTTATGCCCGCGACTTCGTCCGCGTAGACTTAAGTAAAGTATTCTATGTGTTAATCCAGGTTATAATCTATCTGTGTTCCAAATTTCATCGAAATCCGTTCAGTAGTTTTTGCGTGAAAGAGTAACAAACATACATCCACACTCACAAACTTTCGCATTTATAATATTAGTAGGATTTTAGTTCGATTGTGAGAAATATTTCGACGACAACTCTACAATACTTGAAAGAACTTAAGATTGAAATGAAATTTCGTTTACTGATAGGTTATAAATAATAGGTGATGGTGGAAAAGCTAATCCCATCAAAAACAAAACTTGTAAAAAAACCCAAGTCTTGCTACTCAGTTCTCTACAGTAAAAAGAGGTGAGATATATGTAATACCAAGTCGGTTACTAAATTAAGTCCCTACTTAAGGGACCTTCTGTCTCCATTTAGTGTTACGTATTACATAACGTGCTAACCTAACAACATCTTATTGTGACCATAACAATATTAAATATCTTTTATGTTTTAATTTTAATAGATTGACTTGGACATCGCATGACAACATAATGTATTTAGTTTAGTGCGATGTCCAAGTCAATCTATTTAATTTAAAACATAAAAGATATTTAATATTGTTATGGTCACAATAAGATGTTGTTAGGTTAGCAAGTTATGTAATACGTAATACTGAATGAAGACAGAAGGTCCCTTAAGTAGGGACTTAATTAAGTAACCGACTTGGTATTACATATATCTCACCTCTTTTTACTGTAGAGAACTGAGTTGCGAGACTTGGGTTTTTTTACAAGTTTTGTTTTTGATGGGATCTCATTTCTTTTTGTAGACATTGTTCTTTCTTTCATGGCAAATTTCGGGCAATTTAGTCTACTTAATACTTTTTTGGTACAATTCATATCATAAGTAAGACATGTCCCATTCTTGCTTTTTCATTCCGTTGAACATTTTACAAGTTACCTTTGAACATAATTATATCTAGGTACCAATGTACACCTAATATTCCATTCCTATTTCATTATAATATTCATAATATGTACACTGATTCATTAACTGCAAATGAAAATTTGTTATCCTATACATTTATATAGGATTACAAAGTTATTTATGCAGTTAGTGTATCTAGGAAACTGGACCGAGATGTCAAAATATTTTAGTTTTTCCTTGATTTATACACTAAACACTAATGTATTGTGCCGTGCTCGACTTGGGGGGGCACTGCCGTGCCCCCAGACTTCAAGCCAATTTACTTCAACTCATATACCCACGGGTTGGCTCAACCGGAGTAGTAGTACCACCCACTCACAGAAGGTCGGCGTAAAGTAGCTATTTAGCTAGGTTTCGTGCAATGATTGAGAGAGTCGCGAGCCCAACCCCCCTAGACTAAAACTCTCGTATCGCGGTGTTTGTTGCCAAACTCCTCCGAAATGGCTCGACCGATTTTCATGAAATTTTGTGTGCATATCGGGTAGGTCTGAGAATCGGTCAACATCTGTTTTTCATACCTAGAAATCATTTATATGGCAGAACAACGTTTGCTGGGTCAGCTAGTAATCATATAGAAATGATGATTCGTACATAGATTTAGAATAAACCCAGCGGTGAGAGCCGGGGTTTGAACCCAAGACCTTGTGCCCGCAAGACGCGTCAGCTATCACTGCTATTCTTCTATTATCCTGTTTATTATTAAAGATTTTCTTTCATTAATACTTGTATTATAGTGTTCGTGAAAAACATATTATGTTTCATGTTTGGTATGGCTCTGATTAACCTTTGAGAGTTTCGTGACGCGAACCCACCCAAAGGTAGGGATGCCCAAAAAAGTGTATTGTATCGATATATCGCATCGTAACTGTATCGAACTTGGTTGTATCGATACGCGATATTATCGATTTCCTTTGTATCGATATATCGTATCGTAACCGTATCGCATGCCTTTCAATTAATATGCGATATAATGAGTATATAGTACAAAGTCCAAAGATATATTTAAATCTACCTCCAAGTCTAAACAAAAGCCGGCTGTTCTTGTTCCATAAACAATTTTGTCGACGTTATCATTCTCTTATTACTAATAACAATATATTCAATGGCACTGTCTATTATCGTTTAGTGATGATGTAATAGGAACTTTAAAATTATACAAATTAATCACCGACATAGTTTGATACGATACGGTAATGCGATATTTTTATAAGAATGCGATATATCGAAGCGTATCGTATGGTCAAAATATCGCATCAAATATCGCTATATCGCATAGTGCTGTATCGATATTCCGATATATCGTATCGTAACGGGCATCCCTACCCAAAGGACTGTTCCTTGATTAAAGATTATAAATGTTTGTGTACAAAAAATGACAATACAATTTAACGTTGCAAGAGCGGGCGGGTTATTTATTAAAATCGTACGCATATATATTAAGCAGACGACCTTTACCCGTGGAATGTAATGGCAGACACAAAACACTTTCGAATGGTTTGTGTTATTTTTTTTATTTCTGCTAAATTTTTATCTTTATCTATGATGATGATGATGATGTAATCCTGTAATCCCACATCAGGGACATAGGGCTCGAAGAAGATCTTTATCTATACTTACATATAATAATAATAAATATAAATAAATATCGCCAGACTGACACACCAACTGTATGGTCCCAAAATAAGCAACGCTTGTACTGTGGGTACCGTACAATGGACTGGGGGCAATCCCCGTAACACCCAGCCCAAGGCAAATTACGAAAAGGCCATTTCCGAAATTTGTCCCGGCGGGAATTGTACCCGCAACCACCATGTGCAGTGAGCCGAGCGGCCTACGCTCGAACCACTGCGCCAAGCGGTCGTCTAATAATAATAATAATGTAGCATTTTTGACGTCCTACTCCTGGGCACGGACCTCCCCTCACTGCGAGGGGGATTCGGGCCGTAATCCACCACGCTGGCCCAGTGTTACTTTGACATTACAAACAACCACATCAATTTCATTTCTTTGTATATTTCATGTCTTAGAAAATCTAACCAATTTTCGAAAGACATGTTAAATCCGCCAACCCGCCCTGGGCAAGCGTAATGGATTACGGCCTCAATACCCCTCGTAGTGAGGGAGGCCTGTGTCCAGTAGTGGGACGTCAAAAAGGCTACATAATTATTATTATTATTTTGATTTATTAAATTACTCACCTTTAGATTTTTCAGATCAAAATGGATCATTACTTTTATTATATTAGGGTTGCGAGTTATTGAAAAGAGGCGGGGAGTCTACGGAACCCTATAGTATGCGTGATCCGACAGTTGACACGCATTTAGCCATTTTTTTTACTTAATGCATATGAAAATATATACCGTATTTTTTATATACCTAAGAAAATAAAGTTTTTTTTTTTTAGTATTAGAAAATCGTGTCTGTTTGTCTATCTGTCTGTTAAACCGCTGTTATTTTAACATTACATACAGACACTTCAACAATATATTTTTTTTACCTATACAGGTTAAAACAGAAAGGGCATTCTTTTTTTTTCAAAACTTAACTTTGTAATTCTAAAACTATCAGCTTTTGAGGAAACTTGATAAACAAAAGGTGTTACAGTAAACAGGGATACCGCTGTTGACAGATTTCACAAGTCTACAAAACTTTGGTACTTTAACCGTCGCACAAAGCCGATAGTTTTAAATTTACAAAGTAAACTAAAAAAATAGTATACTCTTTCTGTTTCACCTAGTAGATTAACTTAAGATTTTTGATAAGCTATAAAAATACTCGAAAATTTTGAATTTCGCGGGCTAGATGGGCGCTTTAGCCTTAATGGCGTGCGTTTAAACACTGTTGTCGTCATCTGTACTCAGAATACTTCAATGTATTAATATTAATGTTGTACTTAAACTGTACCATCTTTTATCTACGTCCGCTATTAACATAACATCTTTATAAATTGACTAGAGGTGAGCGAGGCGTTGTGAAATGTTTTAGAATCGACTAGTGGTTGGTTTGTGTAACATCCGTTAAGAATAACCCTATAATAACGTATTAATATACTATTTATAGATAGGGATTACGTTTTCTTAAGAATTATAAAAGTTTTCAAAATCAATTGATTATCGCACTACTTTTATTACTTAACTAGTTTCTGCCCGCGACTTCGTCCGCGTAGACTTAAGTATTCTATGTGCTAATCCCAGTTATAAACTATCTGTGTTCCAAATTTCATCCAAATCCGTTCAGTAGTTATTGCCTGAAAGAGTAACAAACATCCACACTCATGTCCAGCAGTGGGCAAGCAACCCCACACTATCACCACACACCAGCAGCAATCAATTTTCATACACAGATAGTGGAATTGTTAAAACCATTTAAAAATCTCTAAATTGAATACATAAATTTGAATAAATTTTGTGAACCATTTTCGTTTTGTCACTTATCATTGTCCGCGGCTGCGCTCGCGCTGTTGATATACTAGGTGAAACAAAAAGGGTATACCATTTTTTTGCAACTTTACTTTGTAAATCTAAAACTATCGGCTTTGTAGAACAGTTGAAGTACTAAAGGTTTTGTAGACTTGTGAAATCTGCCAACAGCTGTATCCCTGTAACACCTTTTGTTTTTCAAGTTTCCTCCAAAGCTGATAGTTTTAGAATTACAAAGCTAAGTATTGAAAAAAAAGTATACCTACCTTTCTGTTTCATTTACTTAAAAAAAATAAAAAAATCAGGTGTGCGTGTGTTTGTAATTCATCTTCTCGTAAACTGCTTGACAGATATTGAAGATTTTATTTATACTTATTCCGTCACCTGGATGCTTCTCAGATACAGTTGGATCCGGTAAGTGATGCTGTTGTTGGCACCCAGAAAATAAAATCCATACTAACGAAGCTGTCGCGGGGATAGTGCTGAGTCCTGATTAGGTGGGTAGGTACGCTGGGCTAAATCCAATAAGGGAAAATTATGAGGGGGGGCAGAACTGTAAGGAACAGGTCAATGTCACGCGTGTACATTACCGGCACGTTGGAGGCGGCCGCATCCCTCGGGTGATAGGGCTGGATCCTCAGGTTCTTCAGCACGGGCACAACACTGGAGCGCTCCCAATGGGTTTAGAGTTCACACAACACAAATATACAAATGATTCGGTAGATATCACTCGATTAGGAATTTTAGCACAGGAGCACGCGCGAGGACGTCTATGCCACACGGAAGTCGGTCAGTACAGTGTCATGAAGGGGGAAAAGGACGACAGCACATAATATCACATTAATCGCGGGTAGGCAGATGACGGTAGACGGGACACATTTTAGCTAGCTACCCACATACAAAATTCTAAAGTAAACAGAAGCTGTTTACATAGGTATGTGGTTTTTTTATGAAAAGTGACACTGACATTTTATCTATAGTTGGAGAAATCTGTTTAATTAAGGGCTGTATCAATCTCAAGTCTCAGAGCGATTTTAAGAACGCTTTTGACATGTAATTTTGTACTGGTCTGACATAAGAATGACATTTCCAAGATCGCTCTCAGACTTGAGATCGATTTATAATTCGGGCCTTAAGTGTTTTGCAGTACTCGCTCATGTCTTGTTTTTTTTTTTTTTGATATGACCATATGTTGTTGTCCAGAGTGGCCATAACAACTTCACCCGGACAGAGGGCGAGCGCAAGTGCGCTCCAGCCAGAGGGGCAGGGGGGCAGCTAGCTCAAGGGCGCCACAAGGGACACGACCTCGGCTTGGGCCGCTGCCAGGAGAGGTGGCGAGGGTAAATCTACCACCGGATCGGAACGCGACCTCGACTGAGAAGAATCGGCAAGAAACTCAGCGGGCTTGTCGGGTGCCAAGGTGCGTCTAGGTAAGTAGACGCACCTTCTAGCGGAAGCGGAGGTTCGTCGACCTCGCCGGCGAGATCGGTGTCTGGTGGGGAGTGTGCGTGTGTCGTTCTCCTCGACATCTGAGTCTAGGAGAGCGGTGAGTGGGTCGGGGGGGAACTCGCTCGTGACCTGTCTACGTCAACATGGCGGCCCTAACCGTTCTGTACTATGCTGTATTACTTCTACAGTAGGTAAGTCCAGTCCATCATAGCTGGACACAAGTATTTCTGGCCATGAGTCTTCGCCGCAGACGTCCACAGACTCTGTCATCTGTCCAAAGTGCTTAATACATAAATAAATATCGCCAGACTGACACACCAACTGTATACTTCCAAACTAAGCAACCCTTGTACCATGGGTACCGTACAATGGACTGGAGGCGATCCCGGTGACACCCAGACTAGGGTAAATTACCAAAAAGGCCATATCAGAAATTTGCTCCGGCGAGAATCAAACCCGGTGCAGTGAGCCGAGCGGCCTAAGCTCAAACCACTGCGCCAAGCGGTCGAGAAATACACATAAAGACATACAGCTGAGTATTATTAGTAGATACGAATTAGGATTTAGTTGACACCGAAAATAATAGGTTTTTAAATTATATATCTGTACTAATTTCACAATATTGAATCCATAATGCAATCTACGGACTATTATATTCAATGTCGATTTTACGAAATTTCCTATAGATTACCTATTGCGAAATACTTACCTATTGGTCCAACCTGTAGTATGGTGTGTTGTTAGAACAGCCCCGCTCCCAGTCCCCCCGCGGGTGTCGCGGCGACTACAGGCCGCGCCATGCGCCGTCTAACAGGAGCTGCCTGTTCGCGACGGGCTCCCCGCCTATCGCGAGGCTCTGTAGCCAATGTTGGCGACGAGTGTATGTTACAAATCTTTTATTATATATAAATAAGTAATAAGCGCTTTTGCCATACTCGTACCTATTATTGGAATCAAGTATAATCAGCTCACGAGTTTAGGTCCAATTAGTCTAATTACGATCCGTGGTGCCTTACAACTGGTCTTCAATCAGCTGTAACACTCTTGTTTCTATGGCAATTAGCCCATACCAGCTATTTTTGTCTCCCGCTTTGCACCGGAGGGAAGTGGAAATATTTTCTTCCAACTCCTCCTATTATTTATTTCGATTAAATTCGTGCGGGTTCCAAGACAATTTAACTTGTCCCCGGGACTCGTCGAGGGTCAAACCTCGACGTCATTATTGGTCACCATTATCGATCCTGGCTTACAGAAGTTATCTATACAAATAAATAAAATTGGAGTGTCTGTTTGTAATATCAAAAAAACCCCTTTTCACTAAATGCATATGAAAGTACATACACCTATAACAAAAATGCGATTTAAAAATTTTTTGTCTGTCTGTCTGTGTGTTTGTTCCGGGTGATCTCCGAAACGGCTGGACTGATTTTGACGGGAATTTCACTGGCAGATAGCTGATGTTTTAAGGAGTAACTTAGGCTACTTTAATTTTAGAAAAACAATCAGGGTTCCGCGTAAAAAAATAAAAACACATGAAATCAAAGAGTATCTCCGAAACAGCTGGACCGATTTTGAAGGGACTTTCACTGGTAGATAGCTGATTTTATAAGCAGTAACTTAGGCTACTTTTATTTAAATGGGTTCCGTCGCGCGGGCTCAGAACGCGGGAGCGGGCTTTTTTGTTAAGTTAAATTCCACGCGGACGAAGTCGCGGGCTCAGCTAGTATATAAATAAGTAGGTAAACTAGCGTACGACCCGCCTGATGTTAAGCAGTTACCAACGGCATTGCTCGCACGTTGTCCACCTGTAGCGGAGTGGGATAGAGGTCGGGGAGGAAGGTAGAGCTTCCGGCTCTCTCACTCATCGAATGAATCACAGCACCGCTGTATGTTTCTGTGAGCGGGTGGTACTACCCCGTGTGAGCCAGCCCGTATATGAGCTGTAATCAATTGGCTACAGTATGGCTATCTACAATCTATCCAAATAAATAAAATTGGAGTGTCTGTTTGTAATATCAAAATAACACCTTTTCACTAAATGCATATGAAAGTACATACGACACCTATAGCAAAAACGCGATTTAAAAAAAAATTGTCTGTCTGTCTGTTTGTTCCGGGTAATCTCCGAAACGGCTGGACCGATTTTGACGGAACTTTCACTGGCAAATAGCTGATGTAATAGGGAGTAACTTAGGCTACTTTAATTTTTGAAAAACAATTAGGGTTCCGCGTAAAATAATAAAAACACATGAAATCAAAGAGTATCTCCGAAACGGGTGGACCGATTTTGACGGGACTTTCACTGGTAGATAGCTGATGTTAAAAGCAGTAACTTAGGCTACTTTTTATTTGGAAAAACAAAATAAAAAATGGGTTCTGTCGCGCGGGCTCACAACGCGGGAGCGGGCTTTTTTGTTAAGTTAAATTCCACGCGGACGAAGTCGCGGGCTCAGCTAGTCGTAAATAAATAAATAAACTGAGTTTAAGGACATTAATCGCATTTTAATTTGCGCAAGCACTCTTATTGTAACTTTCCTTTTAATGATTGCGGTTTTTTTATCATTTTTTTTACGATACTATTACGGTTACGATTGAAAGTATCCATACGCCATAAGCCAATGTTTAATGCTTCATTAATTAGGCCACATGTGTTATGTATAAAGTTCTTGGGCCACATAAACGCTGGGATGACGTATTCACTCAGAGATGCGGACGGGATTGGACGAGACAAGTTAGAGACAGAGGTAAATGGAAAGACATGGGGGAAGCCTACGCCGAAGAGGCGACTTATACAAAACCCTAACAACTATGCAGTATGTAAGGTTACGTTACCTGAGACTTGTAGTAGAGGAAATAAAGGCTATTTTATTTTTTAATTAGGTAATATAGCGGCGTAATAATCATACATATTGCCCGAGAGACCCAACTGTATGGGTCGAAATTCAGCAGCGCTTGTAGTAGCTACCTACCACAGAAAATGGACGTAAAATATAAATGACTAGCTGTGCCCCGCGACTTCATCCACGTAGTATTGGATTATTGGGTTAAAAAGTATCCTATATGTTAATCCCGGTTATAATCTATCTGTGTTCCAAATTTCATCCAAATCCGTTCAGTAGTTTTTGCGTGAAGGAGTAACAAACATACATACATACATACATCCACACTCACAAACTTATATCGCATTTATAATATTAGTAGGATAATAAATATCACCAGACTGACACACCAACTGTATGGTCCCAAGCTAATCAACGCTTGTACTATGAGTACCGTACAATGGACTGGGGGCGATCCCAGTGACACCCAGACCTGAGCAAATTACGTAAAGGCCATTTCCGAAATTTTCCTCGGCGGGAATCGAACCCGCAACCACCATGTGCAGTGAGCTGAGCGGCCTACGCTCGAACCAATGCGCCAAGCGGTCGCTATTATTATACCTGCGTTTCGTACGGTAAGTGAGATAGCCCGAAGAACAAATATCTCAGTTCGCCTCTCTCTGTTCCACTCCGCTTCAGGTCGGTAACGTGCGAGCAATGCCTTTGGTATTGCAAGCATCTATAGGCTACGGTACCTGCTTAACATCAGCCGCGTCGTACGTTTGTGGGCCGAATTTGTTCTATAAAACACTTATATAAACATAAAAATAAAACGATCTGAATATCATATATTATGATACATGTTTATTGCTACAAAATAACAATTTTATTTTATACTTACTTAAGATAATAACTTAAAACTTAACTTCATTACAAGGCACATTGTTTTTGAATATAAATTATTCTTAAGTCTGAGAGCGATCATGGAAATTTCAACCTTTTGTGCAAGCATTTAAAGGTTTTATTCTAATTTGAGGCATTTCTGTTTCGAAAAAAAACTTGTTGAACGAGAGACTCCTTGGTGGTATTGTGTATCTTTCTACTATGGTCTATGTGAGACGACGGGGGTATTAAAGTTTAAAAACTAGAGCCCGCATTAATAAATCGATCTCAAGTCTGAGAGCGGTCTTGGAAATGTCATTCTTATGTCATACCAGTACAAAGTGTCATATCAAAACATTTGATTGAAAAAAATTTAACAGACTAAAAAAAAATCCTCCTTTTTTGAAAGTCGGTTAAAAAGCGTACTCAAGATCGTTTTCAGACTTGAGATAGATTTATTAATATGGGCCCGGGAGTGATAGGGACACAGTCCCAACAAAAACTATCTCCCTGGGCTCTGTCTACACAAGAGTTAAAGTATAATGAACCTAAAGATAGGCTAATAAAATACAATTTCATATTATTAACCAGGGCGCAATCCAGTTAAAACTATTATAAAATGGCATATCAAAAAGCCTACTCAATGTCGCTCTCAAACTTGAGATGCATTTACTAATACATACTTATCTATAACAAGTCCACAGACCAATACGCCATAAACGCCGCATAGCTGGGTACCCCCGCTCACCTGAAATTTTGATTGGTCCATTCACGAATTGACGGTGAACGGACCAATCAAAAATCGCCGTCTTTCCCGATAACTTTTGACGTTTACATTCTCATACAATAGGTAGTGGATGTAAGCGGTGTCTTGTGTTATTGGTCCATGAACATGTATAATAAAATGGTCAAAATCATGAGGAATCGTCACAGTGGTACTTTAAAATGTAATATGTAAAATGGTGTCGACTTTCAAAACTATAAACCAAATTATTTGACCGATATACAGGTTGAAACAGAAAGGGTATATATTTTTTTTTAAACTTAACTTTATAATTCTAAACCTATCAGCTTGTGATGAAACTTGAAAAACAAAAGGTGTTATAGGAATACAGCTGTTGACAGATTTCACAAGTCTACAAAACCTTTAGTACTTCAACTGTCCCACAAAGCCGATAGTATTAGATTTACAAAGTAAAGTTGCAAAAGAAATGTATACCCTTTCTGTTTCACCTAGTTCAACCAAACAAGTTGTTCAGTAGTTTTATATAACAGTGCTGTTTTTGTAAAATACCCGGCTGTTATGTAAAAAATCTAATTATACAATATCCTTTTGCGACACGAATATCGACCGCGATATCTGATACAGAATACAGATCAAATTTAGCAGTGCATTAGGTACAAAAGAGAGATAGGTATTTGGAATCGTTTTATATTAAAAAAAACATACTTATTCTTTATTTATTGCAATAGATTTTAGAACTAATGTCACTACACTAGCGACCAATTCTATTTTATTATTATACACGATGTAACAAGTGTATAATACTGTATTTATTATACTTTGGGGCAATAGGTAGGAATATAATAATTATACAACATTTAGACATTTAAACGTCTTACTCCTGGGCATGGGTCTCCCCTCTATACGAGGGGGATTCAGTCCATAATCCACCACGCGGGCCCAGTGCGGGTTGGCGGATTTCACATGTCTTTGGAAAATTGCTTAGATTTTCTAAGACATGCAGGTTTCCTCACGATGTTTTCCTTCAACGTAAGCGACTGAAAATCATTATTAAAATTAAGATTCGCACATAGATTTCGAAAAAACCAGCGGTGCGAGCCGGGGTTTGAACCCAGGACTTGGTGCCCGCAAGACGCGTGCTTAACCAATCGGCTATCACTGCTTCATACTCAATATTTCTCACAAGCCAATACTTTTATATTTACTACAAAAAATAATAGTATACCCTTTCTGTTTCACCGTGTATAATATAAGATATCTCCATATTGAATTGCGTTCAAAATGCCGGTAGCCTCAACGCCTGTCAAAATTAAAAAAAAGTAAAAGTAGGTATCTGTCACTGGTCATCGCTCTGAGGGCAAAAGATGGCGCCACTTTGGAGTGGGATGACTTTAACACTTGACAGTTCAGAGGTATGACATTCCCGACTTCGCGGTAGTTTTCATTTGTAGGCTGCCATTTTGGTTTTCCAAAATGGACGGTCACATTTTTGTATTGTATTGTTATTGCTATTTGTTACTTGACATTGGCAGAATCATATTGGGCTTGACCCAATGGAAAGCGGCCATTAACATAATAAATATATATTTATTTGTAGTGACAGTGACAGAAAGCGACCCAGTTCACTCAAGCGACATCTGGTGAGATGATGAAGTTTTGCCCTTAGTAGAACAACAATAATATATCAATTTGGGTGCTTAGATGACATATCTATAAACTTGAAATAAACGCAGCCTCATGGACAAGCGTTTTACGTTTTATTTTATATTTCAAATAAACGAATCGACACTATCCCAATCGTACCCAAACTAAGCGACACTTATACTATGGGAATCGAAAAACTGGGGGCGATCCCAGTGACACCCAGACTGGGGGACATTATCGTGTCCAAAATTTGCCTCGTACGAAAATTTAGCCTTTAAGATAACATATAAAATATTTACGATATTCAATTAATCTGTCAAAAATGCCATACGTTTTTGTCTTAACTATGGTAAAGTAAATATTACTTGACAATGAAATAATGAATAATGAGTGGTCTAGTGGTTTGAGCGTAAGTGGTTCGAAAGGTTGCGGGTTCGATTCCTGACGAAGAATTCTCGGAAATGATGTTTTAGTAATATACCCCAGTCTGGGTGTCACTGGGATCGCCCCCAGTCCATTGTACGGTACCCATAGTACAAGCGTCGCTTAGTTTGGGACCATACAGTTGGTCTGTCAGCCTGGCGATATTTATTTACTTTTAATTATATTTACAATAGATAACTATTATTTATTTTCTAGTACTTATAGCGAGATACGATCGAGATTACACAGTATATAAATAAGTATATTACATTATAACAAAAAAAACAGTCGTAAATCCCCCTTGTAGAAGGGGGGGAAGCCGGGAGTACTGTGTAAACTTGGTTTACTCCCAATGTGATGTCAGGTTAGAACAGCCCAACTCCCGTCTCCCTGCGGGTGTCACGGCGACTAAGGACACCTCTCCACTTGAGTCAGGCACGCTGGCTGGGCTTACTAGACCGCTCGCTTCGACCAATAGGATCGCTGCATTTACTCAGCGTATTCAAATAAAGCGATCCTATTGCTCGAAGCGTGCGGGCTAGCTAGCTCAGCCAGCCCGCCCGGCTCAATTAGACGGGTACCTTTATCCAACGATCTAGCTAGCCCAGCCAGCTCGCCCGACTCAAGTGGACGGTTATCCTAAAGCCCGCGCCATGCGTCGTCTAACAGGAGCTGCCTGTTCGCCACGGGCTCTATCCAATGTTGGCGACGCTTGTTAGTTACAAATCTGTTTAGAATGTCTCTGACCAACCCTCCAGGGATTGCGGTCGTGATGCTCTACTATACGGGATGGTTCAAAAAGTCCACAAGAATAGCTGTTCCTGAGAATGTACACCATCTTTTATTGATTGTAAAGAGTAACCACTGTGTTTCTCGGCGGCTCTTCTCAGTGGATGCGGCATGCCGAGCCGGCCGTAGATTCTGACTGTTCATAAATGCTTTGTTGGCTTACATTAATAAAAATGATTTTGATTTGATTTGAATTCTATAAGGTTGGTATTAAAACTGATCAAAATTTACACTTAAAAAAATCTGCAATTTTAAAGAATAGTCATATCTCAAGTACTATGCATTTTATTTATACGAGAGGCTGCTTTACGCTATCTTCTGTGAGAGTTTGGTACTACCCCGGCTGAGCCGTTTATGAGCGGTAGTCAATTAACTACAGTTGTTATCTACAGTGTGAAAATTCATTTTTATTAAAACATTACAATTTCCGACACAAAATTTACCGTAAACTTATCAAATCACCGCTGGAATTGCGGTGATCGTTTCGCGTTGACCCCGCCCGATATATTATATTATTACGGACTTCTAACACAGATTGCACCTTAAAATTACGCAACCAAGTCTCTTAGCTTGCTTTTCAAAAACTTAACTTTCTTATTGACTGCGTTTCTATAGTTATTCTTGGAGCTATCCATGTTCTTGGAACTGGCATTTCTTCTACATCGTACCCGCTCGTGGAACAGTTCATAGAAGTCCGGGAGCGGTGTATCAACCAGTTTGGGTGGTTGGTTGTCGCCGGTTGTCCGGTGCCGGTGGGTTTCCGCCATGTTTTGTATGAAGTGGTTGAACATGGCGGTCTCCGTGAACCATTCCAGAAAGTATTGGTTCTCCTTAGACGTCGCACTCTTTATGAACGCATCTTTCTGTGGGAAATAAAAAAAGAAAATATGGTACAGTCTGTCCGATTTGTTGTGGAACTTGTGACACATCGGCGACCGGCTCTGTGTAGTGGTTCGAGGGCTTTTTCGTAAGTGTCCCCAGTTTGGGTGCCACTGGGACCGCACCCAGTCCAATGTACGGTAGCCATAGTATAAGCGTTGCTTAGTCTCTGGCGATCCTACTAATATTATAAATGCAAAAGTCTGTGAGTGTGGATGTATGTATGTATGTATGTATGTATGTTTGTTACTCCTTCACGCAAAAACTACTGAACGGATTTGGATGAAATTTGGAACACAGATAGATTATAACCGGGATTAACATATAGGATTTTTAACCCAATAATCCAATACTACGCGGATAAAGTCGCGGGGCACAGCTAGTATAGAATAAAAATATTCCACGTTGATTAGTTGGTAGCCCAAACAACCCCTCCCCACTAACCACTCCTTCTTACCCATTCTCCTTCAAGTCAGCAACGTGCGAGCAATACCTTGCATCTATTGGTTACGGTAACTGCTTAAGGCTAAAGCGCCCATCTAGCCCGCGGAGTTCAAATTTTTTGAGCTTTTTTAGAATTTTTTCAAAATCTGACAATAATAAAAGGCACATTTTGTCAATCGCGAAAAAGACCGTGTGCAGTGCATTTATTAATATATCCAACTTACTCTAAAACATTTCAAGAACGACAGCTATCCAGATAATCTGGCGATTTTTGTATATTTAGTGATTTACTAGTATCATATCCACCGTGATAATATTTAGAGTAAAATAAATGTATTAATAAACGCACTGCATACTGTGTTTTTCGCAAATCACAAAATATTGTCTTAAATGTTTTCAGATTTTGGATAAACTATAAAAATACTAATTTTGAATTTCGCGGGTTAGACAGGCGCCTTCACCTTAACAAGAGGCGTTTCGTACGCGTGTTTGTCGACTTTTATATACATTGGTACTAATTTAATTGCTACACAAACAAATTCTGACTAACTATACTAAATGAATTGTCATTCTTCTCGTAGTGTGTGAGCGAGAAATATCTTGAGTCGTGTCAAATATTAGTGGACTATATAATAATTATCAATTTTGACCAATTTTAAACAATAAAATACCTATGTATACAGGTTGAAACAGAAAGGGTATACTTTTTTTTTCAAAACATTACTCGCTAATTTTAAAACTGTCAGTTTTGGAAGAGTATTGAAAAACAAAAGGTGTTAGGGATACAGCTGTTGACAGATTTCACAAGTCTACAGAACCTTTAGTACTTCAACTGTCCCACAAAGCCGATAGTTTTAGATTTTCAAAGTAAAGTTGCAAAAGAAATAGTATACCCTTTTTGTTTCACCTAGTATAGTTCATAGCTGTGACACTTTCCGTTACATAAAGTTTTACTAAATCAACAATAAAGTACTCAAGTACTTATTTCATTTTTAGCATTTCATTTAAATAAATGTCATTTGACAAGCGTGACATATGTCACAGGTTCCACAATTCGCTGGACGGACTATACTAATATTAATCCAACATCTTAAAAAAACAATGACAATACTCACGTCGAACACCACATCCCCCTTCCCGAGGGTGTCGTCCCCCTCCTTCCTCCCCCCCACTTGGAAGAAGCGCCAGAAGTCCCCCAGTATGTCCACGAAGAACCTCATGAACGCTTCCGATATCATTACATTCCTCGTCTTTGTATCTTCTGATTTGTCTCTGTCAACACATAATTTAGGAGTCATTATTAATGCAACACTAACTGTCGCCCGTGGAGACTTCGATAAAAAAATTAAGCCTTAGTTACTCTCAATAACATCAGTTTTCTGCCAGTGAAGGTCCCGTCAAAATCGGTGCAGCCGTTTCGGAGATTAGACGCAACAAACAAAGAGACAGAAAGAAAATTATAAAATTGTTTTTTTTTATATATTTGTGTCGTGTCTATACTTTGATATTATGCATTTAGTAAAAAGGCTATCACTGCTCAAATTCTTCAGCAATTATACAAATATATCTCAATTTTACATAAATATATCAATAATTACTATTTTAGACATAAACGGAAATGTAAATTAAAGCTAAAATAAATGAAAAAAGGCTGAAAAATTATTCATGAAAACTTCGATGGAAAGTTCCAACTCTGGGGGGTTCCAGAATCATGAGTTGAATCCATGGTATCAGTTTTCGTCACGATGCCCCTTACACCCTGTATAATCAATGTCTTGTACCTGAACCGGCCGGTCTCCATCTTGAGCGAAGTCTTCAAAGTCTTGAAGCTCGTGGACGGCAGTATCGTGGACTCGTCTCCGTGGCAGGACAGCACCTTGGACGGGTGCGTCAGGTCTATCAGCATACCCTGGACGGGAAACAACATACTCAACTCAAAAGAAAGAAAGATTTGAATAGCCCTGAAGCTGGCAAAAAACAAGAGCACTGACAATATGTCAAGTCGATGTAAGTGCGTTTCTTTTAAGGCTAAAGCGCCCATGTAGCCCGCGAAGTTCAGATTTTTTGAGTTCTTTTAGAAATTTTTCAAAATCTGACTATAATAAAAGACAAATTTTGTAATTCGCGAAACAGACCGTGTGCAGTGCATTTATTAATATATCCAACTTACTCTAAAACATTTCAAGAACGACAGCTATCAGGATAATCTGGCATTTTTTTGTATATTTAGTGATTTACTAGTATCATATCCACCATGATAATATTTAGAGTAAAATAAATGTATTAATAAACGCACTGCATACTGTGTTTTTCGCAAATCACAAAACTTGTCTTAAATGTTTTCAGATTTTGGATAAACTATAAAAATACTCGAAAATTTTGAATTTCTCGGGAAAGACAGGCGCCTTCACCTTAATTGAAAATTTGCACAAGTTTTAACTTAGAATTTTTTCGTTAATCCCGAACATCCCGGTATTTGTTAAATATAATCCCGAGATTTTCGGGATTAAAATACGACCGGGATTTCGAGATTTGATATGCCGGGATCAAATCCTCTAATGTGGGTGTCGTTTTTGAGGGATTCGGGGATGCTGAGTTTGAATACTTATTGCATTTATTTGTAGATCTAACATGGCGGATGCGACTTTATGAATGACATCAATATTGGTGTCAATTTCAAGGGATTCATGGGTGCTGGTTATAAATCGGCGGAACTGCTGACCTCCTCGATGTGGCGGTCGCACAGTGCTCGCACTGTTAGGAGGCCGACACTGAATGTCTTTTTTAAAAAAAAAACAAACTACTTTTTGCACTACACTAATTTATTATAGAAAGTAATATTATAGTGAATAAGGTACACTGACTCCCGAATTTCCGAGTTACTGTAGTGAACTCCGCGAGGTCTAAAATCTGACTGACTGTATGAACAATAAAATTTGACTAAATAACGTAAAGTGGCAAAACTGCTGAATTGTATATAGGATAAAACAGCGTCACGCGCTACTATGCTGAGTGAGCTTTAATTGCATACAAATAAGGGTTATAACAGCACGTTAGTGGGATAGAGGTAGCGGAATGGATGGGACTAGGGGGGGCGGTTGCTTACCTCCTCAAAGTCGTGGTCCCCGGGCGGCTGGTGCGGCTGCAGCATGCCGGCCAGCAGCGGCAGCGGCGCGGCCAGCAGCTCGCGGCGCAGCGCGGCCGGCAGCGCCGCCACCAGCGTGTGCTGCCACACCAGCGGGTACAGCGCCGCCTGCAGCGCCTCCACGCACCACGACACGTGTCTGAGCGAGCGGAACTCACTTAGAGAACGCACACATACACTACGAGACACGATTTTCAAAACACAAAAATTCGGGATTGAGCCCTCGCAAAGTTCAGTATAGCCACTCAAAATTTCGGGATTCAGTGCGAAATTAAATGTAATAATCTCTCGACACGACTAGTAATACGTCAAAACTGACCTATCGCTTAATTGAATACGTCACTTTTGCAGGTTTTCCGATAGAAAACTGTCAACGGTGATGTATTCGATTATGTTTTGACGTATTGCGAGTAGAGTGTGAGTCGATTCGAGCGACAGCCGTTAAAAAAGTTAGGTCCTGTAAACGTCGTGAACATTAAAAACTGCTGAACCGATTTGGAACATACACACGGTGTTGGCGTAATCTTGGCGTGCTCAAAAGGCAACACACTGGAGCTATTATATATTTTATATCTACTACCCTTTGTAATCTATACATCTATACAAATAAATAAAATTGGAGTGTATGTTTGTAATATCAAAATAACACCTTTTCACTAGATGCATATGAAAGTACATACAATACCTATAACAAAAACACGATTAAAAAAAAATTGTCTGTCTGTCTATCTGTCTGTCTGTCTGTCTGTCTGTGTGTTTGTTCCGGGTAATCTCCGAAACGGCTGGACCGATTTTGACGGGACTTTCACTGGCAGATAGCTGATGTTTTAAGGAGTAACTTAGGCTACTTTAATTTTAGAAAAAACAATTAGGGTTCCGCGTAAAAAATAAAAACACATGAAATCAAAGTGTATCTCGGAAACGGCTGGACCGATTTTGACGGGACCTTTACTGGTAGATAGCTGTTGTTAAAAGCAGTAACTTACGCTAATTTTATTTTAGAAAAACAAAATTTAAAAAAATGGGTCCTGCCGCGCGGGCTTAGAACGCGGGAGCGGGCTTTTTTATAAGTTGAATTCCACGCGGACAAAGTCGCGGGATCAGCTAGTTATTAACTATATTAGCAACTGGTGATTTAAAAACAAATATTACAAAATGTAAAAAGGACAGCCTGCTGAGTTTCCTGCCGGATCATCTCAGTCGATATCGCGGTCTGATCTGATAAATCTGATAGATCTGATAAAATTGTAAATTTGACAATTTGTAAGTGCCCCCGTAGGCGTTAACAAAATAAACGCTTTGACTTTGACTCACCTGAGTTTATCACCGATGATGATGACCTTCCTCTCCAGGAGCAGGGAGCCGAAGAGCTTGATGATGAGTCCCGCGCCGAGTAGGTCCAGCAACACTGACAGGTTGTCCTCGTCCACGCGAGGCTCTATCGGCCTCTTGATGCTCTTCATTCTGGAATAGAAGCATTTCATTATCAATCACACCGACTGGACCACTAATAACAATATAATAATAATAATAATTTAGCCCTTTCGACGTTCCACTCCTGGGCACATCAGGCAGACCATACGTTTGTTTGCCGACTTTTTGAAATATAAAAAAAGTATAAAGTGTCCTTTTGATTCCTGTAAAAATTGATCATACTTTTGGTTCCTATAAAATCTATCACACTTTTGGTTACTGTAAAAAGCTTCATACTTATGGTTACTGTAAAATCTATCATACTTTTGGTTCCTGTAAAAATGTATCATACTTATGGTTACTGTAAAAATGTATCATACTTTTTTGGTTACTGTAAAATGTTAATCAGAATTAATAAAACTCACCTGCAAGCCGTGATGGCGGCCAACCTATTATTATTATCCGCATCGCAGTAATCATACAGATCCGCTTCCGAAGACGCTTCTGTCGGCTCGGCGACTCCTTCAACCCTCCTCATGTCCGGTAGAGTCTTGGCCCTATCACACGGGGGGGACTCCAGTGAGGTAACCTCGTATTGTACTGTGATCTCTTCGCCGGGATCCGGGAAGTCTGTCTCGAAGAGTTGCTGCAGAATTGAGTTGATTTCCACTTCCGAGCTACCGTGGTGGGATTCTAGTTCTTCTAACACCTGTAGTTTAAAAAAATCGATAAGTATATATAAATCTCGTGTCACGGTGTTTGTAGTCGCTCTCCTCCGAAACGGCTCGGCCGATTTTTGTGTTTTTTTTGTCTGTTCTGTTCTGGTTTGCAACCAACCCTGGTCGAGCCGCCCCGTCTATGACCTGTAGTCAATTGGAGAGAGCTTGGCTCTACCACCGGGAAATCAGAGAACTGAACACCACTGATGTTACCTTGTAGTAGAATCCTGGAGCCCTGTACCGGCCTATCAGGCAGTACACCAATGGAAGGCACGTCGTAGCGCCCTCTGGTAGTACCCGCCGACAATATCTGTAATAAAATATGTAAAGATGTACCCAGTTTTGTGCACGTCCGTCACGAGCCTAATGGTTGAAGAGGAAGTCAATTTTGACCATCCATCACCCAATATGTATAAACTTTGACAATCTGTCACCCTGTTTAAAAATTGAGCTAATATTGGACTTAATGTACAGTGACAGGTGGTCAAAATTGGGTGATAAACGGTTAAAATTGGGTGAGATTTAGTCAAATTTGAATGCCAGTCACAGACATGTTTTGAGTGAATGGTATATGCCTAATAATAGTTAGAATCACTAAACTCCTGTTGCCCCTTGGAGATCCAAATAAAGTGAGCATCCATGGACCGTAGGGGGTTTAAAAAGAGGGTACAATTCAAAATATTTTTATTCATGTTGGCCAATAAAGCACTTAAGAATAGTCTAAACCTACCACCGGTACAGAATGCCGCTTTCATATAGAGGATCCAAAAAAAACCTCGATGGTTACTCTTTTGAATGGAATGAAAGATAGTGTAATTTCTCAGGAACAGCAACACAATGTGAGCAGGTTAAAATGAACAGAACATCGTCTTTGGATGTATCACAAAAAAATCTTTTGACAATATCAACACTGCGATTCAGATAATTGATTGACTCAGGCGTTACTTTGCGGAAATCTATTGTAAAGGAAAATTGCTCATTAGTAGGGTCCCTTGACACTCATGACTGACAAACTCGACCGACGGGGTTAGGTTTTGTTGACCTCTTCCATTATCGATCAACCTATTTGATTTATAATTTTGGAGGTTAACAAGCCAAGGGTGAGTGGGTGGGTCCTTCTCCTAAATTGTTTTACTGCGATTCAGCAACTGTAATAGCAATAGCCGTGCCCAGCTTCTGGGCTAAGAGGAGAAGAGGGAGGAGGTAAATCAGAGCTCGTAAAAGAGGGCTTAGACTCACCCGTATGACCTCTCGCCGCGTTCGTCCGTTAACACTAAGGAGTAGCACTGTTGGCTGTGCGCGTCCACGGACCACTCGCCTTTGGGCGCGTTACTCATTGTCTCTGGGAAAACTAGGTTCTCTAGGTGTGGTGGCACTTGGACCTAGAATAATAATAAAATCTATATATATATAACTCAAAGGTGACTGACTGACTGACTGACATAATGATCTATCAACGCACAGCCCAAACCACTGGACGGATCGGGCTGAAATTTGGCATGCAGGTAGATGTTATGACGTAGGCATCCGCTAAGAAAGGATTTTGATTAATTCTACCCCCAAGGGGATAAAATAGGGGTTGAAAGTTTGTATGAAACTTTTTCAATTAAATACCACGCGGACGAAGTCGCGGGCACAGCTAGTGATTGTATATAATTGACGACCGCTTGGCGCAGTGGTTCGAGCGTAGGCCGCTCGGCTCACTGCACATGGCGGTTGCGGGTTCGATTCCCGCCGGGATAAATTTCGGAATAGCCTTTTCGTAATTTGCCCTGGTCTGGTTGTCATTGGGATCGCCCCCAGTCCATTGTGCGGTACCCATAGTACAAGCGTGGCTTAGTTTGGGACCATACAGTTGGTGTGACAGTCTGGCAATATTATTATTATTACATCTGAAGACGATAGTTTCAGCAGAACTTTTACATCCTAGATGAAAAGAAGCGCTAAGCACTTTGGCCAACGCTCGCACGAACTCTACACAAACTGGAGTTTGTACGAACTAATTTGTATGGATTTCAAACCCACGCTGGGCCAACTCGGTCGACTATGGTCTAAATCCGCCTCACTTTTAGGGGGGGATAATTTAAATTAACTCACCTGACTGGGGAATACGCTTTTCACGTAGGCATTTCCGTTCATATAATCCAGCCCGACCAGCACACACAGATTAAAAAGACCCTTTTCTCTAGGCTCAAACGGCAATTTAATATCTAAACAGCCAGCCTTCTCGTCTATGCTCATATTGTCCATAGTATCTGTACTGACCGACATACTGCCCATAGACAGAATATTAAATTTCGAATCTGTCAAATTGTATTTCGAATCTGACGTTTCCATTTTTGAAATGTTGCCCTGTGACGTACGGAAACTCTTCCAGGAGCGAAACGTAGAGTATGGGTTGTCTATGTTATCCGATCTGAAGGAACAGATTGACGTTTGGTGCCTGAAGCGGGCAGTTTTTATGCTCTTAGGGTCCAAATATGCGACCCTAGTTGATACTCGACGAACGTAATTCTTACGTTTTTCTGTCAAACTTCTCGTTAGTTTCACTGATTCTGTAAACCAAAATAGCGTAATTTGAAAAACTATTTCAAGACCGCATAGTCTATCTGTGTAGGTCGTTCGGCGCATTGCACCGAGTGGTTAAGGGTTTGATTCCCATCGGGGCACATTACGAAAATGGGTTTTACGTAATTTTACCCAATTTAAGTGACACTAGGATCGCCCCCAGTCTATTGTACAGTACCCATAGTACAAGCGTTACATAGTATGGAACCGGACAGTTGTTCTGTTAGTCTAGCTATATTTAATTCATTTAAATAGCGGGTGGAGCCGCGGACAAAACATCTAAATCGAAATATTGCAAAACAAATCTATATTGGTATATACAAGGTGACACATAATGGGTATACTTTTTTTTTCAAAACTTAATTTTTTAATTCTAAAACCATCAGCTTTGGAGGGAACTTGAAAAACAAAAGGTGTTATAGGAATACAGCTGTTGACCGATTTCACAAGTCTACAAAACCTTTAGTACTTCAACTGTCCCACAAAGCCGATAGTTTGAGATTTACAAAGTCAAGTTGCAAAAAAAATAGTATACCCATTTTGTATCACCTAGTATAAAAATGAAACTCTATTTCCTTGGTCATCGCATCACGCGTGAACGGATGGAACGATTTCGCTAATTATTTATTTGTTGTGTTTATTATTATCAGGAGAAGGTTGTTATGACAGAAAAAAATTAAGAATGTTGAGCGGAACAATTCGAAATCAATATTAAAAATTAAGACAGGACAACGTCTGTCGGGTCAGCTGGTTTACTCATAAAATACTCAGGCACACTTAACCGGAGACCCGTCATGACCGAGCTCAATTCCTTTACAAACTAAAATATGTTTTGTGAAAGTAAGTCTTAATCTTTGTACAGTTAGTCAAAACCATTGTCTTCGTTAATTTTTCAAATGAATACTTTTCTTTAGTGTATTTGCAAATGTATGTGTGGACAAAGGATGCCGAAGTGCGAACAGCCCCACTCCCAGTCCCCAGTGGCGGATTAAAGGAGGGGCTAGGGGGGGCTATAGCCCCGGGCCCCACCTTGGGGGGGGGGGGGGGGCGCAGTCTCGAATCAAAAATTTTTTTTTAAACCTGTTTCAAAGAATTTTGAACAAAAGTAAAATGTTTTCCAAAGAAAATAAGTTAATAAATAATTTATAATATATTAATAAATGTTTTTTTTAATATTTTATAAATAGCCTTTTTCGCTGTCCTTAAGTGGACAGCAGCAGTGAAGGGGCCCCTTCTCAATTTTAGCCCCGGGCCCCATAAAGTTCAAATCCGCCCCTGCCAGTCCCCCGCGGGTGTCGCGGCGACTACAGGCCGCGCCATGCGTCGTCTAATAGGGGCTGCATGTTCGCGATTAATCGCGATATCTAATAACGGTGACCAATGTATTTTATGGGGGAGGCCTATGTTGAGCAGTGGACGTCTTCCGGCTGATGATCGATGATGATGATGATGAATGTATTTTAAAAATCTATACAAAAGTCACTACTCCTTATAACTGGTTCTAGACTTCATTCGCTTGAGAGCACATTTTAGAAAGTCTTTTTGTAATTTGCCCCGGTCTGGGTGTCACTGGGATCGCTTCCAGTCCATTGTACGGTCCATAGTACAAGCGTCGTTTAGTTTGGGACCGCACAGGGCCCTTATTACGTTAGCTACTTCAATCACAATAGAAAAGCAAACGCGAGCGATTGAAAGCTAATTAGCTTTCAAACGCTCGGGCTAATATTTGGTATTCCACTAGCGACTGACTTGCGAGTGATACTAGGTACTCTGTGGTAGAAATCGCGAAGCTCGTGTCAGCCGGTGGTTAGTAGATTACGGAAAAACGTCAAAAGCGGAGCGTTTGATAAGCGTTTGCTATTCTATTGCGATTTAAGTAGCTAACGTAATAAAGGCCCCGTTGGTTTGTAAGTCTGGCGAAAGAAATATGACACTAAACATCTCCATAGTAATATAAGCTACAGTTTATGTAACTACATTTTTAATTCGGTCTTCTGATACAAGCTGTAGAAAGTATTAAAAAAGTTGGTTAAAGTTACCTTCGCTGGTGCTGCCATCTGAGTGGTCGGTGGGGAAGCTGCCCGGCTTATTATCGTCCATATTGCACACAGCTGTCACTGTGTCGTATATCTCGTTCATGAGACAGTTCAGCTGTAAGAGAGAGGAAAAATATTAATAATCCCTGTTATGACCAATCATGTCTGGTATTTCAAATGAGGAATGATTCAATGACGATTTAATTGGACATAAATAAAATTGTTGCTGTCTGGTTCACGCGTTACGAGTGTGAGGGGGACGCCAATAAAAATAAAGTTATTTAACGGACCTAGTTATTTTAAAGGAGTAACCATTGAGATTCTTGCGCGATATTTTCAGTGGAAGCAGCATTCCGAACCGGTGGTAGATTCTAACTATTAATGTGCTTTGTTGGCCTAAATATAAAAAAAATATATTTCGATTTGTGTCACACTGTCAAAATAAAAATCCGTGTAGTGCACTAATACAATAAATTCATTTAAAATTGTAACGATGCGACGGGAATAATTACCATAAATATTGGACATAAATGTAAAAGTAAAAAGAGGAAATATAATGATACTAGCTGTGCCCCGCGACTTCATCCGCGTAGTATTGGATTATTGGGTTAAAAGTATCCTATATATTAATCCCGGTTATAATCTATCTGTGTTCCAAATTTAATCCAAATCCGTTCAGTAGTTTTTGCGTGAAGGAGTAACAAACATACATACATCCACACTCACAAACTTTCGCATTTATAATATTAGTAGGATTATTAGAGGTCAACAAATGTTAGATGCATCTAAATTTATCGCACTATTGTTTTACCTAATTATGGTCAAAAACAGTACGGAACCTTCCTCTGGAGTCGAACTCACGCTCAGCACCTACTTACTTAATTAAATATTAACGCTTATTGCGTTACATAATAATTTAAAATCTCATATCACAGATTCAATATTACGAAATGTAGTAACGGTTTTATACGTAAAAATGTATCGCGTCGCGACCTTGCTTTAGTTGAGCTTATTAAGAAATGTTCACATTTTCAATTTAAAACACAACGGTGCTTATTATGTTGGTACAAAACTAAACTAAACTAAACGAACTGTATTGGCATCCTTATCACGGTTGTACAAGGTGTAACACAACAAGAACTTACATGAGTAAGACATACTTATTTTAAGACGTGGCAATATTAATTGTTGTTAATTGGCAGTTGAAAATGTAAGAAAAACGATTTGCACTATTGAAATAAGGAACTTCCACTGAATCTGCCCTCAAAGTTTGCATGGTAAATACAATTCATTGGTGTAGTTAGAACCGCGTGGTCATTGTGTAGCCTTAGGGGCGCTATGACTTAGGTTAGGTTAGGTTTAGGTTTAGGTTTAGGTTAGGTTAGGTTAGAACAGTGATCAAAACGAAAAAAGCAAATTTCTCGAAAATTCGTCGAAGTCCTGGCTCCATAGCCCCCCTAACTGGGAACTAACATAACCTAATAACACATTCGAATTCTGGCGCTTCGCCGGCCGCTGACGCGGCACGCTCGCTTCGCTCGCTCGGCTCGCGCATTTTGGTCACTGTTCTAACCTAACCTAACCTAAACCTAAACCTAAGTCATAGCGCCCCTAAGGCTACACTCCAACCAACCGCGTGAAAGGCTACTCCTATTAGACGGCGCATGGCGAGGCCTGTAGCCGCCGCGACACCCGCAGGGATACTGGAAGTGGGGCTGTTCTACCACAAAGCCATACCATAACCTCACACATTAATGAATATTCACCTTTGCACAACATTTTGAACGTGTTCATACCACACTGAGTCACTCAAAAGTAATAAAATATATTTTTGTTGTAAAAATATATATAAGTGCCTATTTATTAATAAAGATTTTTCGTTTATTCGCGGCACATGTGTATGTGTTTTGTATGTGATGATCTAATTCGTATAATTGTGAAAACATTTATGTTTCTTGGACAGATAAAGACTGAACACCGCAGATAGTGGATAGTGTTATGTAATAGTACGCAATTTTTTTATTAGTAACTTCGATAACTTGGTTTACGTAATTGCCGCAATCACAGCGACAAGCTGGTGTGTTGAACGCTCTATGGCAGAGATGGACAAAGAACCCGCAGCTTTCAATCTGATCTATATTTCTTATGTCAGACAAGTTATGTAGTCTGTTACAGTAGTAGCTCAAAAGGGAGGCTAACTTTGCAAATTAAGAGTCTTTTTACACATTAGAGATAAAAGAATATCAAGTATTCGCCACAAAATAGAATGGAAATACCTTTGTAGGTGAGTGTGCAGTAAACAAAATGATCAGGGTCTTATCACAAGGTTTTACAATTAATTTTCTTGCTTCACTATCGGTGTATACTATTCGCAAACTAATGAGGCTAGGTCATTACAAGTATAATTATGACGTATCCGATAGCGATTTATTGTAGGTAGAGATGTGAATATCATTATATCGATACTAGATGTACTCTTCCAATGATTACTTGTGTTTTATTAATGTTTATACTTTAATGGCAGTCTCGTTAGCTCCTAAGCTAAATAGGAACAGCAGATAAACACTGACCGCCCCAAACTACCGCCTTATAAAAAAACTGTTTAAAACTCATTTTCTATAAGTACCAAGTTCTACTTACAAAAAAGAAACATGTTTTGAAATATTTTTTTATTTTAATTAAAAAACATCTTTTTACTACCTCGTAATTTGCTAAGACTGCAGCGGCTAACAGTCGTATTTTTTTATCGATATTAATCAGCCACAACACTAGACTAAACTAATTAGTTTTAAGACAAGTATTGACATCAGACATGTCGACGCCAGTGGCACACCCGAGATTGGCTGGAGTTTTATTACTAGAAATTAGTTTAATATTACGCGACATAGTTTCAAATGATATCATGTATAGTCTTTCAGTGTTTGGGTGACAGTTTGTCAAAATTGGGTGACCACCGGTTAATGTTGGTTCATAGTATATACTAGGTGATACAAAATGGGTATACTATTTTTTTGCAACTTAACTTTGTAAATCTCAAACTATCGGCTTTGTGGGACAGTTGAAGTACTAAAGGTTTTGTAGACTTGTCAAATCGGTCAATAGCTGTATTCCTATAACACCTTTTGTTTTTCAAGTTCCCTCCAAAGCTGATGGTTTTAGAATTACAAAGTTAAGTTTTGAAAAAAAAAGTATACCCTTTTTGTTTCACCTTGTATATAAAAAAATGGGTGACAACAGTGGCAAATGGTAAGAATTTGATGTCAGTTGTATTTTTGGGTGTCAGTTGGCCAAAATTAGAAGACGGAAATTTGAGTGGCGTTACAATCTTAGCCCTGTATTAATTAACTGATCTGAATTCTGAGAGCGATCTGCGATGCCATTCTTATGTCATCTATACAAATAAATAAAATTGGAGTGTCTGTTTGTAATATCAAAATAACACCTTTTCACTAAATGCATATGAAAGTACATCCGACACATATAGCAAAAACGCGATTTAATTTTTTTTTGTCTGTCTGTCTGTCTGTCTGTCTGTGTGTTTGTTCCGGGTAATCTCCGAAACGGCTGGACCGATTTGGACGGGACTTTCACTGGCAGATAGCTGATGTTATAGGGAGTAACTTAGGCTACTTTAATTTTAGAAAAACAATTAGGGTTCCGCATAAAAAAATAAAAACACTTGAAATCAAAGAGTATCTCCGAAACGGGTGGACCGATTTTGACGGGACTTTCACTGGTAGATAGCTGATGTTATAAGCAGTAACTTAGGCTTCTTTTATTTTGGAAAAACAAAATTAAAAAAACATGAAAAAATGGGTTCTGTCGTGCGGGCTCAGAACGCGGGAGCGGGCTTTTTTGTTAAGTTAAATTCCACGCGGACGAAGTCGCGGGCTCAGCTAGTACCAGTATAAAATGACATGTCAAAAGCGTAGGTACTTGCGATCGTTCTCAAACTTGAGATTGAATTCATGGTCACAAAGAGACCATTGCGAACCTTAAATAAATAATAAATATCGCCAGACGAACACACTAACTGCATGGTCCCAAACTAAGCAACGCTTGTACTATGGGTACCGTACAATGGACTGGGGGCGATCCCAGTGGCACTCAGACCAGGGAAAATTACGAAAAGGCCATTTCCGAAATTTACCCTGACGGGAATCGAACCCGCAACCACCCGATGCAGTGAGCCGAGCGGCCTACGCTCGAACCACTGCGCCAAGCGGTCGTCAAATAACTGACTCTATTAAACTACCAAATTCCTCACGTGTTAGCCATTCATTAAACGCGCTTTGATATAGGTTACGTTGAGTCACGGTCCGCCATTACACTTCCATTTGCAGGGGGGGGAGAGGGGAGTTCCCTTAAGGCTAAAGCGCCCATCTAGCCCGCGAAGTTCAAATTTTTTGAGTTCTTTTAGATTTTTTTCAAAATCTGACAAAAATAAAAGGCACATTTTGTAATTCGCGAAAAAGACCGTGTGCAGTGCATTTATTAATACGAGTACGACTCGTATATCCAACTTACTCTAAAACATTTCAAGAACGACAGCTATCCAGATAATCTGGCAATTTTTGTATATTTAGTGATTTACTAGTATCATATCCACCGTGATAATATTTAGAGTAAAATAAATGTATTAATAAACGCACTGCATACTGTGTTGTTCGCAAATCACAAAATGTTGTCTTAAATGTTTTCAGATTTTGGATAAACTATAAAAATACTCGAAAATTTTGAATTTCGCGGGCTAGACAGGCGCCTTCACCTTAAGGTCGGACTACTGCAGTGCGGTCTATGACGTCATACATTGAGGGAATATCGGACAAACTGTTATGACACCTGTGACATTATAAGTACCAACTTATCACGTAAGGTTAAATAACAAAAGTGACAATCAAATGTCATTGCAACAAAACAGTGATTCAAAAGTCCGAAATAATGCTTCAGAGGTTTGTATGAATATCGAACATATCCTACTAATATTATAAATGCGAAAGTTTGTGAGTGTGGATGTATGTATGTATGTATGTTTGTTACTCCTTCACGCAAAAACTACTGAACGGATTTGGATGAAATTTGGAACACAGATAGATTATAACCGGGATTAACATATAGGATACTTTTTAATCCAATAATCCAATACTACGCGGATGAAGTCGCGGGGCACAGCTAGTCAATAATAATAATATCGCCAGACTGACATACCAACTGTATGGTCCCAAACGAAGCAACGCTTGTACTATGGGTACCATACAATGTACTGGGGGCGATTCCAGTGACACCCACTCCAGGGCAAATTACGAAAAGGCCAATTCCGAAAACTACCCCAGCAGGAATCGAATCCGCAACCACCATGTGCAGTGACCGGAGCGGCATACGCTCGAACCACTGCGCCAAACGGTCGTCAAACCCGATCAGCCGTATTTTGATCCCAAAATTCTCGGGATTAAATTCAACAAATCCCGAGAGTTTCCTACCTAATAATTTCTGCAGTTTTGCAGTTCTCATGAACACTACAATCCCGGGACTATCCCGGTATCCCGGTATTATCTGTAGATAATCCCGAAATTTCGGGATTTGAATAAGAGCCGGGTTCGCATACTCTTACGTCTCTTACGACGACGAGGGTCTTGCCTCATGCTTATTATCCTTTCTGAACTGTTGTCTCTGAGGTGAGGTGTTGGTCATGCTCACTTCAATGTCCTTGTATGCGGTGGCTTTGTGGAGCGGGTCACCCTCTTCCCTCTATTATGGTTGAGGAGAGTGATGCCGCTTGTCAAGTCATGCTCGTGCGCGGGCGCTGCTTGCGGGGATTGGTCCACTCACTTTCCTCTTAACAACATTGTCGTTAAATACTATTTATTTACTTAGCATGGAAGGCATCACACCAAAGCAATTATCATATTATCCACCCCTGTTTTACCAATTATTATTTTGGTTCGTAAACGTTTCATTTGATGTAAGTATGAGTAGGTATGCACATCACACTAAACTAGCATTCTCATTTTATTTACATTATTACATATATGATTATTATTTACTATTAGCTATTTAGTGGCAATGGTGTTGCCTGCTCATATTATTTTTTTATGCTGTTCCTGAGAATGTACACCATCTTTCATTCATTGAAAAGAGTAACCATTGAGTTTCTTGCCGGCTCTTCTCAGTGGAAGCAGCATTCCGAACCGGTGGTAGATTCTGACTATTCATAAATGCTTTGTTGGCTTACATGAATAAAAACAATTTTGAAATTTGAATTTTTTTGAATTTTACCATACTTATTGGGAACTACAAAGGCCCTTCTCTTATTCATGGCAGGAAAATAACTAAGCCCACAAAAATAGAGATCTATTTATAGTACATCGTAAACCAGAGCAAACATTGGCCTACGCTGCATGGCGACATACCTTCAAGTGACGCCATTCATGATGACGTCATAAACCGGTACACACGATATAAATCCGATTCCTGTACGATAATTATCGGATAATATTGACACACAGTGTTTTCTCTCTAATACACACTTTGAATTTTAATGTCAATGTTTGAAACACACTTTTGCTTTGAAAGTTTAATCTTTAACACTTCCTGAGAAATTGTGAAAAAATTATTATTATTTATGCAATTTTAACATAATTTTAATATAATTATCCTGTACGGGCTCATTGCGAAACACTCTGTCATAATTCACAAAACATTGAATTTATTTACACAAGATAACAACAGCTATAATGTCGGCACTTATTTTTTTATTTAAATGATTACTTGCAATTTGAGTTGATCACATTACTAGTATTCCCGTTAGCCCCTCCAGCTAAGCTAATGCTTGTGTTAGGAGTGGGCTCACGTCAATAGTTTAATGACAAGGATGGGGATATTGAAGCTTTAAATTAATATTACGTAAAACCAATTAATACATTATTGGGTACATTTATGTCATGACGTACATAAATGTATTGGGTACATTTATGCAATGAGGTAGGTACACATATGTATAAGGTACATTTATGGCAGTAGATAACAACGGATGGTACACATCCGTTAGCATATAGGTATACAGTACAAAATAAACGTTTAATCTGTATTTTTATTATTATTATATACTAGCTGTGCCCCGCGACTTCATCCGCGTAGTATTGGATTATTGGGTTAAAAAGTATCCTATATGTTAATCCCGGTTATAATCTATCTGTGTTCCAAATTTCATCCAAATCCGTTCAGTAGTTTTTGCGTGAAGGAGTAACAAACATACATACATACATACATACATACATCCACACTCACAAACATTCGCATTTATAATATTAGTAGGATTACTAGCGGCCCGCCCCGGCTTCGCACGGGTACATTGCGGTTATTCGAGCTTTAGTAAGGATCCCTATTTTTTTTGAAAATATATTATAGCCTATGTCACCCGGGGATGGTGTAGCTTCCCAACAGTGAAAGAATTTTTCAAATCGGTTCAGTAGTTTCGGAGCCTATTCATTACAATCAAACAAACAAAGTTTTCCTCTTTATAATATTAGTATGATAAAATGACTGATTTTCTAACACTTATGGGACAAATGCTTTAGGCGTCAATAGCCTAGTGGTTAGAGGGGCCACCCTCGTAGCTAAGAGGTTCGGTTCGATCCCCATCCTGGCCATTAAACTATTAACGTGAGCCCACTCCTAACATAAGCATTAGCTTAGCTGGAGGGGTTAACACGAATACTAGTAAACTCAGATTGCTAGTAATCTTTTAAATAAAAAAAAATATTACAACCAAACCAGTGTAGACATACTTGGTACAGACATACTTGTTACTCTTGAGTAGACTTACTGCCAATTGGGTCGCAGTGGGCCTCATCAACGGAGTAAGCCCTGGGCCCGAGTTAGTCCCAATAGACACTGCTTTGTACGAAAACTAAGTGTCAATTGGACCTTAGTGGAACTGGGTCTCGATTACCACTGGCTTTAAGTTGGACCCAATGAACACTGATTCTTATTTGGACCCATGGCATTGGAACACTTATGGGCAAGACACGAATCGATCCTAACACCTATGCAAATTCAGGCAGTAATCTATGCTATTGTGTTTCAAAACAAGCCGTAAGCATATTAAGTTAGTTGTAATTTAAGTCACACTTCTGCTTTTTTACTGGTTATAAAATGTTAAAACTTTCACTACAAAGGACCCACTTTAAGGACCCCAATCGTACCGCAATCCAAGGACAGTGTTACACTCTTACTTTTACACATAATAACACTTTTTGGGGCCAACCTTGAAATACTTCAAATCGTCTACCTATATTCAATTAATAAGATTTATCGTAATGGTTTATTGCAGTTTAATTAGAGAATATTATTATATATTTTTTAAATACATTTCATATTTCAATCTAAATATTGTGTTACAGTTTTTTCAAGGTTATTGTTTTTTTTTCGCAGCAGGGCTATGCGCTGCGCAGTACGGTCGCTCACGAACTGGAGATGTTCGTTTGTGGTACGCCGAGTTCACAGTTTAGGGTTGGTTTATATGGCGAAATAGTTGTGGTACTTTTGGGCGTCGCCGTCGGTGTATTTTGAAAATGAGAGATTAATGTCAAGCGGATAATTATTTTACAAATTCCGAGTGTTGCTACTTTTCTTGAAAACTGATTTGAGAATACGGTCGACTTAAAGAAGATTTGCATTTTTTGAAGTAGACTTAAAATACCTAGGTAAGTATATAAGTAATATTTATCAACGTTTAGATTTCAGATATTGGTGTAGTAAAACGATTCTAAGATCAGAGGAGTGAGCTAAAACGACAACTTCTAAATTTTCATGGTGCCCATAGACAAGAACCATGTGCAAATAATTAAAAAATCACATGTACGTTAGAGAAATATCAAATTTTATTGTGAGACAGGACATAGTTCCATAGAAAAACCAGTTAAGATAGTGGCAGGATATTTTTCATAGATTGAAAACGGGCTTTAATTTTAATTTGTAATATAAAACGATATCGAATAACCAGCTACCACTGTTTTTCATTGCTCTAAGATTTCTTGACTTACAAAATTTTGAATTTATTTTTCTCTCATTTTTATAAAAGTATTTTTTTCGCGA
Organism: Notodonta dromedarius; assembly: GCA_905147325.1. Classification (NCBI taxonomy): domain Eukaryota; kingdom Metazoa; phylum Arthropoda; class Insecta; order Lepidoptera; family Notodontidae; genus Notodonta; species Notodonta dromedarius. The sequence continues at coordinate 838,094 of LR990189.1, forward strand.
ATATTTTGCGGATCTTTAGTGGCGGCATGTAAGCCTCCGCCGCCATTGTTTAGTGATTTCTTTCCGCGGACCGCGCACGCACGTGACTCACAGTAGATAATAGCCCAGTGTACAAACCGTTGTGTTTCTGTGTTTGCTTGTGTACAGACGCTATGGGAATGCTACCGTTAAAATGTAGGCAACGACATGTGTGCTGTGACCTAATACGAATAAATACTTAAACATTTAGCGTCAATAGCCTAGTGGTTAGAGGCGCCGTCCTCGTAGCTGAGACGTTCCGGGTTCGATCCACATCCTGGCCATTAAACTATTGCCGTGAGCCCACTCCTAGCACAAGCACTAGCTTAGTTGGAGGGGCTAAAGGGAATACTAGTAATGTGATAAACACACATTTCTTGTAATCTTTATTTTAAATATTTAATTAATTTCTCAACTACTTAAGGCTGCTATTAACCAAACTGACCTCAAAATTGAGAGCGGTTTGGTTTAATGTAACAAAGTAGCCGTAAGCAATACCAATACCAATACGCAAAAGTAAGATCCATTCCCACTTAAGCCAGTATTACCTAATAAATAGATCTCAAGTCTGAAAGCGATCATGGAACTCTCACTCTTATGTCATACCAGCACAAAAAGCGTACTCAAATTGAATCATATTTACCACACCATTTTTCTATACCTATTAAATATAAACAATTGGTGATAAAAAAATAATATGTAAAAACGATATGCCCGCTGTGTTTCTTGCCGGATCTTATCAGTCAAGGTCGCATACCCATCCGGTTGTAGACTTAAGGAAAAAATAATTAAAAATGTCAAGCTCCAATACGATGTTACTAAATATTATATAACCTAAGTGTGTTAGCACCTTAATATTCGTTACGAAAAGCAAAATTAACTACAAAGCAAGATATAGTTTACACAATTAATTTATCTCAGAATTACTAATTGAACACACTTTTGTCAGCAAGTGTACATTGTATACCACTGTCTCTTTCTAGCACATTGAAACGGCATACGCGCCTTTATCGCACTATGATTTACTAACTGTCAGTGAAGCGATAGTGAAATTTATGTCTAATTAAGCGGGTGATAAAGTTTCGTTTTGATTGATTTAATATCGGGATGAGTAATTGTATAGGAACATTCCTATTATGACACTCCGGCGCAGTCATGTTGTTAATTATAGGGCAAGCGGATTCACTAACGGCTCCTACACATGGCTTGGAATTTCGCAAAAAGTCGCTCTATCATGCTTAAAGTAGAGTTAAAATACGGGCACTTGTTTAAAATGTCCACTCTGTTTCCCTAAAATAATGATTTTCCTAAAATGGCAACTTTACAAAAATGTTCACTTTATTGCTTCCTCAAAATGCTCACTTTACAAAAATATCCACTTTGACCTCTTACATAAAATGCCCACTTTAAAAAAATATCCATTTTCGACCACTTGCAAAAATTCCCATTTTGGAAAAATATCCACTTTGACCACGGTGAGTGTGGATGTTTGTTACTCTTTCGCGCAAAAACTACTGAACGGATTTGGATGAAATTTGGAACACTGATAGTTTATAACCTGGATTAACACATAGAATACTTTACTTAAGTCTACGCGGACGAAGTCGCGGGCATAAACTAGTTACTAAATAATTATATACTCACGTTTTCCTTATCCAAATCCAACTGGGTGTCTCTCTTAGGAAGCGAGAACATGATATGTCCGTCACCCTTAGTCCGTTTCTTGATTTCTGTCCCGAATTTTCTCTCCATATTCTTTTTTGCGGACTTGAAGCCTTCGCTGAGACCCTCAGTAGACCTCCCGTCGCGAAGTTTCGAGATTAATATGGGTTTTAATATCTTTTTCGCATCATCTATAGAATTCCTTGCGGAACCAGTTTCGAAATTTTGTCTCAGTTTTTCGAAGTCCGACTTCAACTGGGGCCCGTTTTCAGGGTCACCTTTTGACTGGGTCTCATTTTCAAAGTCGCTTTTGAAGTGGGACCCGTTCTCAAAGTCGGTGTTTAACTGGGGCCCGTTTTCAGGGTCACCTTTTGAGTGGGACTCGTTTTCAAAGTCGCTTTTGAAGTGGGACCCGTTCTCAAAGTCGGTGTTTAACTGGGACGCGTTTTCGTAGTCGTTATTCAACTGGGACAAGATTACGGAATCTGCTTTTTCCGGTGATTCGGTTTCAAAGTTTTTCCGGAGTTTGACGAAGTCGATTTTCGTGGGTGAAGTTGGTTCTGGTGTCAACAGTCGGATAGGTTGGTACGGTTCATAAGCGATGTCGTAAATCAGGTCCTGAAAAAAACAAGATTTTGTTTAAAAAAAATAAGTCATAATACGACCTCTTGGCGCAGTGGTTTGAGCGAAGCCGCTCGGCCCACTGCAACGGGTAGTTGCGGGTTCGATTCCCGCCGAGGAAAATTTCGGAAATGGCCTTTTCGTTATTCGCCAAGGCTGGGGCCACCAGTCCATTGTACGGTACCCATAATACAAGCGTTGCTTAGTTTGGGACCATACAGTTGGTGTGTCAGTCTGGCGATATTTATTTTAAATTAAAACTAAGACTAACACACCAACTGTATGCTTCCAAACTAAACAACACTTGTAGTAAGGGCATCTGGGTACATGAACTGGGAGCGATCCCAGTGATACCCAAAATGTCAAAGAGATGTGTGCTGAAACTTGTACCTTCGAGGCTTTCTCTATAGAGTTCCTAGATCACATCTCATGACCGCAAACCGCAAAATATTACTGCAGCAGTAGAGTCAATGACTCTATTACGCAATATTGCGTGTATAGAATGGGGTTATGCGTTTGTTTATAGTTTATAGATATTGATATACAATATGCCGCAAAAAATGCTGATAAAAATGTCGTGCGCAGTTGGATGTTTTTAGCATCGTCACGACATCGCGAAGGTCATATTATAGGAGGGTACTCTATCGTGTATCTATAGTAGTGTTACGCTCGCTGGTCGGTAGAGTCTATGTAAAATGCGGCTGCGGGGGGGCACTTATTTGCCTTAAAAATATTTTAGTCGAACGCTAGAAACTAGCTACTCTAACGAACGTATTAACTCGAAGGTAGAGCTACTGAGATATTTTTTTAAAATCGTCCGATAACTCAATGCATTTTAAATTATCTATACAAATAAATAAAATTGGAGTGTCTGTTTGTAATATCCAAATAACACCTTTTCACTAAATGCATATGAAAGTACATACGACACCTATAGCAAAAACGCGATTTAAAAAATTTTTGACTGTCTGTCTGTCTGTCTTTCTGTCTGCCTGTCTGTCTATCTGTCTGTCTGTCTGTCTGTGTGTTTGTTCCGGGTAATCTCCGAAACGGCTGGACCGATTTTGACGGGACTTTCGCTGGCAGATAGCTGATGTTATAGGGAGTAACTTAGGCTACTTTTATTTTAGAAAAACAAAATTAAAAAAAAAAGAAAAAATGTGTCCTGTCGCGCGGGCTCAGAACGCGGGAGCGGGCTTTTTTGTTAAGTTAAATGCCACGCGGACGAAGTCGCGGGCTCAGCTAGTATTTTATATAACAAAGTCGGTAAACAAGCGAACGACCCGCCTGATGGTAAGCAGTTACCGAAGCCTACATGTATATGCTTGCAATATCAACATTGCTCGCACGTTGCCCACTTGAAGGGGAGTGGGAATTGGTATAGAGGAGGGTAAAGCGGGCGAGGGGAGTCGGGCCAGCTCTCGCACTGATCGTATTAATCGCAGCTATAGTCCTACTAATATTATAAATGCGAAAGTTTGTGAGTGTGGATGTATGTATGTTTGTTACTCCTTCACGCAAAAACTACTGACCGGATTTGGATGAAATTTGGAACACAGATAGATTATAACCGGGATTAACATATAGGATACTTTTGAGACCCGATAATCCCGAAATTTTTGCTAAGTTAAAATACTACGCGGATGAAGTCGCGGGGCACAGTTAGTATGTATATAACTTCATAACGACTTGATCAACGTGGATTCAATTAAAACGTAAACGTTGCCTTTTTTATTTCAAAATTTTTTTACGGTCCATCGACATTCTCGATTGACCTCTCTTCAGCGGCAGTCCCAATAGTCGTGCCTTTGAGTGCAGACGGCATTCCTTCTGGGTGGGATATTGGGGACCAGACCCGTCAGGGGAGACTGGTAGCCCACCACGATACATAGGAGAAAAGGTCAAATTGAAAACAGCACCATCTATCATCAAATAGCTGAAATGTCACTACTGAGCACTACATAATCATCCCAAGAGATGGCGCCTCTTACTAAAATAGACAACGATTCCCGATATCATTTCTTTGTTTGACTATCGCGTGGGCCAGTGGTTCGTAGGCCGCTCGGCTGTCTGCACCGGGTGGTTGCGGGTTCGACTCACATCAGGGCTAACGGAAATGGCCTTTTCGCAATTACCCCCGGTCTGGGTGTCACTGGGATCGCCCCCAGTCCATTGTAAGGCACCTATAGGTCTAGCGTTGCTTAGTATGGGACTGTAAAAATGGCGACCCGTTCATCTCTTCGCTAATAATGATTGTGTGAAAAAGAAACCCTGAAAAAAATATAACCTAAATAAGGGCCTGGATTATGTCCGGGGAGAAGCGGCGGCTGTGCACACTCTGTGCACAGTCAATAATAATAATAAAAATAAAAAAAAATTGTTGTGTTGTTCAAAAAATATTGGGTAACTCAAGTTATGTAAACGCGTAACACAAAAAGATATTGCCGAAAGAAATCCAATTTACGTGGGTACGTAAAATATAATATTTATTAACATCATAAATATTTACAACTAGCGGCCCGCCCCGGCTTCGCACGGGTACATTGCGGTTACATTATTCGAGTTTTAGTAAGGATCCCTAATTTTTTTGAAAATATATTATATCCTATGTCACCCGGGTATAGTGTAGCTTGCCAACAGTGAAAGAATTTTTCAAATCGGTTCAGTAGTTTCGGAGCCTATTCATTACAATCAAACAAACAAAGTGTTCCTCTTTATAATATTAGTATGATAACACACAAAATTAAACGAAAACTTTCACCTTTTGAAATGCAATTACAGAATCGCAGCGCGAGTGTTCGATAAACACACACAAAAATGAAACGGGAAAGCGTAATAATTGCTTCAGAAGCGATAACATACGCTCGTATCTATAAGAGTCCGCGGGGCAAAGTATTTGAAAGCCCCCTCTACTTGTGGGGGAGGGGATGTTCCCGGTACAGTGGCAAAGTCTCCCCAACAACATAAGGACCAAAAATACCATCGGTGGAGTGTACGCAGGGTATGGTAATGATAGCTACTATAAATTAATTTTTATTACGTGAAATTATGGATATATGTTTTTCACTGTTATTTCACCAGTCATTTTTCACAGACAATTATTTTATTCATAGTGAACTTTTACAATGCCACTTAATCCTATGACGTCACTGGTCGTTGATTAATCATGAAACCCTGGATGTTACCGAACGCTTTGCGATTTAATTGCAATGATTTCGCTGTTTCTGCCTATGTCGGTAGCAGGTGCTACTTATGAAAACCTATATCATATGATTTTTCACATGCTACCTGTGAAAAGTTCCATCATTAGTACGCACACTGCTGTATACATGGCCATCCACTCGGAAAATACAGGTTAGATGCTGTATAGGTTTACTGAAGCGAAGCTTCTATACGGACGTTCGGGGCGCTCGCCGCGCGGTTACTCTATCCGTGCTAATCGTCAGTAGCGTTACACGATATATATAGGTATACAGTATGGCAGCTGCGGCGCTCTACGCTTTATACTATAAAGCTTCGCTTCTTTCAGGCGTCCCTAGACGGCACTGTTTTGAGTTATTATTCATTAAGACGGCCTCTTAGTATAATCAGATCACGAGTTTAGGTCCAATTAGTCTAATTACGATCCGTGGTGCCTTACAACTGGTCTTCAATCAGCTGTAACAGTCTTGCTTCTATAGCAATTAGCTCATACCAGCTATTTTTGTCTCCCGCTTTGCACCGGAGGGAAGTGGAAATTTATTCTTCCAACTCCTCCTATTATTTCTTTCGATTAAATTCATTCCAAGACAATTTTACTTTTCCCCGGGACTCGTCGAGGGTCAAACCTCGACGTCATTATTGGTCACCATTGTCGATCCTGGTGAACAAGAGTAACAGTGGTGGGAGTGTGTGGCGGAACACCTCCATCTTTTGACAGTTCTGTAGTTCCTCACCAACCAAAGGTTGTCTAGGACCCGACTCTGTTAACGACTCGGCTCGCAATACGACAAAACTGACGTCTCGTGTAAATGAGTACGTTTTGACAGTTATTCCATTGGAAAACTGACAAAAGTGACGTGTTGAGTTACGTCAGTTTTGACGTATGTCAGTCGACTGTCAGTCGCGTCAAGCGACAGACGCTAACAGAGATGGAGTCCTGGTAGAGATGACTATTAGTGAAGATACCACCCTTTGTAACGATTTCATTGTTAATTATTTTGTTACTAATTGCAGTTTATTTGGTGGGAGAATTGACAGTTATCTTATTTTCAAAGCAAGATAAAAAAAAAATGCAACAAAACAAGTGACAAACAATCTGATAGTATAGATAAATAAATATCGCCAGACGACACACCAACTGCACGGTCCCAAACTAAGCAACACGTCCTATGGGTACCGTACAATGGACTGGGTGCGATCCCAGTGACACCCAGACCTGGGTAAATTACGAAAAGGCCATTTCCGAAGGCACCGACGGGAATCGAACCCGCAACCACCCGGTGCAGAGAGCCGAGCGGCCTAGGCTCAAATCTCTGAACCAAGCGGTCGTCAATATAAACGAACTTCCGTAAACAAAATAACCTCTATCGTTTCGCACGTTAATAGCTATAGAAAGGACACTATCTAGTTCTACTACCGTTAATACTAGTTTAATAAATGTTGTTGAACGCAGCCAGGAGTCGTATAGACCAGTCAGGAATGTTTTTGCCCTAAAACTGCAGCCTATTTACAGCAAGACCAATCAAGACCTTGCAAGATTTCAGCATAAGTCTTGCAGGGTTTTATTTTGTCTTGCCAAGCAACCGTGACACGGCCGGAGGATTCCAGGGTATATACTAACTAAATCACACCAACTGTATGGTCCCAAACTTACCGGGGCCTGACTGACTGGGGCGATCCTAATCCCACCCAGACCCAGGGCAAATTACCAAGAGGCCATTTGCGAAGAACCTTGCAAGAGTTAATAATCAGTCTTGTTCTTGCTCGAGTCTTGCAGTGTCTAGTCTTGATCTTGCTATTATAAGGTTTAGCCGGAAAATCACAGTGTCTAAGGTACACACTAAGTCTGTCCACATATCGGAATATTTTTCTGTCATAACACTCTGCATACTCTTAAAAAGGTATTCATTGACCAATAAGCCATAGACACCGCATGCCCGGGCACCCCCGTTCACCTAACATTATGCACTGCCACTGAATTAGTACGACCGCACCTAGCATTTTGATTGGTCCATTCACGGCTCTACCTTGAATGGACCAATGAAAATTCGCCGTGTTCTCCGATACCTCCCTAACTTTTGACGATTCCATTCTCATACAATAGTGGACGTGAGCAGTGTCTTGTCTTGTTGGTCTTTGGTGTTATTACAAGAAAGATACTCGTACTATGTTATTATTGGTGTGATGCAACACACGGCGTGCGTATCGGGGCTGCGGCTTCCGGTTATTTGTTTACTAAGATTGAAGCGCAGCCGCAGACCGTCTAGTTAGACTGGTTTTTCAAATCTCAACGACTGATTGGAAGTCTAAGATTCGAGTGCACTTTCGAATAGTTTGGGACGAAATGGGGCAAGGCCTAGGTCAGTACTGGGGCTACTTTAACATTCGAGTATAATTTCGAATAGTTTGGCACTAAATGGGGCAAGGCCTAGGTCAGTATTGGGGCTACTTTATGATTCGAGTGCACATTCGAATAGTTTGGGACGAAATGGGACAAGGCCTAGGTTAGCATTGGGGGTAATTGATTTGTTCTTACATAAATTAAGCTTGGCAGAACAAATTTCATTGCCTCTCTTCCATTAACAATATCGGCCAACAAGCATACGATCTGACTGATGTTAAGCAGTGAACGTAGCCTACGAGTATTAAGGTGAAGGCGCCTGTCTAGCCCGCGAAATTCAAAATTTTCGAGTATTTTTATAGTTTATCCAAAATCTGAAAACATTTAAGACAACATTTTGTGATTTGCGACAAACACAGTATGCAGTGCGTTTATTAATACATTTATTTTACTCTAAATATTATCACGGTGGATATGATACTAGTTAACTAAATATACAAAAATCGCCAGATTATCTGGATAGCTGTCGTTCTTGAAATGTTTTAGAGTAAGTTGGATATATTAATAAATCCACTGCACACGGTCTTTGTCGCAAATTACAAAATGTGCCTTTTATTATTGTCAGATTTTGAGAAATTTCTAAAAAACCTCAAAAAATTTGAATCTTGCGGGCTAGATGGGCGCTTTAGCCTTAATGCTTGCAATACCAAAGGCATTCCGCGCACGTTTCCAACCTAAAGGAGAGCGCGATAGAGGAAGGGAAAGCGAGGGGTTAGGCTTCCGGCTCTCCCACTCATCCTACGAAACGCCACTATCTATACAAATAAATAAAATTGGAGTGTCTGTTTGTAATATCAAAATAACACCTTTTAGCTAAATGCATATGAAAGTACATACGACACCTATAGCAAAAACGCGATTTAAAAATTTTTTTGTCTGTCTGTCTGTGAAACGGCTGGACCGATTTTGACGGGACTTTCACTGGCAGATAGCTGATGTTATAAGGAGTAACATAGGCTACTTTAATTTTGGAAAAACAATTAGGGTTTCCGCATAAAAAAAATAAAAACACATGAAATCAAAGAGTATCTCCGAAACGGCTGGACCGATTTTGACGGGACTTTCACTGGTAGATAGCTGATGTTATAAGGAGTAACTTAGGCTAATTATATTTAACAAAAACAAAATTAATAAAATGGGTCCTGTCGCGCGGGCTCAGAACGCGGGAGCGGGCTTTTTTGTTAAGGTGAAGGCGCCTGTCTAGCCCGCGAAATTCAAAATTGTCGAGTATTTTTATAATTTATCCAAAATCTGAAAACATTTAAGACAACATTTTGTGATTTGCGAAAAACACAGTATGCAGTGCGTTTATTAATACATTTATTTTACTCTAAATATTATCACGGTGGATATGATACTAGTAAATCACTAAATATACAAAAATTGCCAGATTATCTGGATAGCTGTCGTTCTTGAAATGTTTTAGAGTAAGTTGGATATATTAATAAATGCACTGCACACGGTATTTTTCGCGAATTACAAAATGTGCCTTTTATTATTGTCAGATTTTGAAAAAAATCTAAAAAACCAAAAAAAAATTTGAACTTCGCGGGCTAGATGGGCGCTTTAGCCTTAAGTTAAATTCCACGCGGACGAAGTCGCGGGCTCAGCTAGTAATAAAATAACTACTTTATGCCGATATTCTGTGAGAGAGTGGTGCTACCCCGGTCAAGTCCGTGTATGAGCTGTAACCAATCGGCTACAGTTTGTCTCTATCACAGAATAATAAAAATTATTTTACGTATATTATGTAGGTACTAGCTGTGCCCCGCGACTTCATCCGCGTAGTATTGGATTATTGGGTTAAAAAGTACCCTATATGTTAATCCCGGTTATAATCTATCTGTGTTCCAAATTTTATCCAAATCCGTTCAGTAGTTTTTGCGTGAAGGAGTAACAAACATACATACATACATCCACACTCACAAACTTTCGCATTTATAATATTACTAGCTGTGCCCCGCGACTTCATCCGCGTAGTGTTGGATTATTGGGTTAAAAAGTATCCTATATGTTAATCCCGGTTATAATATATCTGTGTTCCAAATTTCATCCAAATCCGTTCAGTAGTTTTTGCGTGAAGGAGTAACAAACATACATACATAAATATATATAATATAAGTAGGATGTGATTTTGTTGATAACAGAATTCAGTTCCATATCCATTCAGACCGGGGTTCTGTTAAAACAACCCCCTATACCCCATGGCGGTCAGGGGAGACAGCTTCCATCCTTCTTTTACAAACGAATTAGAAGAAGGACGGAAGCAGTCGTTTCCGACACGGAAACTTTCCGTCTATTGTGAATAGCCCCCATGGGGTCCTACCACTGGCATCTCTATCGAATAGCAATACGACAAAACTGACGGATCGACTTTCTGAATATGTCAGTTTTGTCATATTTTCTATAGAACTGTCAAAACTGACGTATTTAGATGACAGCGGTTATCAGAACTAGGCCCCATGGGGGGTATTTACAATAGACGGAAAGTTTCCGTGTCGGAAAAGACTGCTAGCATCCTTCTTCTAATGTATTTCTTATAACAGAGTTATGCCCCTGGTCTGATGACTGCATAATTGAGAATTTGTTTATAAATCGCCGTTGCATCGCAATCGCCTTACCGGTGCGGCCGTGCAATGTAGAAAGCTGGCACTCTGTCGCAGTGGGAACCAAGGATTCCCGCGTCTGAACCGATATCACCTAACTATATATTAATACGTGAAGGAAAAACTTTCAAACGCTTAATACGAAAATTGCGCGGACGGAGGGGTATGAAATTTGGCACACTTATAGTTTATTACATATACACTAGCTGAGCCCGCGACTTCGTCCGCGTGGAATTTAACTTAACAAAAAAGCCCGATCGCGCGTTCTGAGCCCGCACGACAGGACCCATTTTTTCATTTTTTTAAATTTTGTTTTTCTAAAATAAAAGTATCCTGAATTACTGCATATAATATCAGCTATCTACCAGTGAAAGTCCCGTCAAAATCGGTCCACCCGTTTCGGCGATACTCTTTGATTTCAAGTGTTTTTATTTTTTTATGCGGAACCCTAATTGTTTTTCTAAAATTAAAGTAGCCTAAGTTACTCCCTATAACATCAGCTATCTGCCAGTGAAAGTCCCGTCCAAATCGGTCCAGCCGTTTCGGAGATTACCCGGAACAAACACACAGACAGACAGACAGACATACAGACAGACGAAAAATTTTTAAATCGCGTTTTTGCTATATGTGTCGTATGTACTTTTATATGCATTTAGTGAAAAGGTGTTATTTTGATATTACAAACAGACACTCCAATTTTATTTATTTGTATAGATAGAGAAGGAGTGCAGAATGCTACAACTAGCTGTGCCCCGCGACTCTGTCTGCGTGGAATGTGGACCACCTTTAACATTTAGGGATATGAAAAATAGATAATAGCCGATTCTCCGACCTACCCGATATGCGCACAAAATTTCATGAAAATTGGTTAAGCCGTTTCGGAGGAGTATGGTTACTAACATTGTGACACGAGAATTTTATATATAAGATACCCAGAAATACATTAAAATAAATAAATAAAACATTACACACACTACCATGAATTGACACACACTCATTTGTAACCGGCTGACTGTCTGTCTGACAAACGGTGACAGTTTTTGGAGGGCGGGACTTCCATAGTGCATTCTGCGTGCCAGTATCAAATAGTATTTGACAATAAAACCTTAATGACGTTTAAAATTAAAATTTAAATGAATTATGGTCGAATTTCGACCATCACCACGGGAATACTAGTATCGTTACGACGTCGTTTAAGTAACAGTGGGAGTATCATAAAAACTCTTAGAACCAACGGCTGTGGGGACAGAAAGGTTCATGACAATGTAAATGCCATATTTCCCTTCTTTTGACTCGCGAGGTGAGGCTATTAGATTGTGTACACACATCACACATCCACAAATTAACTTAATTAAAACCAACGCTTACAGACACAAGGCTCATTTTTAAAATAAAAAATGACACCTTTTTCCGAGAAATAGCATAGACTTCAACAAAAACAAGTTATTCTTGTTACATTTCATATTGAACGCCATATTAATAACTAGTTTCCTGGCGTCTAAGTTATAAAAAAACCTTGACGAACTAGATCATCTATCAAGTTGCAAACGAAAATAAAATTGAAAATTAATCTCTATAGTAACACGAACAGAACTGCGGCGGGTCACGCCGAAAGGCTAATTGACTTGGAACCGATGGTATTCTCACATTCCCCCTTAATGCGAGGGGTATTTCACGACCGCTTGGCGCAGTGGTTCGAGCGTAGGCCGCTCGGCTCACTGCACAAGGTGGCTGCGGCTTCGATTCCAGCTAGCATAAATTTCGGAAAGGGCCTTTTCGTATTTTGCCTTGGTCTGGGTGTCACTGGGATCGCCCCCAGTCCATTGTACGGTACCCATAGTACAAGCGTTGCTTAGTTTGGGACCATACAGTTGGTGTGTTCGTCTGGCGATATTTATTATTATTCGGGATTCTATCACGCTGGTCCAGACCGGGTTAGGGAACTTTACTCGACTCTCGAAAGACTTGCAAGTCACCTCATGGTTTCAGCAAGTGATCATCTTTATTGCCTAGGAAGGCACACTGGCAGACCCTCTTCTTGATGGTAAGTGGTAACTGTATCCTCGGACTTTTGCTACTTAAGAGAAGAAGACACGGCAGGTGCCGGCCTTTAAGGGACTTGTAAACTTGCCTTTTGAAGAACCACACTTTGTAGTGCAAAGGAAAACTTCAGGACATTTCAGAGGGGCAAGTCCTGAACCTGTGAAGATAGTTTTTCCAAGCTTCTGCTCTTCCACTTAGCTATCACGGCTTCTCAATGGAATTAGGAATGCGAACAATCCCCTAACATTTCTTTGTCACTTTAGCACGACGATACACACATCACACATCCACAAATTAACTTAATTAAAACCCAACGCTTACAGACACATGGCTCATTTTTATAATGCACGATATTTTGCATGGTGTCTTAAAAAAATATGATGGTATAAATCTCTGTTACAGCTTATTGGTAGCGGGTGATTTAATCAAAGGTCAGCTGGTACAAAGAAACCCATCATATTATTTATTTGTGCAAGATACATCTTCTTTAGCATTTCCTAAGGCGTTATGCTAAATTAGACCTTATACAGGTTGAAACAGAGAGGGTGTTTTTATTTTTCAAAACTTAACTTTGTAATTCTCAAACTATCAGCTTTGGAGGAAACTTGAAAAACAAAAAGTGATATAGGGATACAGCTGTTGACAGATTTCATAAGTCTACAAACCCCACAAAGCCGATAGTTTTAGATTTACAAAGTAGAGTTGTAAAAAAAATAGTATACCCTTTCTGTTTCACCTAGTATAATGTATGTAAATGGAACTATTTTTACGGATTATATCGCGTTTATTTAATTTTTATTTTCCCGACGTTTCGGTTGCTTTACAGCAACCGTGGTCACGGGGGGACTGAGGTGTTAGACGTCCTGATGTCATAGTTAAAAACTGGGTACCCTCAAAATTTAGTTGGTGTTTGCGGTCTGATCCATGCAGAAAGTGCTCACTGTGTCTTGAGGTCTTGCAATGGTACGCTTGGTTTTCGATTTAATTATATTAATTACTGGATCCCAAGTTGGTGGTAGCACCCAGCCATCTTCCCTATTGAAATTAGGATGTTTTTTAATTTCAATGGCCTCACGTATCATCCTTGGTCGGAATCGGTGTTCTATTGCGAGGATCTGTGGTTTATCAAATCTGATATAATGGCGGGTGCGGTCCTGTACATGTTCACAGATTGCAGACTTCGTGGAGCGCCGGTGTTTCACGTCAGCTATGTGTTCTTTTACGCGGGTTTTTACTGATCTTTTAGTTTGCCCTATGTAGGAGAGCCCACATTCACAATAGTAGTGTAGTATTCGCGTAAATATAAGAAAACAATGTATGTAAATGGGCTTATAATTTTGCAGTGAGGTATGCCTATCGACGCCGAATCCAACTTAGTTATTCTAAGGAATGGACCTTACAGGGGCAACCCAAGTTAAGTTGTCTTTGGATGTATGACCGAGATATAACTAACATAATAATCGTGCCACAGTTAGCTAAGTCGCCTACTTAGATAGCCATCTGCCCGTAACAATAGCACCGGCGGCATGGCGGGTTGACTCATAATAGTTATAATGAGTCAAGTTGGTATCTCACTGGCGTTAATATACATACGAGTATATTAACGTCAATGTTCTCCGAAGAAATCGCTGAGGTGTTTCATTCTTTGTTACGTAACAAGGTCGTCAAATAACAGTGCTACCCGCCTGATGGCAGTCATCATAGAATGTATACCCTTGCAATACCAAAGGCATAGCTCGTACGTTGCCGACATGAAGGGGAGTAAGATGGACAGAAAGGGAGATGGCGGTAAGCTTCCGGCTCGTTCACTGATCGTTCGAAACGCAGCTAGATATTAAATTCAAATTCAATATTTAAATCTAAATATATTTATTCATCTCGGCCTAACAAAGCACTTTCTAGAGTTCGTAGCCCCAAAAGGAAAAAACGGAATCCTTATAGGATCACTTTGTTGTCATTCTGTCTGTCTGTCAGTCAAGACCCTTTTTTACTGGCACTGGTCCCGCCGCACACTCCCACCACTGTTACCCACTCTTGTAAACCAGGATCGACAATGGTGACCAATGATGATGTCGAGGTTTGACCCTCAACGAGTCCCGGGGAAAAGTAAAATTGTGTTGAAGAAGTACTCAGTTATCGTTATGAGTTAGAGGTTAACTCTAGGATCGGAGTGCTCAGACCGCCCGGAGGCTTCGTAATGGCTTAACGACTGGGAGAGTCAGGACCAACAGCTTAACATACCTTCCAGAGCACGAACGGAAGCTTACACTTGTAAGTACCCCAGCGGTCACCCATCCAAGGGTTTACAGCCTCGAGTGCTTCTGTTTTGGGAACATGGTATGCACCAGGGTTCGCCGATATATATCATGATATATATCACGATATATATCAATTGATCTTTATCTTGATATATATCAATTGATTTTTTCCTGTCTTCTGAACTAAAAATTTTGGAGATGAATGTTTACCCTGGCAACACGTAGCGAAAAACTACAATTCAGAATAATTTCGATTGTTTCCCAAAATGGCAACCTCATTCAAAGTTGGGGAAATCCCCTTTTACTTACCAGTACGGCTAGCTTTTTCTTTTTATTTAAATTCAAACCTTAACTTCATAATAGGTACTTGTTTATTTAAGTGTTCATTAAAAAAACTCAAATAAACACTAAGTAATTATTTTGTTGCTTTTTTAAAGTTTTTTTAAGTAAAAGATGTGGTAATTTCACACTTATATTACTTTACAAATTCCTTGCACATTATTAAGTGTTTAATCCCCTTACAGAATGAAATTCGCTTCTTTATCTTAGTCTGGATATATATCCGATATATATCAAAAAATCGGATGTATGATATTTATTATAAAAATCGGATTTTTTCGAACCCTGGTATGCACACATAAGTTTTCATACTTTAATTGATTATGGTTATGTAATTAAATATTAATAAGTACTTGTTCTAATCACGTCACAGCACCGATCACGGCGGTAATCACTAATGTCAAAGATAAGAGGAGTTCATGGTCCGAATGAGATGAGATCTCAAGATTAATAACACGGAAAATTATGTAGATATAGACACGCCTTTATTTATATGTCTACTAGCTGTGCCCCGCGACTCCGTCCGCGTTCTGTTGAATTTTTTTCTGAATTTTCTTTGCTATAAACCTCACGGACCCCCGGACCTTTCCAACGAATGCAAAACCGAGGAAATCGGTTCGTGCGTTCTGGAGTTATATCGTCAGGAAGGAAAACCCGACTTATTTTTATATAGTAGATTATTATTAACTCGGACTATTTATATTGTAAAATGGATGTTGTACGCGATTGCGCCCGCGTGGTACTTCGATAAAATAAAAGTGACTTATAATAACATCAGCTATCTACCAGTCAAAGTCCCGTCAAAATCGGTCTAGCCGTTTCGGAGATTAGCCGGACAAACAGACAGACAAACATATATATTTTTTATTGTTATTATTATTGAATATTTTTTTAAAGCTGTTATTTTAGCTTTACTAACAGGCACTTTAATTTTTTTTTGTTGTATATATGTTTAGATATCGCCAATGAAACAAACCATACCACTATATCGTTCCTGTATCAAAGCCCTAATGGGAGAAAGCCCTGAGCCTACAAAGACCAAGCGTCTGCCAAAAACCAAGACAAAATCAAACACCATTTTTTTCCACCAAAATAGTAATTTTGGACTTAGTCAACAGTCAATAGTCAATACTTTATTGCATTCCATATGTATTACAAAGATGGTATAACAAGGTGAGAGATCAATATGGACCCTGTCGGGCACAGCAAAAAAATAATATTAGGAGAAATGAGATATAATTAGTTATGTCAAAAATTAAATGTCAATAAACGAATTTAAGGTGATGGCGCCTGTCTAGCCCGCGAAATTCAAAATTTTCGAGTATTTTTATAGTTTATCCAAAATCTGAAAACATTTAAGACAACATTTTGTGATTTGCGACAAACACAGTATGCAGTGCGTTTATTAATACATATATTTTACTCTAAATATTATCACGGTGGATATGATACTAGTAAATCACTAAATATACAAAAATTTACATATTATCTGGATAGCTGTCGTTCTTGAAATGTTTTAGAGTAAGTTGGATATATTAATAAATGCACTGCACATGGTCTTTCTCGCGAATTACAAAATGTGCCTTTTAATATTGTCAGATTTTGAAAAAAATCCAAAAAACCTCAAAAAATTTGAACTTCGCGGGCTAGATGGGCGCGTCAGCCTTAATACAATTATTCGTCAATGTTAATGTCATCCTTTTCAAGTAGGTACTACAAATCATAATTCAAGTTATATTATATGCAAAGTCAGTTGTATCGTATAGTGATATGAGTAGCCATTTTTATCCTAGAAGACACATTAGGAGAGCTATTTATTATGGCTGTGTAACAATAAGTATAATTAATAGCGATCGTGCCATTGATCTCGTTGTCTTTTGTTTTGAGAAGAGCGTTCTTGAGTCTCGGCGCAAAAATTCCTAAACCCGAATGTGAAACATCAATGGTCAACCGGTCAGTTTCGACTGGTTGTTTGTTTCCGAGCAAAGGGAAACGTGCTGAAAATCCCGCCTATTGCCGTCTAAGGCTAATTATTCACATACACAATTTCGCCAATGGACGAAGTATTGTAATGATTTGCAATAGTGGACATTTTGGGAAAGTAGACATTTTGGCAAAGTGGACATTATGGATAAGTGGTAACTTTGGGAGTGACCTGTGACACTTAAGAAAGTGGGCATTTTTGTGTTGAAACGGTGGCTATTTTGGAAGATTTAAAATAAATATCGCCAGACTGACAAACCAACTGTATGGTCCTAAACTAAGCAACGCGTGTACTATGGGTACCGTACAATGGACTAGGGTGTTCCCGATGACACCCAGACCAGGGCAAATTACGTAAAAGCCATTTCCGAAATTGGTTCGCTGAGAATCGAACCCGCAACCACCATGTGCCGTGAGCCGAGCGGCCTGCGCTCGAACCACTGCGCCAAGCGGTCGTCATATAATAAAAGTCCATTTTGGAAGTGTCCTCTTTTTATTTTACGATAATGGAGATAAAGTAAACCAACTTTCTTAAATCTGGTGGCACGGCAGGGTCCACCAAGATAGGTGAAAAAACAAGACTGCTGATTCTGTAGTCTGTACTAGTGATGTAACGAATGTTGGATTTTTGTCATTCGCGAATGCGAATGCGAATGCGAATATTTGGCTTCAACATTCGCGAATGCGAATGCGAATGCGAATGCGAATGTTGACTTTCAAATAAGAAACCCTAAATTGAAAATTAAAAAACTTTTTAATAGGTAGAAAATATTAAATAATATAAAAAAAGTTTTAAAGGACTACAATAGAGCTGATAATTTTCAAACCGTTGAATCGATTTTCGTAAAACATAGCTAAGAACACTCGAACACCTTTCTAAAAAAGGAACAAAATTAAGTTAGGATCATTTGTTTGGGCGCTACGATGCCACAGACAGACACACAAATACACATTGACATTGACATTTCGTGTCGGCCGAATATAGCCGAACCCATAGGTTGAAAGAACGAAGTTAGTCACATAAAGTTAATTCGAAGAGATTTGTTTTGATTTGAGGGTAGTTTAGTATTATTTCATTAATCAAATTTATTTTATATTCAATTTTTATTGAGTTAATATTTTTTTACTTAAGTAGCAAGATTCATACTTTAAATTAGAACCACATTATAAATGGTTTATTATGGGAAATAAATAGTTATTTACTATTCAAATCAATATAAGTAATTTTATAAAAAATCTAAATTGAGTCTCAAACCACGCACCACTGATTGTGCACCCAGTCTAATCACAGGTTAATTATTTGACTTAAAAATCCTTATAAGAATTTTCATCAGTCCAAAAAGAAAATAAAAGTTTATTTCACTTTTGCTGAAGATGTCTATGATGCCGGTTTAATAAATTTAGTAACATAATTTCTTACTATTTTATTGAAAAGGTGACTAATAGTTAATTAATTTCGCAGAAATTAATAGGTTACGTGAGCCGCCCTATTCGATGTTTCATTATCAATAAAAAAATATCACTTTTATTTTATAAGTTCCGTAGTATCGCAAAGTGGCGGGATGTCTACGGAACTCTAGAGTATGCATAGTCCTATATGCATTTGGCTGGTTATATTTATCTATGGGTCTGGCAAAGCCGGTATATAACAATTATTATATTATTTGAAATATAATAAATCGAATGTTTATAATATGTTTTATTTACAATGAAATTGAATGTGAAAGAAATTTATTGAAATAGTTAATGTATTTATGTATAATATTTTAATAAACATCGTTTATTTATTGTTTTAAATGTTTACTATTTTAGGATAACTCTTTACTAAGATTAAAAAAAAATAAAGGCAATAGCACTAGTGCGTAATAAGCTGCTTTATGAATCTAAAAGCGGTGCAATAAGGGCCACCCTATGAGCAAGTTTGTTTAAATAATATATAATTCTTACTAGTTGTTAACATTCCATATCCGTCTATAGATAATTTCCTTTTTGTTTTTCTAAAACATTCGCCAAACATTCGCATAGATTCTTGCGAATGCGAATGCGAATGTCAAAAAATATGCGAATATTCGCGAATGCGAATGCGGATATTCGTTACATCACTAGTCTGTACCCTTATCTCAATGTTGTTTAGCTTTTTGTCCCTTTTAGAATTTTAGTTTAGAATATACTAGCGACCCGCCCGGCTTCGCACGGCTCTAAAATTATCAGTGTTTCTCTACTATATTATTCATGCATTATACATATAAACATTCCTCTTGAATCACTCTATCTATTAAAAAAACCGCATCAAAATCCGTTGCGTAGTTTTAAAGATGTAAGCATACATAGGGACAGACAGCGGGAAGCGACTTTGTTTTATACTATGTAGTGACTGCACCTATAGACATAAAACAATGTACAAATTATAAATAGCTAGGTATGTATATAATATAATATAATTTAGTCTTTTGACGTCCCACTGCTGGGCACGGGCCTCCCCTCAACATGAGGGGGATTCAGGCCATAATCCACCACGCTGGCCCAGTGCGGGTTGGCGGATTTCACATGTCTTTCGAAAATTGGTTAGATCTTCTAAGACATGTAGGTTTCCTCACGATGTTTTCCTTCACCGTAAGCAAGTGATAATCATATAGAAAGTATGACTCGCACATAGATTTCGAAAAATCCAGAGGTGCGAGCCGGAATTTGAACCCAAGACCTGGTGCCCGCAAGACGCGTGCTTTAACCAATCGGCTATCACTGCTTTGTAGGTAGGTACGTCGTCTAATTTAGGTCAGCTAGTTAAGTTTCAAAAATTCGCTAGCGTGTGTTAATATGTGATTTATTAATACACATATCAACAATCGTATTTTCATATAAATTTTCCTTTGACGCAGGTAGGTAAGCCCACAGCGTTTAATTACCAATAATAGTTATAACACGACATTACTAAGCCCGTTCAATACATTAATATTATATTATATTCAATACTAGCTGAGCCCGCGACTTCGTCCGCGTGGAATTTAACTTAACAAAACAGCCCGCTCCCGCGATCTGAGCCCGCGCGACAGGACCCATTTATTAAAATTTTGTTTTTCTAAAATAAAAGTAGCATAAGTTACTGTTTATAACAATAGCTATCTACCAGTGAAAGTCCCGTTAAAATCGATCCAGCTGATTTGGAGATACTCTTTGATTTCATGTGTTTTTATTTTTTTACGCGGAACCCTAATTGTTTTTCTAAAATTAAAGTAGCCTAAGTTACTCCTTAAAACATCAGCTATCTGCTAGTGAAAGTCCCGTTGAAATCGGTCCAGCCGTTTCGGAGATTACCCGGAACAAACACACAGACAGACAGACAGACAGACAGACAGATAGACAGACACATTTTTTTTTATCGCGTTTTTGTTATAGGTGTCGTATGTACTTTCATATGCATTTAGTGAAAAGGTGTTATTTTGATATTACAAACAGACACTCCAATTTTATTTATTTGTATAGATTGAAGACCGCTTTGCGCAGTGCGTCGAGCGTAGGCCGCTCTGCCCACTGCACATGGTTGCGGGTTCAATTCCCGCCGGTGAAAATTTCGGAAACGGACGTATCGTAATTTTCCCAGGTCTGGGTGTCACGGGGTTCGCCCCTAGTCTATTGTACGGTAGCCATAGTGCAAGCGTTGCTTAGTTTGGGGCCATACAGTTTGGCGATATTTATTATTTACTAGCTGACCCGACAGACGTTGTCCTGTCTTAACTTTGAATTTTCAATTCGAATTGTTCCGCTAAACTTTCTTAATTTTCTCTTTCATAAGAACCTTCTCCTGACAATAATAAACACAAGAAAAAAATAATTAGCGAAATCGTTCCATCCGATCACGCGTGATGCGATGACCGAGGAAATAGAGAGTCATTTCTATATCTATACAAATAAATAAAATTGGAGTGCCTGTTTGTAATATCAAAATAACACCTTTTCACTAAATGCATATGAAAGTACATACGACACCTATAACAAAAACGCGATTTAAAAATGTTTTGTCTGTCTGTCTGTCTGTCTGTCTGTCTGTCAGTCTGTATGTTTGTTCCGGGTAATCTCCGAAACAGCTGGACCGATTTTCACGGGACTTTCACTGGTAGATAGCTGATGTTATAAGGAGTAACTTAGGCTATTTTTATTTCAGAAAAACAAAAAAATGGGTCCTGTCGCGCAGGCTCAGAACGCGGAAGCGGGCTTTTTTGTTAAGTTAAATTCCACGCGGACGAAGTCGCGGGCTCAGCTAGTCTAAATATATAAAACTAGTTGCTGCCCACTAATTCATCCGCGTAGTATTTAAGTTATCAAAAATTTCGGGATAATCGGGATAAAAAGTGTCCTATGTGTTAATCCCGGTTATAAACTATCTGTGTTCCAAATTTCATCCAAATCCGTTCAGTAGTTTTTGCGTGAAGGAGTAACAAACATACATCCACACTCACAAACTTTCGCATTTATAATATTAGTAGGATTCTCGTGTCGCGGTGTTTGTTGCCCAACTCCTCCAAAATCGCTCGACCGATTTTCATGAAATTTTGTGTACATATCGGGTGGGTCTGAGAATCGGTCGACATCTATTTTTCATACCTATAAATAATTTATATGGCAGAGCAACGTTTGCCGGGTCAGCTAGTAATTATATAGATTCGTCAAATTTATTCAGTTTCGTTTTGGCGGTCAGCCTAAAACTTCCGTTTGGATTGTCCGATGAACATGTGTCGATGGATATTTACATAAACATGCGAGTCTCACAATCTTCAGTTACCCTCGCATTCTTTGGTGAGATAAAAATAACCTATTGATTGGTAACACATGTTTGTGACGTGTCCAGCCTCACTCTGTGGTATATTAATAGAACTCTAATAGAGTGGTTCTATTTTAAGTACGCCCCTATAATATAACAAGGAAGTTTATATTTATAACGTAGTTCACAATTTACGGTATAATAATAACGTCAAATAAAAACGTAACGTAATCTATATCTAACATAAAAAAATCTCGTGTCGCTGTGTTTGTTGCCAAACTCCTCCGAAACGGCTCGACCGATTTTCATGAAATTTTATGTGCATATCGGGATGGTCTCAGAATCGGTCAACATCTATTTTTCATACCCCTAAAAGACAGGACAACGTCTGTCGGGTCAGCTGGTAATCAACTAATCATATAAAACAATATGATTCGCACAAAGATTTCAAGAAACTCACGAAATGCGAGGCGGTGTTGAACCCAGGACCGTGTGCCCGGAAGACGCGTGCTTAACCGACCAGCTATCAATGTTTCCTTCTTAATATTACCCTGTATATTTTTTATTAGCATATAAACTTTTTTATTTATGAACATATTAAACCTAAAGAAAAACCTAAGGGTGTTTACACATCAACCGATCGACCGCCAATCGATGAACAATCAATCGATCGTTGCTCTATGTAGACTAAACAGGTTGAAACAGAGAGGGTATACTTTTTTTCTAAACTTAACTAAGAAATTCTAAAACTATCAGCTTTGGAGGAAACTTTAAAAACAAAAGGTGTTACAGGGATACAGCTGTTGATAGATTTCACAAGTCTACAAAACCTTCAGTACTTCAACTGTCCCACAAAGCAGATAGTCTTAGATTTACAAATTAAAGTTGCAAAAAAAATAGTAAGTATACCCTTTCTGTTTCACCTAGTAGATCGGCGTCGAATAATTTCAATGATCGATGGATCGGCCAACTGTCGATCGATGAACGATCGAACGTTGCTCAACGTAGAAACTGTTGATCGACGTCCACTCATCACATCCTACCATTGATCGATGGAACGACCGACCTTCAATCAACTAGTGCGTTAACAACCTAAGGACCATATTTATGCATCGATCTCAAGTCTGAGTGGTTTTGAGTTCGCTTTTGACATGTCATTTTGTACTGGTATGAAATAAGCAGGGCGGGGGGAAGGGGGGTGGGGGGTAGGCACTAGATGGACGGACGATCTGGTGAGGGTCGCGGGGAGCCGTTGGATGCAGATAGCGGGCAACCGTCCATTGTGGCGTTCTATGGGGAAGGCCTATGTTCAGCAGTGGACGTCTTCCGGCTGATGATGATGATGATGATGATGATGATGACATAAGAATGACATTTCCAAGACCGCCGATTTTTTTATACAGGCTTCGTAGTATTGATAACACCCACTTCGCTTTCCCTGCCTACCCACACGCGGGTAACGAGATTGAACAATAGCAACTTTCGCTACTACGCTCGCACTGAAAATAATTAATTGGTAATTAACTCGATTCAATAATCGATCCGCTAGGTTGATTCGTGTCCGCGTTTAGTAAAAAATATTCACAGGAAGTTATACATGCTGTTTTTGTTTTAAATGGTACACTCTCCTGGTCGTGCCATAGAAATTTCATCAAACTTCATTCAGTAGTTTGAGAGATATGGACCATTTACGGTTACTAGCAATACAATACGTAGTTTACGACTACATTCATGAAAAATATATAATAATTATAATTTAGCCCTTTTGATGTCCCACTCCTGGGCACGGGCCACCACGCTGGCCCAGTGCGGGTTGGCGGATTTCACAAGTCTTTCAATAAATTGGTTAGATCTTCTAAGACATGCAGGTTTCCTCACGATGTTTTCCTTCACCATAAGCAAGTGATAATCATATTATAGAAATTAATTAATAAATTAAAATCCAGAGGTGCGAGCCGGGGTTTGAACCCAAGACCCGGGCACCAAGCAAGACGCGTGCTTAACCAATCGGCAATCACTGGTGTTTGAAATTAAAAATATATTTTAAAAAACTTATTTAAACGTCTTTTAAAAACACCTGAGTGCACTAAAAAGCTAAAAATAACGAGAGACCCTATAAGATATTTAATTAGGAGGCGGTGCGCCACTATCTTTTCACTACGTTAGGCCCACTTCTTAGTAATACCTATTCCTATTTACTTGAATTGGCACAGATTCAAAATGAAAGATTGTATAAGGTCCCTAGTTATTTCTAACTCTTTAGTGCACTCGGGTTTTTTTAAGTCGGTTTAATCTATCTACACATATAAAAATGAATATCTATTTCCTTGGTCATCGCATCACGCGGGAACGGGTGGAAACCTTTCGCTAATTCTTTTATTTGTTGTGTTTATTATTGTCACGAGAAGGTTTTTATGAAAGAAAAAAATAAGAAAGTCGAGCGGAACAATTCGAATTCAATATTCAAAGTTAAGGCGCTACGGGCAGAAAAATGAATCTCAGTTTTGGGCTATCTGACACTCGCGTTCTCTAGCCATGTCATGACGTCGGCACTACGGAAATCTATGGAGCAGTCTAAATAGTTTTTTTTTATCAGAATTAAAAATATGGAGGAAGTTCTCAGTTCAGTTGTTTTTTATGTATGTTACCTCAGATCTCCGTAATTTATAAACCAATTTGAACAAATATTTATTTATTTGATATTTTTTATTGTTTATATTATTATTTATTGGTACTTGTAGGACCCATAGAAATTTCACCAAAATCGGTTCAGTAGTTTGGGAGATGGACTATTTACGGTTACCAGCAATTCAATACGTAGTTTACCATTAAAACATGACTAAAACTTTATAAAAAAAATATCGACTCCAAAAAAACCTGGGTGCGCTAAATAAAACGCTAGAAATTTTGAGGTCCCTAATTTGGAGTCACTGTCAATTCAAGTAAGTAGGAGTTGGTAGGTACCTAAGAAGCTGTCCTAACGTAGAGTAAAGATTCCACCACTGCAGCGACTCCATATGAAATAAATTGTCATTTCTAGCTTTTTAGTGCAGGTTTTATTGAAGTCAGTTCTATTTTTTTTATCATTCCTTAGTCGCCCATTACATCAAACATTTGGGCGTCAAGTATACTGATTCCATGTTCCCGCAGCATAGTCGAAGTAAATATGTTCCGTGTAAAAAAACCGGTAATCGGTATTGAAAGTATTTTAACACAAAGGCAATTGCAAATTGAATTATGCCGAAATATTGTGTTTTTCTTAAATTCGGTAGTTAGCTAGATTATAAACGTCCGATAGTAAGGTCGGTCGTCTGTCATCTTGGAATCCAAAATTTACGTCATAATCGTAATCGGCACGCCAAAAACCTAGAAAATTATACCCATATGCCAGATTTTCCCAAATATTTGAAGTCCGCAACTTGGGATTATAAAAATCACATAATTATACTTCATAAAATATAGCTTGATGTCTGCGACAACTGTCAGTAAAATCACGCCTATGAAGTCTTGAATTTCATAATAGTACAGACAGTACCTGTCAATGTCATACTTTATGGGCATGCCGATCTAATTAGTGATGGGCGATGAATCATCGTGACCACAGACGATATTTGAAATAAAACTTAATTTATCTTTTAATTTTATTTTATATTTTAATATCATTATATTATTTACATTTTTGCATACTGGATCTAAAATAATAGTGAGTAAATAAAATCTAATTTCGGGAGCGGGACGTCCGATTTGATAATATTTGCGAACAAGAGTTTATAATTAATTTACAAGATTTTTTTAGCGATTCAGAAACTGATCCAGATATGGATTTGGGTTGTACTCCTTTAAGAGAATAAATGTCATTTTATATTAAAATATTAGTTTTTAGCATTGATGATAGCAAGAAACGTCCATAATTTCTATCGACATTTTTTTAAATCCTGACAACCCTATAAATATCACTTTGACTTAAGTCGCAGATATCAATATTAGTCATGGCATCTCTTTGTGACTAATTATTGCAGAGCTCTGTGGGATGGAAATCTATACAAATACATAAAGTTGGAGTGTCTGTTTGTAATATCAAAATAAAACCTTTTCACTAAATGCATATGAAAGTACATACGACACATATAACAAAAACGCGATTATTAAAAACTAGCTGTGCCCCGCGACTTCATCCGCGTAGTATTGGATTATTGGGTTAAAAAGTATCCTATATGTTAATCCCGGTTATAATCTATCTGTGTTCCAATTTTATCCAAATCCGTTCAGTAGTTTTTGCGTAAAGGAGTAACAAACATACATACATACATACATACATACATACATCCACACTCACAAACTTTCGCATTTATAATATTAGTAGGATTATTAAAAAAAATATTATTAAATTTTTTTTGTCTGTCTGTCTGTCTGTCTATCTGTCTGTCTGTCTGTCTGTCTGTCTGTGTGTTTGTTCCGGGTAATCTCCGAATCAGCTGGAACGATTTTAACGGGACTTTCACTGGTAGATAGCTTTTGTTATAAGCAGTAACTTGCGCTACTTTATTTTAGAAAAACAAAATTAAAAAAATGGTTCCTGTCGCGCGGGCTCAGAACGCGGGAGCGGGCTTTTTTGTTAAGTTAAATTCCACGCGGACGAAGTCGCGGGCTCAGCTAGTGAAATATATAATAAATTTAGTTAGTAAATTTATTTGACACATAAAGGAATAAAAAATTACAAGAGAGTGACAATTGATCTTCTTAAACAATTGACAGAGAATAAATCCAGAAAAAGAAATCAAATATGAATTTAAATGAAACCTTATTTTATTTCTAACAATCAAGCTATGTTTTATGAAGTATAGTACTCCTAGTTTTCGCTTCTTCCTATATCTATGGTTCCCCAGATAATTTGGCCATGTCACTCTGTCCGACCGCCCGACGTCACAGTCCTTTTCTTCAGAGGCTAGAAGGCTGCAAACTGGCGCTAAAACGGATTTTTGGTACCGCTACAAAACTGTGTTTAAATATTGAAAGCAATATAATTATTGGTAGGTTACCAGTTTTAAAAAATAATCCCATTTACTAAATATTGCCAATTGGTTAAGCCCGCGTCTTGCGGGCTACCAGGGTCTCGGGTTCAAACCCCGGCTCGAACCTCTGGATTTTTCGAAATCTATGTGCGAATCATAATTTCTATATGATTATCACTTGCTTACGGTGAAGGAAAACATATTGATGAAACCTGCATGTCTTAGAGGATTTAACCAATTTTCGAAAGACATGTGAAATCCGCCAACCCGCACTGGGCCAGCGTGGTGGATTATGCCCTGAATCCCTCTCGTGTTGAGGGGAGGCAAGTGCCCAGGAGTGGGACGTCAAAAGGGCTAAAACTATTATTTATTATTATATTACTAAATATTGAGCTCCGCAATGGCCTTTTCACGTAATCACCTCTAACTGGTGGTATTTTAAATTATTCGAATTGATATCGGACATGGATAAGATCACTTACACGTCTGTGTTAATGCCAAATTAAAATTTATTTTGAATATTTTTTCACTGTTGTATGTTATGACATGTCATACGATTATTAACATACAAATAAATAAATATCGCCAGACGAACACACCAACTGTATGGTCCCAAACTAAGCAACGCTTGTACTATGGGTACCATACAATGGACTGGGGGTGATCCCAGTGTCACCCAGACTAGGGAAAATTACGAAGAGGCCATTTTAGAAATTTACCCTGTCGGGAATCGAACCCGCAACCACCCGATGCAGTGAACCCAGCGGCCTACGCTCGAACCACTGCGCCAAGCGGCGGCCAAATTATATTTTTAGTACATTTTAAATAGTCAAAAATATAAGTTGACATTTAAAATCCCCCTTCCCCCTGAACCACGTTATAAATAAATAATGATTATAACAGAAAATATTATTGTAAATAATTAATATAATAACCACAATTTTAAGTAACATTCAAAAGCGGGATGTCTATTGAAATGAAATACATGTCTTTAAATAAAAGTATGTTTTCTCATAATGTCTCCCTTCACCGTTCAGCAAGTGAAAATATATATTACGTTGGAAATTAGATGAAAATTGAATAATAAATATTTTTTAAAGTCTATAAATCTGTCAAATGACTACTATATACAAGTACATAGTATCGGACTCGCACTTGACATATTTTTTATTTGACTAAAGGAGATTCCACTCTCTTCGTTTACGTAATGGTTACGTCGAATTTATTTAAATTCGGATCTGAAAAAAATCGGCATAAGTCCGACCTCGATGACGTCCGCAGACGACTGAGCTAGTTAGAATATGACAGTGATGCAATTACTTCATGTATAGAAAATATGAGATGACACTAGTGACCGCGCGCTCGGAGGTAAACCACATAAGCGCTAAACAATATTTCTTTGGTTTTTAACAAAACTAGGGAATGGATTAAAACTTTCGATTATTAGATCCTAGATATTATCATTTACTATGTTTTAGAAAAAAAATCGTGATCTAATTCGTAATAATATCGTGGATGAAATGAAAATAAAAAGCAATATCAGCCAACTTTGGATTTTTTTTCTATCGAGGAAATTTCACTTAATCGTGTTTTCCTATATATGTAATCCTAGTTAATGTTCTTCAATAACACATATCTGAAAATAAGCTTCTTAATCTATAAAATGATAGAAATATTTCGAATTAAAAACCCAAAAATTACGAAGGCCTCAACTTAAGACAGGACAACGTCTGTCAGGTAGTTTGTTTATAAAAATATTTTTTATTACAAAATCCTCAGGTTAACCAAAGCGTATTGTGGAAGAAATTGAGTACTGAAATAGTCTTATTGCAATTCGGGCAGCGTGGCTAGGAAAGCATGCTGTCACTGTCATTCGTGTTCATGGAACGGTCATGTGAGCGGGACAGCACATACATAAGCGTTAGGTTCAATACGGTAAATATTCCGTGTTCGGAGTTCCAACTTGTGTGTCACTAAGATCACCACCATTCAAGAAAGAAAGAAAAGCTTTCTTCTAGACTGTACGCTACAGTACAATTGGGACCACAGACCAATAAGACAAGACACCGCTTACGTCCACTTTAGTATGAGAATGCAATTGTCAAAAGTTGGTGGGGCAAGACGGCGAATTTTGATTGGTCCGTTCAAGATCGAGCCGTAAATGGACCTTTTCAAAATGGTACCTAGTTGCGGTCATACATAGGTATGCAGTGGCAATGCATATACTAGGTGAAACAAAAAGGGTATACTATTTTTTGCAACTTTACTTTGTAAATCTAAGACTATCGGCTTTGTGGGACAGTTGAATTACTAAAGGTTTTGTAGACTTATAAAATCTGTCAAAAGCTGTATTCTTATAGCACCGTTTTGTTTTTCAACTTACCTCGAAAGCTGCTAGTTTTAGAAATACAAAGTTGAGTTTTGAAAAAAAGTATACCCTTTCTGTTTCAACCTGTATAGGCGAGCGGAGGTGCTTTGCTATACGGTGTCTATGGCATATTGGTTTGTGTTTGCGACCGTACAGTAGATTTTTTAACTGGAGATATTTATTTACATCTCAGCTTATACCCCAAGGTGTGAGTGAGCCTTGAAGATAATGTTCGATGTAAGCAATAGGCTATGCGAGACAGGACGCGAAACCGGCTCATCAAGGCCAGAGCGAGTAGGTAGTATATATTTATCCTACTTTAACCCAGTCAGGATAAAACTGTATGTAAGTACTAGGGTTTAAGACATAACAAGAAGGGGTATCTTTAACCTACTTTCACTGATTGTAACCACTACCATAGAGTCAATATTTTTTTTTTTTTATTTATACATATATACAAGGTGACACATAATGGGCATACTTTTTTTTTCAAAACTTAACTTTGTAATTCTAAAACCATCAGCTTTGGAGGGAACTTGAAAAACAAAAGGTGTTATAGGAATACAGCTGTTGACCGATTTCACAAGTCTACAAAACCTTTAGTACTTCAACTGTCCCACAAAGCCGATAGTTTGAGATTTACAAAGTAAAGTTGCAAAAAAAATTGTATACCCATTTTGTATCACCTAGTATATATATAACTAAGGCGGCCAACGAGCGCACGTACCGCCTGATGTTAAGCAGGGGACCTGTAGGGGTGTGGGGGGGTCGGTTGGGCTTTCGGCTGTCTCTCGCTCATCGATCGAATCGCAGCTATAATAGCTACTTTACACCAATCTTCTGTGAGTTGGTGGTACTACCCACCACAACCAACCCGTATATGAGCTGTAGTCCGTTGGCTAAAGCTCGGCTCTACCAACGTAATGTATTAATGACTCTACTATGTGAAAAAGAAAGGGTATACTATTTATTTTGCAACTTTACTTTGTAAATCTAAAACTATCGGCTTTGTGGGACAGTTGAAGTACTAAAGGTTTTGTAGACTTGTGAAATCTGTCAACAGCTGTATTCCTAATTGATTGACTCAGGCGTTACTTGGCGGAAATCCATTGTAAAACAATTTAGGATAAGGACCCACCACTCACCCTTGGCTTGTTAACCTCCAAAATGAGTTGGGCTCATTCGTAGCCCAACTTTCCTGAGGATGTCTCGTTCAGAGGCGAAACACGTGTCGAATTTTATTTTTAATTCGCTTTGTTCCGCGGAAAATTGCACATTATTAGGGTCCCTGACACTCATGACTGACAAACTCGACCGACGGAGTTAAGTTTTGTTGACCTCTTCCATTATCGATCAACCTATTTGATTTATAATTTTGGAGGTTAACAAGCCAAGGGTGAGTGGTGGGTCCTTATCCTAAATTGTTTTAGCTGTATTCCTGTAACACCTTTTGTTTTTCAAGTTTCCTCCAAAGCTGATAGTTTTAGAATTACAAAGTTAAGTTTTCTGTTACAACCTGTATATGTGACCTAAATGGTCACAGGTTCTTTTCAAGTTATTCCACAATCTTAGCTCAAGTGTGTAGCTTAGTCGGAGCGACTAACGGTACTTATAGTAATATGATAACCGTACATACCTAATTATCATTGAAAAAATATACTTACACCTCTTATACAAACATGAATTGACTATTCGCGAATCCTAACTCCCCACGCGTTCGAATTTAAACTTTATTCAGTCACAATAAAATATCTTTCAGTTTGTACACCAAATCAGGTGACTATACCGATAGGTTGTTGCCAAATTGATCTCTATGTAGTTGTTAAGAGTGTCATTTTAGCTTGGCAGCATATTGAGGTGACAATTACTCTAGTTGACATAGTTGGAAGGTGTCAATTAACTTGCTGTTTTGAATGGGAACAGTTAGAAAAACTTTATACATAATATGACGAACTCTTGGCGCAGTGGTTCGAGGGTAGGCCGCTCGGCTCACTGCACATGGTGGTTGCGGGTTCGATTCCCGACGGGACAAATTTCGGAAATGGCCATTTCGTAATTTGCCCAGGTCTGGGTGACACTGGGATCGCCCCCAGTTCATTGTACGCTACCCATAGTACAAACGTTGCTTCGTTTGGGACCATACAGTTGGTGTGTCAGTCTGGCGATATTTATTTACGATTTCATGAAAATAAATAGATTTGTTGATATCCCATATTATTCAGCATAAAACCGTGGGAACGGAAAACCGAAGCAACTGCATATTCCGTAATTAGATACCAATGTACCCACGTAAGAGCGATAGTTCTCATTAGAAACTTCTAAGTGCTAGTGAAAGCCGCCGGATGACATGACATGGTGCATGACAGGTGACAAATGACAGTATAATGACACTACGAATTTGGGAGTGTGCGTTAGCGCCACTTTTCATGAACACTTTAATGGACCTGGGATATTTATTTTAATTAATTTTTGATTACTAATTTCGGAAATTAATAAAACAATACTGAAATATTTTTCCTATTAAGGCTAAAGCGCCCATCTAGCCCGCGAAGTTCAAATTTTTTGAGTTCTTTGAGAAATTTTTCAAAATCTGACAATAATATAAGACAAATTTTGTAATTCGCGAAAAAGACCGTGTGCAGTGCATTTATTAATATATCCAACTTACTCTAAAACATTTCAAGAACGACAGCTATCCAGATAATCTGGCAATTTTTGTATATTTAGTGATTTACTAGTATCATATCCACCGTGATAATATTTAGAGTAAAATAAATGTATTAATAAATGCACTGCACACGGTCTTTTTCGCGAATTACAAAATTTGTATTTTATTATTGTCAGATTTTGAAAAACATTCTAAAAGAACTCAAAAAATTTGAACTTCGCGGGCTAGACAGGCGCCTTCACCTTAATGACCATTGGTTTTCAATTGATTGTCAAACTAGCAGACTCAAGGAGCACACTTCGCAAGACCATAGAGCCGTGACGAAGGATGAAGGACGCCACGGTTCGCCGGCTGAGAACCCTACCTACCCCCCCAGGTGTGGTGAAACGTGACCATACGTGCGTGGACCAGCCACCACTTCCTGTTCAAAAACAACCAACCACGAGATTTGCGGGTATTTTACACCGTCATGAGTTTGAGGAAAACAGGCTTATCTATAGGTTTTTTGGTATATGTATAACAAAGTCGTCTAAACAAGCGTTCGACCCGCCGGATGTTGAGCTGTTACCTTAACCTATATGTAGATGCTTGCAATACCAATGGGCTTGCTCGTACGTTGCCGATTTGAAGCGGAATCAGACGGAGGAGAAAAGTGGGACGGTTTGGGCTTCCGGCTATCTCGCTCAGCGTACGAATCGGTGATCCCTGGTAGAGCAAGCCCGTAAACATGTAACTTCTCGCTTCTTTACGTATTCATAAATATTTCGTATTTCATACTTCGTAGGCCACATTAAGTTATCAATTCCTATCATTCTAACACGCATTTAAATTTACCACAACTTGTATACCGGCTGACACAGCAGCGGTAGTACCATCCTATCACAAATGATCAGCGTAAAGTAGCTATTATACAAGGTGACACATAATGGGTATACTTTTTTTTTCAAAACTTAACTTTGTCATTCTAAAACCATCAGCTTTGGAGGGAACTTGAAAAACAAAAGGTGTTATAGGAATACAGCTGTTGACCGATTTCACAAGTCTACAAAACTTTTAGTACTTCAACTATCCCACAAAGCCGATAGTTTGAGATTTACAAAGTTAAGGTGCAAAAAAAATTGTATACCCATTTTGTATCACCTAGTAGAAGCGATTCATACGATGAATGCTAGAAAGAGAGAGGCTGAAACCCAAAGCATCTGTCCTCCTTCTGCCCCACTCCCATTAAGGTAGTTAATGATAGTATAATTCGGTCTCCCATCCAATATGTAACCGCGGCAATACTGTTAATATAAATAAAAATAACAAATAAATAAATCCTATCGCTAGACTGACACACCAACTGTACGGTCCCAAACTAAGCAACGTTTGCACTATGGGCACCGTACAATGGACTGGGGGCGATCCCGGTGACACCCAGAGCGGGGCAAATTACGAAAAGGCCCTTTCCGATATTTCCCCCGGCGGGAATTGAATCCGCAACCACCAAGTGCAGTGAGCCGAGCGGCCTACGCTTGAACCACTCCGGATTTTTTTTTTTCTGTATTTTTTTTTTTGAATTGACTATATGTTGTTGGCCAGAGTGGCCATAACAACTTCACCCGGACAGAGGGCGAGCGCAAGTGCGCTCCAATGCGCCAAGCGGTCGTCTAGCATGAACGTACAAAGCTAAAAAACCATTACCCACCAATGTCACACTGAATCAACATGAAATAAGTATTATTACAGAAAGTTGAAAACTGATAATTAGTAAGTACCAACATTTTAATATACATTGATAGTTTGAATGTCGATCGTGAGTGTGGTGAGTCAGTGTGGGAGCAATGTACTTGACTAACTACCTACTCATCCGTTCAGGTGACTGCGACGCATCACAGAACACGGAATGTCTAGAATGACACTCATTCGCAATCTATATATATAAAAATGAATGTTTGTCTGTATGTCCTTTATAGAATCGTACACTATGCATTTGATCATGTCATGATCTTCAGCAAAGTGTTGTGCATGAGCCCACAAAGGTTTCTGAGTTGGTACGACCAATCTTTGACAGCGTAGCAACGCGCGCAGGGTACAGCTAGTTTAAAAATAAAACAGATGTATGTTTTTAACGTGGCTACGCTCTTATTCATATTGGGAAAGTGGCCAGTTTGGACATTAAGGTTTGGTATACGCCAGCGATTAATAAGCGTTGATGCGTCTTATGTCTTTGATAAATAATTAGCCCTAAGTTTGAGTATATGTCGGGCAAAGCTTAATCTTATTCAAATAAAAATATTTTGGTTTTTATACCCCCTACTTAAAAATTATTATTATTAATAATATTTTCTGATTTTTATAACACCAACTCGGCTCAGTAGATCATCGGACTTGTAGTAATCTAAATTTATTTTATTTGTGTTGTTTAAATTTTCAAATTATAACTTGTGTTCTGATACATGACATGAAAACTAAAATCTACTAAGATTATTAGTAACTAGCTGAGCCCGCGACTTCGTCAGCGTGGAATTTAACTTAACAAAAAAGCCCGATCCCGCGTTCTGAGCCCGCACGACAGGACCCATTTTTTCATTTTTTTTAATTTTGTTTTTCTAAAATAAAAGTATTCTAAATTACTGCTTATAACATCAGCTATCTACCAGTGAAAGTCCCGTCAAAATCGGTCCACCCGTTTCGGAGATACTCTTTGATTTCATGTGTTTTTATTTTTTTACGCGGAACCCTAATTGTTTTTTCTAAAATTAAAGTAGCCTAAGTTACTCCCTATAACATCAGCTATCTGCCAGTGAAAGTCCCGTCAAAACCGGTCCACCCGTTTCGGAGATTACCCGGAACAAACACACAGACAGACAGACAGACAAACATTTTTTAAATCGCGTTTTTGCTATAGGTATCGTATGTACTTTCATTTGCATTTAATGAAAAGGTGTTATTTTGATATTACAAACAGACACTCCAATTTTATTTATTTGTATAGATATGTATAGATGTATAGTTAATTATACTAATTTTTTTTTTCCTAGACCATACAAAACTGATTAGAATAGTAACTTATGCAGTTACGAAACAACTATAATTATATCGATCCAGTCTTAGCCACAAAATAAGTTAAAAAATTGCAGTGTTTATTTGCATGTCTCAGTTTCTTATCTCAGATATAAAACGGCTGGCCCAGTTTCGTTGGGGTGTAATCATAATTTTTTACGATTTCGCGCTAGTATCAAGTGCAGCAGGTTTGAAAATATTTTGCGTCGTCTAATAAATAACGCACGGAAACTACGGTATTTTCAAACGGAGTAAGCAGAAATACATGCCGTTGTACGATACATTATATATTATATAGCGGCCCGCCCCGGCTTCGCACGGGTACATTACGGTTACATTATTGGAGTTTTAGTAAGGATCCCTATTTTTTTTTAAATAAAATATAGCCTATGTCACCCGGGTATACAAGGTGACACATAATGGGTATACTTTCTTTTTCAAAACTTAACTTTGTAATTCTAAAACCATCAGCTTTGGAGGGAACTTGAAAAACAAAAGGTGTTATAGGAATACAGCTGTTGACCGATTTCACAAGTCTACCAAACCTTTAGTACTTCAACTGTCCCACAAAGCCGATAGTTTGAGATTTACAAAGTTAAGTTGCAAAAAAAATAGTATACCCATTATGTATCACCTAGTAGTGTAAAGCTACACTATACCCGGGTGACATACCCAACAGTGAAAGAATTTTTCAAATCGGTTCAGTAGTTTCGGAGCCTATTCATTACAATCAAACAAACAAAGTTTTCCTCTTTATAATAGTAGTATGATGAACACGTATTTTAAAGCCGAACTCAATACGTAATGTTTATCAACTAACCATGTTTAGGGTTTGATTGACTTTCTACTTAAAGTCGTAATATTATCACCATTACCTATTAAAAATGTTACTTTCTTATTGTTTTCTGGAACACACATTAATAAAGAAATATCGAAAAACAAAACCATACAGTTCACATCTAAATACATACGAGGTGTAGGTAATAAATTAAAAACATTATTTTATATAAATGTTTTGAGAGGTCATAAGGTAAAGGTAGGTTATTAAGATAAAAAATAAAATTTGGAAATGGCCCTTCCATAATTTGCTATGTTCTGTATGTCATAGGAACCGCTCCCAGTCCATTGTACGGTACCCATATGATGATCAAGATGCAGGACAGATGATTAGGTATAAAAATAATAATAATAATAACTAACCTCAGTACTTCTAGGGCTCAAGTCTTCCATGCTCTTGCTGTTCTTCATGCTGTTCAATGTTCCATACTTATTCCTTCTCCCTATCTTGTTATTGACCAAACGTTCACCCTCCGTGGAGGGAACATCATAAATATGTTCATCTGTCACATAAAATTCAGACCTCCTACACTTGCATTTAAGATGACATTTGAATCTGTCATGTTTCCCATCGTTATACTGACACTTTGGACATTTGTCCGTGAAAATTTGTGTCTGTAAACTATCGTTGCTGCACGAACAACACATTTTGATGGAATTTCTCGTTGGAATCGGGTCAGACATCATTCTAGTGTATGGCAAACTTGATGTTGAATTACTTGTAACGGCACAGCTTAAGGAATTCAAACAACGGGATATTGGATCGTTGTTCTGTCTCGGTTGTAAAGTTCTATTTGTTATATCAAGGATTTCTGTACATAGATAATGCATTTCTTTTGGTTTCTTTGATACAGTCTCAGGCGGAGTCGTTGCTTGTACTTCGTTACGTTTTTGTAATAGTTTCTCTAGCTTTTCCAATTTTCGTTTCGCTTCCTGCTTTTGAAATTCTATGTCCTCTGGTATTGTTACAAAGACTCTCGGAGGCTTCTTGGGAGGAGGTCCAGGGGGCAATGGCTGTTTTAACGCCTTTTTAAGAGTGTCAGTTAGTATTAAATGTGGATTTTTCCTTTCTAAGCGTATTGTTTCACTGGAGTCACACAATTCGTCCATCGATTTGAGATTTGTTTGGTCTGGAGGCTTTTCAAACTGGGATACCAGCCTTTTGAGACGGCCGTGCTTGTCCTCATCATTGTTCTCGGTCTCCGAACACACTCCACTATCAGTCATGGCCTCCTGCTTTTCAGTCTCCCTCTTCTTAGGTTTACTAACAATGGCATACTGGTCTAAAATGTGTTTTGGGACTTCTGAATCGGGGATAGAGGTGTGAACATCACATACCTTGCCAACGATTACCGTTGTACCCACTCTCGGTACAAAGTTCTCCTTCTTCATATGCTCTTCGAGAACGTTTCCAAGGAATTTCAAACGGTCGTCGCTGAGTTTTTTATCCATTTTTAACGAATAATCACTGGTTTCAGACCTACCGTTGCAGCTATCGTGTCGTTTCGGGCTGTGGACTATTTTCTGGCTCTTATCGCAACGGAAGGCATGACTCCTATGCAACTTTTTGCCGGGATCACTCGTCTGGCGGGATAAGGATGTCTTTGAATCACTCACACTGATTTTCAAATCTTTTTTACTGTGTAAATAACTCGCGTTCGGCTGCGGCGGCCACTCGTCACTACTGTCCGATTCAATTCCGAAATTATCCTTATTTGACGATAATTCATATTGGTGATTGTTTATTAAATTTTCCTTTTCAATTTTCGCTGACACAAACTCAACGTGTTTATTCAGCAGGTGTACTCGGTCAACTTTTTTTATTACGGGCGCGTTCTCGGTGCTCAAATTCTCGAATCTACTTTTAATTTCTTGCACTCTGTTCTTTGGAGACGATATCATTTCGACATGATCAAAAGCATTTTTGCTATTCTATAAAATAACATAATTACCACTTTTACAACATTTTGCTGGTTGCACGTTTATTTGAATAACTTTGTAAAACAGGCTTAGTTTTTTTTTTCAAAACACCATTTCACAACCCGACACACGTAAATTGATGAAAGTTTTATATTAGGAAAATCCAACAAAAGGAAGTTATGTTGTACAATAGTTATCTCTCATTGCGAAATTAGAACGCTGATTGTTGTTTTACGCGATATTTTGAAACACAATGCACTTGACAGAAAGTTTACATAAACAGTTCGTGCGTTCTTTGAGTCGAGATGGCATGGCACTGCGATGTTGCCAAACTACGAGTTAAATCTACTGAGAAAATTAAGTCCCTACTTTTCTCTGTTGTTTTAAAGCCCGTATTTATAACTTGATCTCAAGTTTAAGAATGATATTATGTTTAAATACGCTTTTGTTGTGTATTTTGTACCTACTGGTATGACATAAGAACAGATAGATTACAGACGATAGATTGATACTGGCCCTAATATAAAAAAAAAACTTTGTAAAATTTCACAAAAAATTATATTCAGAACTTAAGTACACTGACTCCTCACTAACGCACAATAAATAAAAATAATAACTTGAACTTTGGCACCTAAATCATGTTAAATTAAATGTTATTCTATATTTTTAATAAAAAAAAATTCATTTTGATGCTTCCGTTACTACTAGGCTACTTGACTTGTAGTAACTATTTATTACAATTTTGTTAAATCGTATGGGATGCGTGAGTATTATGTATTGTTTTTAAGTACCTTACTAGGTACTTAAGACACTTGAGTAGCACTTTAATAATAGTAATTAGCCTTATTAATGACCTACACCTGGCACAGGCCTCTCTTCAATGCGAAAAAGTATTTGATGATGACATCTTTTTTGTTATGTAATTAATCACGGAATTCAATTTCGATTTCAACAATCACGAGGAAAGGATATTCGAATATTTATTACTTATATCCTCAATATTTTCCTCAAGCACTTTGAACGTTTAATGGGCAATGAGTAATATGACTACTATCGAAATAAGTCAACTGTTATACAGTCCTTTTAACAATTGTTCTGTTTATGGAAAATTAATCATGATAGGCATTTGCGTATATTACTAATACTGAATTTAATATATTAACAAACAGTAATGGCGATTATATAATGTTCTCTACATTTTTTTTGTTACATATTATATATTCACCTTACAATCATAGTGTTATCAGTTTTTCCATTGTATCTAATGGAAAAAGTACATAGGTAAT
This sequence comes from Notodonta dromedarius, assembly GCA_905147325.1. Taxonomy (NCBI): domain Eukaryota; kingdom Metazoa; phylum Arthropoda; class Insecta; order Lepidoptera; family Notodontidae; genus Notodonta; species Notodonta dromedarius. Next base: position 877,121 of record LR990189.1, read on the forward strand.
GGATTTTTATATGAGCTAAACTTAGTTTGAGAACGGTTTGAGTACGCTTTTGACGCGTCATTTTGTACTGTTATGACATATCTAAGATCGCCTTCATACTAAGATTGATCTAATAATACGGGCCTTAGTAGGTACCCAATTTATACTCTAACTAAATATTATTTTTTGTTACACCATTTTAAACAATGCATTTTTTTCCTTAGCATTGTTTGGTAAATGATCATGTTTTTTTCATATTTAATGTCTTTATTTACCTAACTACCTACAGAGAGACAATAGGTAGTGAGTCATAAAATGTACACTTTTCCCATTAATTTGGGGAAAACTTTCCTACCTTGTTATCAAGCAGCTGACTCAAGTTAACGTTTGGATACACAAACCCAAAAAAACTTGCAGCTTGGTATGTGCCCGTTGTGACATTGTAATTAAAATTTAAGTATAAGTACATATTACTTTTAAACGTTTTAATTACTTATAGACAAATTTCTGTCCACATTTAAAGTGTGTTGCAAATTTCCGATTGTTATTACAATGAATCATTCGCAATGTAAACTTCTAGTGCTGACATCTACCCTAGAATAGCAGTAATAACTAACATGACTCAGCTCGTGGTTTAATATTCATACGATTAATGTTATTTGCCCTGCATTCAAGATAATCAAATTTTAATAATCCTCATCATATATCCTATTATAATAATCTAAAATATTTCCTCGCAAGCGCCATCTCGTATCGAGTAGGATTATTAATTCACTTAACAAGATTATTTCATATCCACGAGATGGCGCAGGCGATGGCTAAAGTAAGATAATTAGTACCTATTTTCTGTATGAGATGTCGCTACAAGTAATGTTTTAAAAATGCATATTGCATAGTTTGCCTCGATTTTAGTTTTTAGGGTTCCGCAGTCCCTACAAGCAACTATTGTAAGATCATTCAGTAAATCATTGCGTCTTAATCTGATTCAGCCTCATTTCCAACTATCCAATGGTTTCTATTTATGATTGAATAGTACCTATTCTATAGTGTATTGATATTTATGTAAGGGGCCATCCATAAATTACGTCACACGTTAAGGGGGAGGGAGGGGGTCGATGAAGTGTGACATTGTGTGACAAGGGGTGGGGAGGGGTCCCAAATTGTGTGACATCACTTTTTCACAAAATATAATATTTTATATCTAAGTATTACAACACTTAATTTAAACTACATACCTACTAAAGAATAACATTGCAACTCTGTCTGCATGACTATTTTTTTTGTGTTATGTTTATTTTCTTGCCTATACTTGATTTAATGTTGATTTTATTCAAAATACTTCACATGGAAATAAAAATAATTACGGAACTAAATTTGCAAACACCAACAAAATTTTGAGGGTACCCAGTTTTTAACTATGACATCAGGACGTCTAACACCTCAGTCCCCCGTGACCACGGTTGCTGTAAAGCAGCCGAAACGTCGGGAACATAAAAATTAAATAAACGCGATATAATCCGTAAAAATAGTTTTATTTCAATGTGTAGTATTCGCATAAATATAAGAAAACAATTACGGAACTGCTGTTTTAATTTCGCAAATTTCTAAATGTCAAATTGCAAAATATGTGACATCACACTAGCTAGGCGGGGGGGGGTCTCACAAATGTGACCAGCTGTGACAAGGACGGGGAAGGGGTCAAAAATCATGAAATTCTTGTGACGTCATTTATGGGCAGACTGTCAGACTTATCCTGCCGAAGCACTAATAACCAGGTACCGAAAGCTAGATACGCCGACAAATTATTATTTAAATCACTGGTTCTCAAACTTTTTATCCACCGCCCTTTTAACTTAACTCTTCTTTTACTATCTGTTGGGTATCTTGAAAACGGTCATTTCAAATATAAGTTTGTGAGTACATTAATGATGTAGAGGCCAAATCACTCACAAAATATTGTATATTTACCAAATATAGTGTTAAGCGGATGCCTATAGTGCTATTAGAACACTAATACCCAGTTTAATTATAAGAAAAGTTTACTATTTCATTTTAATAATGATATTATATTTTGTTATTTAGTTTCTACTGGGTAGTCAGTGGCACGTATGACCCAATGAGGAGGGTTTGGCTGCGCCATCAAATCAGCAAATCAGCGCTGGGGGAGTCTCGTTTTTCTCCAGCACTTGCTGAGACAATTACATTACAACCTTTCGGCACAGTTCGCGCTGACCCTTACATTTTATGTTGCCTATGTTTATGCTTTGTGTCTTGCGATGTGTATCGCAAGTGTTTCTTTATTTCTTACTTACTGTCTTTAAAAAAACATATTTTTAATAATTTCGCTAGAAGCTGTTTCTGATAACAAATTATCTTATGGATGGCAAGATCCGACTGAATTTAATTTTCTTTTTAATTACTGAAGATTCTATGGATTTGTCTCCCATCGCTTCTACATTGCCTGAACGCCCCCAATTATTATCATTTTTTTCTGCTAACCTTGAAAGCCCCATTGCCTACAAGGGGACTTTATAGCACTTTGAGAAAGACTGTTCTAAGTAATGACCTCTGTGGACGCGTAGCTGTAACTATTTATAAAACGTCTAAAACAGTTGGAACAACCTAATCAAAACCCAAGCGCTAGAATGCACGTTTTTTGGCTAGGTAGATTAATTAACATTTCTTTAATGTTTTTCCGGTGAGACCACGCCGTAATGTCTGATGACTTTAATTGCATAATTATATAAGTGCTTACTATCATAATAACCATAATGATTATCACTTGCATACGGTGAAGGAAGACATCGCGAGAAAACCTGCGTGTCTTTGAAAATGTAAGGAATTTTCGAAAGACATGTGAGTTCCGCCAACACGCACTAGGCCAGCGTGGTGGATTACGGCCTAAATCCCCCTTGTTGTGAGGGGAGGCCCGTGACCAGGAGTGAAACGTCACAAGTGCTAAATTATTATTATTATTATTTATATAAGGCAGGCAGGCATGTCTTACGATTACTACCACTAAAATAATTATGAAAATAACTCTAAAACTGGCAACACCGACGACAGCGTTGCCGAATATAACACATATTTCTTACAAAACGTGCAGATTTCCTCACAATGACATCTATCAAGTTTAATTGCATTATACTTAGGTATTAAACGTGATACGGTCACTTAATTGTTTCTACAGAACAGTTTAGAGGGCAAATACGTATACGATGACTTATTAATTTAAATAATTATTGTATGGTGTGTTGTTAGAACAGCCCCGCTCCCAGCCCCCCGCGGATGTCGCGGCGACTATAGCGGTGCTACTCTTAGCAACGATATTCGATATATCGTGACATTTGTATCGTCGAATCCTACTCTAAATTCCATATTTTTTGCCGTCGTATCGATTACTGAACTTGCAATACAAATTTGTCGATCGTTGATGGAATTTAGAGTAGGATTCGACGATACGAATGTCGCGATATATCGATTATCGTTGCTAAGCGTAGCACCCCAGGCCGCGCCATGCGTCGTCTAACAGGAGCTGCCTGTTCGCGACGGGCTCGCCGCCTGTCGCGCGGCTCTGTAGCCAATGTTGGCGACAAATGTATGTTGCAAATGTTTGACCGCTGTGCTACCCTTCGGGGATTACCATCATCGCGATGACAAACAATATCGATAATAAGGTGTTTGTCAATGGAAAAGTTCGCTTCATTTTATGTTACAGGTACTTTAATCTTCGCACCTAATGACGTATATGTCATAAATATTGTAATAACTCTGGGAAGCTACGTTTCTCGCTATTTTTAATAAATATACGGTAATATAGGAAGTTTATTCAGGTTATTTATGATACAGGTTTCCTTGTAATTTCCCGTATATCTTGCAGTGCTATGGCGTGGGCAGTGTCAGCTATGTCCAGGTATAAGGCGCAGAAATGGTTGGAAAAGGGAAGATCTTCCAGCCAGGCGGGTGTTGTGCCTGGCGGGGCGGCCGCTACACCCCGCTGGTTATTCTCGGGGTCTTGTATATTATAGTCACGATGCTTGCGAGTCTTAATATCGTGATTCAGTTTTTCTATGAAGAATCCGTACATTGTATTGAGGCGCCGCATTCAGCGCCATCTATCTGTTTCTTTCGGCGACGTGAATGTGAGGTCGCCACAAATGACTAGCCAGGACCAAGATTTGAAGGGTGCAGTAGTTATAGGAGCTCGTACCAGGCGCATAAAAGGCTACTTACGGGACGGGAGGACGATCTTGGAAATGTCATATTTATGCCATACTAGTACATTAAGTACTTAAGACGGCTCTCAGACTTAAGATCGATTTATTAATATTTAGTATCGACGGAAAATCCCAACTATGGGGGGGTCCAGAATCATGAGTTGAAACCATGGTATCAGTTGTCGTTACGATGCCCCTTACACCCTGTATATATTTGGTGGCGTATATTTTGACTTATATTATGTACTAGCTGAGCCCGCGACTTCGTCCGCGTGGAATTTAACTTAACAAAAAAGCCCGCTCCCGCGTTCTGAGACCGCGCGACAGGACCCATTTTTTAATTTTGTTTTTCTAAAGTAAAAGTAGCCTAAGTTACTCCTTAAAACATCAGCTATCTGCCAGTGAAAATCCCGTCAAAATCGGTCCAGCCGTTTCGGAGATTACCCGGAACAAACACACAGACAGACAGGCAAAACATTTTTAAATCGCGTTTTTGTTATAGGTGTCGTATGTACTTTCATATGCATTTAGAGAAAAAGTGTTATTTTGATATTATAAACAGACACTCCAATTTTATTTATTTGTATAGATATGTATGTACTTATAATCCAATCTATTTATAACGGGTTAAAATGGAAATTTGATTTAAAAAAACCGATGATCAAATACCTACATTTTGTAACCAATTTACATTTTATATTGCGGTTGACTTTTTTTTATATTATAATAAACTGTTTTTTTGTTTATGCGTCCGACTCTTTTAATATTAAGCAGTAACCGTAGCCTACAGATGCTTGCGATACCAAAGGCATTGCTCGCACGTCACAGACCCTAAGGGGAGTGGGGCTGAGGGAGAAGAAGGAAGAACTTACCCTTGGTTTGACTTCCGGCCGTCACGCCGGTTTCATGTGATAAGGTCGTACAACCTACCTCTCCTGGCAGCGGCCCAAGCCGAGGTCGTGTCCCTTGTGGCGCCCTTGAGCTAGCTGCCCCCCTGCCTCTCTGGCTGGAGCGCACTCGCGCTCGCCCTCTGTCCGGCTGAAGTTGTTATGGCCACTCTGGCCAACAACATATAGTCATATCAAAAAAAAAAAGGTGGTACAACCCAGCTCCAGCTGGTATATGAGCTGCTAGTATCTGCCTCCGTTAAGTGTGAAGTGTGTTTTTTCAGTGCCAGTGTGTCTTGATCATAATTATTCACAATGCAATCCATTCTAATATGAGCGCACTTGCGCTCGCCCTCTGTCCGGGTGAAGTTGTTATGGCCACTCTGGCCAACAACATATAGTCATATAAAAAAAAAAACATTCTAATCGCAAAAACCATAAATTCTAGGTACTTATTAAAATTGTTTGCATTTGCAAGATCAGTCGATATGTGGTCAAATATTATTTGTTATCTCAGTGCAATAAACTTGATTTATTTGACGACTGCTTGGCGCAGTGGTTCGATCGTAGGCCGCTCGGCTCACTGCTCATGGTGGTTGAGGGTTCGATCGCCGCCGGCACAAATTTCGGAAATGGCTTTTCGTAATTTGCCCCGGTCTGGGTGTCACTGGGATCGCCCCCAGTCCATTGTGCGGTACCCATAGTACAAGCGTTGCTTAGTTTGGGACCTTACAGTTGGTGTGTCAGTCTGGCGATATTTGTTTATTTTGCTCTAACGTCTTTATTATGTACTAGCCGCCCGCCCCGGCTTCGCACGGGTACATTGCGGTTACATTATTCGAGTTTTAGTAAGGATCCCTAATTTTTTTTAAATATAATATAACCTATGTCACCCGGGGATAGTGTAGCTTCCCAACAGTGAAATAATTGTTCAAATCGGTTCAGTAGTTTCGGAGCCTATTCATTACAATCAAACAAACAAAGTTTTCCTCTTTATGATATTATTATTATAGTATGATGTAGTTTGATCATAATCAATTAATTATCAAAATTACAGTAGTAGAGCGAAGCTGCAGAGAACTTACTACAGCACATATACGGCTCAACCGAAGTAGTACCACCCGCTAACAGAAAATCGGCATGCAGTAGCTATTATACTAGCATTTCTATCGATGAGTGGGAGAGCCGCAAGTCCCGCCGACTTTTCGTTTTCAATCAATAATTAATAACTATACCCATGGATACAGTGATACACAGAATAATAATAATCCTACTAATATTATAAATGCGAAAGTTTGTGAGTGTGGATGTATGTTTGTTACTCTTTCAGGCAAAAACTACTGAACGGATTTGGATGAAATTCGGAACACAGATAGTTTATAACCGGGATTAACACATAGGATACTTTTCATCCCGATAATCCCGATTTTTTTGTTAAGTTAAATACTACGCGAATGATGTCGCGGGCCACAGCTAGTAGTATAATAATTTTGGCCTTTTGACGTTACACTCCTGGGAACAGGCCATAACCCACCAACCTGGCCCAGTGCGGGCGGGTGGATTTCAGATGTCTTTTGAAAATTGGTTAGATTTTCTAAGACATGCAGTTTCCTCACGAGGCCAAATAACGAAAAGGCCATTTTGGAAACATGCGTCGACGGGCACGGAACCCACACCCAATGCAGTCTTCCGAGCGCTCAAATCATAAATTGTCTCTTGATCGACTAATTCCCGTATTAATAAATCGATCTCAAGTCTGAGACCGATCTTGAGCACGCTTTTGACGTGTAATTTTTACACTGGTATGACATAAGGATGACATTGAAATAAAACTATTTTTCGGATTTTATCGCGTTTATTAACTTTATGTTCCCGACGTTTCGGTTGCTTTACAGCAACCATGGTCACGGGGGGATTGAGGTGTTAGACGTCCTGATGTCATAGTTAGTAACTGGGTACCCTCATATTTAGTTGCTGTTTGCGGTCCGATCCACGCAGAAAGTGCTCACAGTGTCTCGAGGTCTTGCAATGGTACACTTGGGTTTGGATTTAATTATATTAATTACTGGATCCCAAGTTGGTGGTAAAATATAATAAAACCAAATGTAATAAAATCCGAAAAATAGTTTTATTTCAATGTGTAGTATTCGCGTAAATATAAGAAAACAATATAAGGATGACATTTCCAAGAACGCTCTCAGACTTGAGATTGATGTATTATTACGGGATCAAAATGAGGTGTGAACTTACTGATTCCTGGGAATATAATAATGATGATCTATCACACTATTTGCAGGTATAATCTAATGTTCTATGCTCTATAGTGAGCGGTGCGCGCGCAGTCGGGCGTACAAGCCCGAGCAAAATACACGCGAACGAAGCACAGATAATAAAGGAAATATATTTTTTTTTAATCGTGAATTTTCGCGCGTTTACCAGTGTGACGGTTGTGTGAAAAAAATATAGAATCAATAGTGTTCTGTGAAAATAGATGTGAGTGGATTTTTTTTTAAATTTGGTGCTTTTATTCGAGTTGCTACACTGGATTTTTGAGGTGAGTAGTTATTTTTTTTGACTTAGGTTTTTGGAGATAGTCTGAGCTTACCCTCCGTAGGAGTAGGAGAAGGTTCTGATACGAGAAGAAGTTTTTTTTTTCAAATATAATTTAGTTAGCTGCTTACTTTGGTAAAATATTTAATTATTGTATTTGTTTTAACCTTCCTATTTGTTTTACTATAGTTTTTTGTATTATAAAATGACAAATAACATTTAAATACCAATAATTCATTAATATACAAATTCCTCGTCCTAAATTCAACAAAATTCCGTCAGTCAGCAAGAATCTTGCACAATTTTATTATGTGACCAAAACGCTGAAAATAATTGCACATTATCATTATTATGTCATATTGATATTTATTTAAGTTTGCGCTTTCACTGGTCGCCAGAGGGGGGATTTTAGGGGGGGATTTAGGCCAGTGGGCCACGAAAGTGACTGTCGGAGTCTGCGCCGAGATGAGTTATCTCGTATTCTTACTTTTCAAACGCTTTTACTTTCATTTAGAGAATAAAAGCGATTAGGTGTATTTTTTTGATGATTAGAATGTACATTCTTTACATTGTTGAAAAAAATAAAAACCTTTTTGTAATATTTTTTAATGATTTCAATGAAATTAATGATGCGTTTTTTGTTGTATTATTAAGAAGAAATATATATATATATATAAATATATATATTTATTTCCTCGCTCAGCGAGTGGCTCTAGCCATCCAGCGAGGGAATGCGGCTAGCATCTTGGGTACGCTACCGCATGGGCCAAATTTTGTACATTTTTAAAATAATTAGTAAGTTTGTAATCATTTATTAATAAATTAAATGTGTCTATTTTCTTGGATGTGTCAAAAAACATGGAATAAAGTAGAAGAAATGAAAATGCATTTATTTTATATCATTGCTATGATTTATTTCATTCGTGACACATATTCTAATCGCAGAACAGAGTGATACTTAAGTAGTCTTTATATCAAGCTTTATAGGGCTTATACAGGTTATTTCAAACGTCCGAAATAATACTTGGAGTTTGGTTGAGTATCGGGCGTAGAATTGAAGAAATTATAACACATTTTTTCAGATATGTTTCTGAGAATGAAAAAAAAATGGCTTTTCCAAGGACTATGAAAATTTTTCGCGAACTTTTTCTTAAATTTCAGTGACTGCTACTCGTAAATGCAGTTTACAGAGGTTTCTAGGCCATTGGATGTGTTCTAAGGCCGCAATACGAAAGTTGTGACAAAGATTGTTATTATATTAACCTAGTATAAAAACTCTATGTAACTGCTATGTTATGAACTTGACAATTTGTAAGTGCCCCCGTGGGCCTAAACAAAATAAACGATTTGAATTTGAATTTGTAAAATTATTGATTAATAAAAATATTATTATTATTCCATTTATTTATTTTATAACATTTTATATTTTAAAATCTAACTAAAAAATATCGAATTAAAAAAAAAATAAAAATATAAAAAATTGTTCCCCACCGGCATCGGGAACAGGGTCCTAGTTACCGGTGGTCAAGGCTCCAGGGAGAGGAACCTCACCATTCGAGCCGTCTCCATGACTACTGCCTTCTGGACCCTTGATCCAGCTGCCTAACGAGAGCCTCTTAAGGAGTATTATTATTACTATTATTAATATTCAAAGGCACGTAACTCAGAAAATCTATATATTAATACGTGAAGGAAAAACTTTCAAACGCTAAATACGAAAATTGCGCGGACAGAGGAGTATGAAATTTGGCACACTTATAGTTTATATAGAGAAGGAGAGCAAAATGCTAATATTGTTATATTATAATACAAAGAAATACATTAAAATCTATACAAATAAATAAAATTGGAGAGTCTGTTTGTAATATCAAAATAACAGCTTTTCACTTAATGCATATGAAAGAATACGACACATGTAACAAAAACGCGATTTAAAAATGTTTTGTCTGTCTGTCTGTGTGTTTGTTCCGGGTAATCTCCGAAACGGCTGGACCGATTTTGACGGGACTTTCACTGGCAGATAGCTGATGTCTTAAGGAGTAACTTAGGCTACTTTAATTTTAGAAAAACAATTAAGGTTCCGCTTAAAAAAATAAAAACACATGAAATCAAAGAGTATCTCCGAAACGGATGGACCGATTTTGACTGGACTTTCACTGGTAGTTAGCTGATGTTACAAGCAGTAACTTAGGCCACTTTTATTTTAGAAAAACAACATTTAAAAAAATGGGTCCTGTCGCGCGGGCTCAGAGCGCGGGAGCGGGCTTTTTTGTTAAGTTAAATTCCACGCGGACGAAGTCGCGGGCTCAGCTAGTCAATAAATAAAACATTACACAAACTACCATGAATTGACACGCACACATTTGTAACCTCCACACCGACTGACTGTCTGACTGACAAACGGTGATAGTTTTTGGAGGGCGGGACTTCCATAGTGCATTCTGCGTGCCAGTATCAAATAGTCTTTGACAATAAAACCTTAATGACGTTTAAAATTAAAATTTAAATTAATTATGGTCGAATTTAGACCATTACAACGGGAGTACTAATAATGATAGTAACTTATCTGACTTCATTAGACGTCTAACTGTCAGCTCCCGCATATACATCTGATATTTTATATCCAGACTGCCACACCAACTGTACGGTCCCAAACTAAGCGACGCTTGTACTATGGGCACCGTACAATGGACTGGGAGCGATCCCGGTGACACCCAGACCGGGGGAAATTACGATCAACCTATTTCCGAAATGGGTAACGACGGGAATCGAGCCCGGACTTACCCAGTGCAGTAAGCCGAGCGGCTACACTCGAACCACAAAACCGGTCGTATCTTAAATAACGATTATTTCTTTCCTTAAACAATATCTTAATGCAATCATAAAAAACTAAGACGCATTAATAAATTTAAATGAGAAAACTGGCTCAACTAGATTGAAGCCAAATTAATTAACGTTTTTTTGTATTCATGATTAACTTCAGACGTTTTTACCTAGTCTTTTAGCCGCTAGCCTTAATTTTTAATACATTTATATTTACACTAGCTGTGCCCGCGACTTCGTCCGCGTGGAATTTAATTGACAAAGTTTCATACAAACTTTCATCCCCTATTTTATCCCGCTTGGCGCAGTGGTTCGAGCGTAGGCCGCTCGGGTCACTGCATCGGGTGGTTGCGGGTTCGATTCCCGTCTGGGTAAATTTCGGAAATGGCCTTTTCGTTATTTTCCCTTGTCTGGGTGTCACTGGGATCGCCCCCAGTCCATTGTACGGTACCCATAGTACAAGCGTTGCTTAGTTTGGTACCATACAGTTGGTGTGTTCGTCTGGCGATATTTTTTTTTTATTTATACAAACCTACGACTCGCCTGATGTTAAGCAGTTACCTCAGCCTATAGATGCTTGCAATACCAATATGACTGCTCGCACGTTACCGACCTGAACCGGAGTGGGATAGGAGTGTGGCTTCCGGCTCTCCCACTCATAGTACGAAACGCAGCTATAATTGGCACTTTACGCTGATTTTCTTTGACAGTGTCGTACTACCTGATTAGAGCCAGCCCGTATTTAAACTGTAGTTAATTCTCTACATCTTGGCTCTACCATTGTAAAACAAACAAGATGTCCAGGTTCAAACCCCGGCTCGCATCTCGGAATTTCGGCTTTCAAGTGCGAATAAGTTGGCCCCGCCACACACTCCCGCTGTGACTCCTGTACACCAGGATCGACAATGGTGACCAATAATGACGTCGACGTTCGACCCTCGACGAGTCCCGGGGAAAAGTTAAATTGTCTTACCCGCACGAATTTAATCGAAATAAATAATAGAAGGAGTTGGAAGAAAGTTATCCACTTCCCTCCGGTGCAAAGCGGGAGACAAAAATAGCTGGTATGGGCTGATTGCCATAGAAACAAGACTGTTACAGCTGATCAAAGACCGTTTGTAAAGCACTACGGAATAAATCCTACTAATATTATAAATGCGAAAGTTTGTGAGTGTGGATGTATGTTTGTTACTCTTTCACGCAAAAACTACTTAAGGTGAAGGCGCCTGTCTAGCCCTCGAAATTCAAAATTTTCGAGGATTTTTATAGTTTATCCAAAATCTGAAAACATTTAAGACAGCATTTTGTGATTTGCGACAAACACAATATGCAGTGCGTTTATTAATACATATATTTTACTCTAAATATTATCACGGTGGATATGATACTAGTAAATCACTAAATATACAAAAATTGCCAGTTTTTCTGGTTATCTCTCGTTCCTGAAATGTTTTAGAGTAAGTTGGATATATTAATAAATGCATTGCATACGGTCTTTGTCGCCAATCACAAAATGTTGTCTTAAATGTTTTCAGATTATGGATAAACATAAAAATACTCGAAAATTTTGAATTTCGCGGGCTAGACAGGCGCCTCCATTTTATCGGATTCGGATGAAATTTGGAACACAGGTAGTTTATAACCTAGATTAACACATAGAATACTTTAAGTCAACGCGAACGAAGTCGCGGGCAGAAACTAGTAAATAATAAATTTAATTTGCGAATAGATTGTCAAAACCTCAAGTTCCCTCCTCAATTCTGAATAGGTTTAATGATAGTTCTTGTGCGACTCGACCCAGATACGGTTCAAATTTGACCACACTTTTTACCGTTAAGACGGAATACCGATAGGTAACTGACGTCGGTTAGATTTTATCTTAATGTTGAATTACTGTTCGTACATTTTTTAGTTCTATAAATAAAATCGCCAAACTGACACACCAACTGTGTGGTCCCAAACTAAGCAACGCTTGTACTATGGTACCATACAATGGACTGGGGGCGATCCCAATGACACCCAGACAGGAACCTAATTAATGCTCAAACTAATAGAGAGCCGTCGCCAACGATAATATCCTACTAATATTATAAATGCGAAAGTTTGTGAGTGTGGATGTATGTTTGTTACTCTTTCACGCAAAAACTACAGAACGGATTTTGATGAAATTTGGAACGCAGATAGTTTATAACGTGGATTAACACATAGAGTACTTTCTTTAAGTCTACGCGGACGAAGTCGCGGGCAGCAACTATCTATATGAAAAACTATCTATATCTAACTCAAAGGTGACTGACTGACTGACTGACTGGTTGACTGACTGACATAGTGATCTATCAACGCACAGCCCAAACCACTGGACGGATCGGGCTGAAATTTGGCATGCAGGTAGATGTTATGACGTAGGCACCCGCTAAGAAAGGATTTTGATTAATTCCACCCCCAAGGGGATAAAATAGGGGATGAAAGTTTGTATGAAACTTTGTGAATTAAATTCCACGCGGACGAAGTCGCGGGCACAGCTAGTTTATATTATATGACGATCGCTTCGCGCAGTGGTAGCCAGACTTATAATATTTTTGGGTCTATTATGTGATTTATATTTTTTGCTCGCTGTCTGGCCGGTGTATTACCATCAATAGTTACTAATGAATACCATGAATAAGAAGCTGTGATAGCCGATTGGTTAAAGCAAGCGTCTCGCGGGCACCAGGTCTTGGGTTCAAACCGGCTCGCACCTATGGATTTTTCGAAATCTATGTGTGAATCATAATTTCTATATGATTATCGCTTGCTTACGGTGAAGGAAAACATCGTGAGGAAACCGGCTTGTCTTGGAAGATCTAACCAATTTTCGAAAGACATGTGAAATCCGCCAACCCGCACTGGGCCAGCGAGCTGGATTATGGCCTGAATCCCCCTCGTGTTGAGGGGAGGCCCGTGCCCAGGAGTGGGACGTCAAAAGGGCTAATTTATTTATATATATTTATACCATGAATAAATAACGCATTAGAAACTAGTTACATCAACCTTCGTTTGTAATAAGTAAATCGATCTCAAGTCTGAGAGCGATCTTGGAAATGTCATTCTTATGTCATACCAGTACGAAATGTCATGTCAAAAGCGTACTCAAAACCGCTTTCAGACTTGAGATCTATTTATTAATATGGCCTAAGGGCCACGGATCTCAAACTAAGGTTTGAGCTCCGTGCAGACAGGATATAAGCTATCACCATATTTGCATTAGATTTTTATAAAACAAAGTCGGCAAACGAACGGGCGACCCGTCTGATGTTAAGCAGTTACCGTAGCTTTTAGATAGATGCTTGCAGTACCAAAGGCATTGCTCACTTGGTAGAGCTAGCCAATTGACTATGGGGGTAGTACCCCATTCTCACAGAATAATGGCGTAAAGTAGCTATTATAGCTGCGTTTGGTACGATAAGTAAGAGAGCCGGAACCCCAACCCCCTCAGATCCCCTCCCCTTATCCCACTCACCTTTAAGACGGCAACGTGCGAGTCGTTCAAGCATCTATAGGCTACGGTAACTGCTTAACACCAGGTGGGTGGTGCGCTTGCTTGCCGACATGTTAAATCCTACTAATATTATAAATGCGAAAGTTTGTGAGTGTGGATGTATGTTTTTTACTCCTTCATGCAAAAACTACTGAACGGATTTGGATGAAATTTGGAACACAAATAGTTTATAACCGGGATTAACATATAGGATACTTTTTATCCCGATCATCCCGAAATTTTTGCTAAGTTGAAATACTACGCGGATGAAGTCGCGGGGCACAGCTAGTAGAATAATAATAATAATAAAATAATCTGTAGTCTAATTTTTATTAAGTTGATTCGGTCGAATTGACCTCACCTTGGTAACAAGGGCGAGTTTAACTTCCGTTAAGTAATTTTGAATTCTATTAAATATTTATATCGATAACTCGCTGTGCACGCGACTTCGTCCGCGTGGATATTGGTCGTACCAACTCAGAAACCTTTGTGGGCTCATGCACAACACTTTGCTGAAGATCATGACATCATCAAATGCATAGTTTACGATTCTACGAGTATAAAGGACATACAGACAAACATTCATTTTTATATATATAAGTAGATAGATATACAAAGTTTTAAAGAGCAATGATAGATAGCTGATTGGTTAAGCTCGCGTCAAGCGGGCGCCAGGTCCTGGGTTCAAACCCCGGCTCGCACCTCTGGGTTTCTCGAAATCTATGTGCGAATCATAATTGCGTTTGTTATCACTTGCTTACGGTGAAGGAAAACATCGTGAGGAAGCCTGCATGTCTTATACAAGGTGACACATAATGGGTATACTTTTTTTTTCAAAACTTAACTTTGTAATTCTAAATCCATCAGCTTTGGAGGAAACTTGAAAAACAAAAGGTGTTATAGGAATACAGCTGTTGACAGATTTCACAAGTGTATAAAAACCTTTAGTACTTCAACTGTCCCACAAAGCCGATAGTTTTAGATTTACAAAGTAATGTTACAAAAATAATAGAGTAATAGCCCTTGTTGTTTCACCTTGTATAAGGAAATGACTTAGCATTTTTGAGGTATAAAAAGTAGGTATTATAAAAATGTTCGCTGATTGCATCACTCGTGAAATTTAACACTGCACAACCAAATAGAGAAACATAATGCAAGTGATTTAATATAATGAGTTGTTGCTTGTTGCTCATATTTTTGTTTCTGTTCCTGAGAATGTACACCATCTTTAATTCATTGAAAAGAGTAACCATTGAGTTTCTCGCCGGATCTTCTCAGTGGAAGCGGCATTCCGAGCCGGCGGTAGATTCTGACTGCTCATAAATGCTTTGTTGGCTTACGTGAATAAAACCAATTTTGAGTTTGAGTTCTTTTATCAGGCTCCGGTCGTTTATTTCGTTAATAGTAAGCGTCAATAGCCTAGTGGTTAGAGGGGCCGTCCTCGTGGCTGAGAGGTTCCGGGTTCGATCCCCATCCTGGCCATTAAACTATTGACGTGAGCCCACTCCTAGCACAAGCATTAGCTTAGTTGGTGGGGCTAAAGGGAATACTAGTAATGTGATTAACACACATTGTCAGTAATCTTTAAAAAAAAAAAAAAAACAAAAAAAAATATTGACATTTTATTCTATCCTTATGTCAGTTACGGCCGTTACTTTACCTGTAAAAAATGTATCTAGACAGAACGGTGTCGGGTTCTTCGTGTGAATGACCGCTAAGTTATAAATTTAACATGTATTCATAATATAAGTAGGTACTTATTATTGCAAAAAATATTGATAGGCTAGTGCAGCCGCCTTCTCACTAAAGAGGTGCGTTAAGTAGCCCCTATAGATACGTTTCGTACGATGATTCTGAGAGATTAGAACACATCCAATGGCCTAGAATACTAACGATAGTCAAGAAAAAGTTTTTAAAATGGTGGCTTAGTGTCTACATAAAATTGACGATATAAAATATTTTAGAAAATTGAATTAAAACTATTTTTATGGATTATATCGCGTTTATTTACTTTTTATGTTCCCGACGTTTCGGTTGCTTTACAGCAACCGTGGTCACGGGGGGACTGAGGTGTTAGACGTCCTGATGTCATAGTTAAAAACTGGGTACCCTCAAAATTTAGTTGGTGTTTGCGGTCCGATCCACGCAGAAAGTGCTCACTGTGTCTTGAGGTCTTGCAATATAATCCGTAAAAATAGTTTTATTTCAATGTGTAGTAGTCGCGTAAATATAAGAAAACAATATATTTTAGAAAAAAATTCGAAATTCAATAAATTTTTTAATACCATTAAATTATCATTATTTCGAGCTTTTCAAACATCCAGTGTAATATAGGTTTCTAGACTTAATGAATGTATAATCAAATATATTTTACTTTTTAATTGGCTAGACAGGCACACACTAGATAGATAGCTTTATCTCAATTTACATTGCAGTTTGTGTCTAAAATAGTATTTCTTGATTTATTTCTGTGAAGTCATTTGAGATACATTTATCTAATGATTTCATGCTAAAATGTTATTCTTTCAAGTTTTTAACAATCTTTACAAATAAATACAATTGGAGTGTCTGTTTGTAATATCAAAATACCACCTTTTCACTAAATGCATATGAAAGTACATACGGTACCATTAAAAAAACGCGATTAAAAAAATATTTGTCTGTCTGTCTGGTTGTATGTTTGTTCCGGGTAATCTCCGAAACGGCTGGACAGATTTTGTCGGGATTTTCACTGACAGATAGCTGATGTTATAAGCAATAACTTAGGCTTTCTTTGATATTAGAAAAACAAAAAACAAATAGGCAGGTATATAAAACACGAAACATCGACTCGCAAAAAAGTAAAATGAGATTAAACTTAGCATAGGTAGGTACTCCTTTATTAACTTTTCGTAAGCTCTGCAAACTGAACGAACATTTTTTGTTAAGTTAAATTCCACGCGGACGAAGTCGCGGGCACAGCTAGTATTAAATAAATCATTCACAACTGCAGAAAACTGACAGTATGATATATTCCATACAATAAATTTACATTACTTTAAAACAAATGTAAATGTCATTTTCGAAAAACTATCTACTATAAAATTATTTACAATGAATTAAAGTAGGAAGTAAAAAATATACACTATGTACAAATATAAAATAGTATAAGTCTATTTATTTAAAAATCACAAAAAATAAACTTGTGCCAGACCACCGTCGCTTGGCAAAGTGTCCAGAAAGCTGGCAGGATAATTAATGAAAATATCGACAGAAAATGCCAACTCTGGGAGGTCCAGAATCATGAGTTGAATCATGGAATCTTTTGACACTATTTAAATTAACAAAAACTTAAAAAACAAGTCAATTCAAAAAAGTTAATTAAAATAAAACTAAAATCAAACCATAACAAGGTCTCCGACCATCATATCGGAAGGGAGATACAAATAAATACAAATCAGGTGTGTGTTTACAATGTCACAATAACAGCGTTTTACTAAATGCATAATTAGTATCTGTTCCGGCTAATCTCCGAAACGGGTGGACCGATTTTGACGATACTTTCACTGGCACATAGCTGGTGCTATAATGAGTAACTCAGGCTACTTTTATTTTATCGAAACACCACGCAGCTGGAGCAGAGAGCAAAAACTTGTGGACAGTAAAAAAAAACAATAAACTTCCATATACCCACTTAAAGGTATATCCCCGAAAACAAGAAGAGGGTTAATCCAATACCTGTATAACAGCATTGCGTTATATTCACGAATTTTGTCAACATATGTTTCAGGCCCGTTCAAACATTGGCGGTATTTGAACCGAGCTGCCAACAGAACACAATTTGAAACGCACCCTTTTCACCAACAATACATAGCGGTTGTATAGTTAAACAATGCTTTGTCTTCTTCTTTCGAATGTCAAATTACTGATGACAGAAAGAGATAGTTCGGTTTAACTATTCACCCGCTATACCACTTTAGCGGAAAAGGGAAGATCTTCCAGCCAGGCGGTTGTTGTGCCTGGCGGGGCGGCCGCTATGCCCCGCTGGTTTTTTTTTTTTTTTTTTTTTTATTTGACTATACGTTGTTGGCCAGAGTGGCCATAATAACTTCACCCGGACAGAGGGCGAGCGCGAGTGCGCTCCAGCCAGGCCCCGCTGGTTATTCTCGGGGTCTTGTATATATAGTCACGATGCTTGCGAGTCTTAATATCGTGATTCAGTTTTTCTATGAAGAATCCGTACATTGTATTGAGGCGCTGCATTTAGCGCCATCTGTCCGTTTCTGTCGGCGACGTGAATGTGAGGTCGCCACACCACGTTTATTAGTAAGGGGGTAAAGTTTGATTTTGCTTTCCTACTTTTATTATGTAGTAGACAGTTTTGTTAGGACTTCATCTTTTATTAATAAACTTTTGACACATCATTTTGTACTGGTATAACATAAGAATGACATTTCCAAGATCGCTCTCAGACTTGAGATCGATTTATTAACACGGCCCTTACTTATATATATATCCTACTAAAATTATAAATGCGAAAGTTGGTGAGTGTGGATGTATGTATGTATGTATGTATGTATGTTTGTTACTCCTTCACCCAAAAACTACTGAACGGATTTGGATGAAATTTGGAACACAGATAGATTATAACCGGGATTAACATATAGGATACTTTTTAACCCAAAAATCCAATACTACGCGGATGAAGTCGCGGGGCACAGCTAGTAATATTATAAATGCGAAAGTTTGTGAGTGTGGATGTATGTTTGTTACTCTTTCACGCAAAAACGACTGAACGGATTCGCATGAAATTTGGAACAGAGATAGTTTATAACCGGGATTAACACATAGGATACTTTTTATACCGATAATCCCGAAATTTTTGTTAAGTTAAATACTACGCGGACGAAGTCGCGGGCATAAACTAGTACACTAGTTCAATAGAAATATCTTAAGCAGTTAGTTAGGCGGCTTCCGGGGTCTCCAATTTGGTTTTCCAAACTGGACGGTCACATTTAGGTTTTGAATTGTTATTAAAAGTGTTTCTTATTTCTATTTGTAACTTGACACTGGCGAAATACCTATTAAACTGAGTAGGCCATATTTTTAAAGATAAACGAAGATGGCGGCTTGCAAAATATCGGACAGTTTTTTATTTTTTCTAAGAACAAAGTCGGCAAGCGTAGCTTATAGATGCTTGCAATACCAATGGCATTACTCGCACGTTACCGACATGAGGGGAAGTGGGAATGAGGGAGGGGATAAGAAAGGGATGGGGATTGGACTTAGGCTCTTTCACTTAGCGCACAAAAAAAAGCTATATAATAGCTACTTTATTTCATGCGATCTTTTGTGAGCGGGTGGTACTACCCCAGTTGAACCAGCCCGTATATGAGCTGTAGTCAGTTGGCTACAGCTTGGCTATAGCACCAAGAAAAAAATATTAAACAAACAAATATATTAGGTACTATAGCTGTGCCCCGCGACTTCATCCGCGTAGTATTTTAACTTAGCAAAAATTTCGGGATTATCGGGTTGAAAAGTATCCTATATGTTAATCCCGGTTATAATCTCAAATTTCATCCAAATCCGTTCGGTAGTTTTTGCGTGAAGGAGTAACAAACATACATACATCCACACTCACAAACTTTCGCATTTATAATATTAGTAGGATTAAACAAAAAAATATTATTAAACAAAAAATACTTTATGATAAATATTTAGGTGTGGTTCGATTCGTAATCAAATGTCGCTTACATCTGGACGGTGGTATCGGAATGGCGGTTACCTCAAATGTGTTGTAACCTACCGGTTATGTCCCAAGCGCGGTCGGTCGAGTGATCTTGCTCGCACGCCGGTTGTTTAGAATGGCTACCTACTTCGGTTTTCATAACTTACTTTTAAAATCTATACAAATAAATAAAATTGGAGTGTCTGTTTGTAATATCAAAATAACACCTTTTAACTAAATGCATATGAAAGTACACACGACACCTATAGCAAAAACGCGATTTAAATTTTTTTTGTCTGTCTGTCTGTCTATCTGTCTGTCTGTCTGTCTGTCTGTCTGTCTGTGTGTTTGTTCCGGGTAATCTCCGAAACGGCTGGACCGATTTTGTCGGGACTTTCACTGGGAGATAGTTGATGTTTTAGGGAGTAACTTAGGCTACTTTTATTTTAGAAAAACAAAATTTAAAAAATGGGTCCTGTCGCGCGGGCTCAGATCGCGGGAGCGGGCTTTTTTGTTAAGCTAAATTCCACGCGGACGAAGTCGCGGGCTCAGCTAGTTAATACATAAAGACGATCATATTTATTTTTAACCCCCGACAAAAAAGAGGGGTGTTATAAGTTTAACATGTGTATCTGTGTGTCTGTCTGTGGCATCGTAGCGCCCAAGCGGATGAACCGATTTCAATTTTGTTTTTTTTGTTAGATAGGTATTCTGATCGAGAGTGTTCTTAGCTATGTTTCATGAAAATCGGTTCAGCCGTTTGGAAGTTATCAGATCTTTTGTAGTTTAAAAATCGTTGCATCGGGGGTTTTTAAATTTTCAACTTTAGTTTAACAATTGTAGAGACAAGGGCATCGGATAGCGGGCAACCGTCCATTGTGGCGTTCCATGGGGGAGGCCTATGTCCAGCAGTGGACGTCTTCCGGCTGATGATGATGATGATGATGAGAGACAAGGGTGGTATTCCACCCTCTCACAGAAGATCAGCTTAAAGTATCTATAGCAGTTGCCTTTCGTCCAAAAAGTGAGATAGCTGAAATCCCAACCCCTTTTCCTTCCTGTGTCCCACTCCCCTTCAGCTTAACAAACGGCGAGCAATGCCTTTGGTATTCCAAGCATCTATAGGTAACAGCTTAACATCAGGCGGGTCGTGCTAGTTTGTCGATTTTGTTAAATAACAATAATAAGTCTCAGTCTCTTTTAATTGAAATTTTGATAAATGTCTGTATTTGAAATACCTGAGGTAATAGCCTAGTGGTTAGAGGGGCTGCGTTCGTAACTAAGAGGTTCCGGGTTTGATTCCCATCCCGGCTATTAAACTATTGACGTGAGCCCACTCTTAATACTAGCATTAGCTTAGCTGGAGGGGCTAACGGGAATACTAGTAACGTAATCACTACATAGTATAAAACAAAGTCGCTTCCCGCTGTCTGTCCCTATGTATGCTTAGATCTTTAAAACTACGCAACGGATTATGTTGGGGTCTTTTTAATAGATAGAGTGATTCAAGAGGAAGGTTTATAATATGTATAACTAGCTGAGCCCGCGACTTCGTCCGCGTGGAATTTAACTTAACAAAAAAAACCCGCTCCCGCGTTCTGAGCCCGCGCGACAGGACCCATTTTTTTTCTAAAATAAAAGTAGCCTAAGTTACTGCTTATATCATCAGCTATCTACCAGTAAAAGTCCCCTCAAAATCGGTCTAGCCGTTTCGGAGATACTCTTTGATTTCATGTGTTTTTATTTTTTTACGCGGAACCCTAATGGTTATTCTAAATTTAAAGTAGCCTAAGTTACTCCTTATAACATCAGCTATCTGCCAGTGAATGTCCCGTCGGAATCGGTCCAGCCGTTTCGGTGATTACCCGGAACAAACATACAGACAGACAGACAGACAGATAGACAGAACAGAAACACTGTTAATTTTAGAGCCGTGCGAAGCCGGGGCCGGTCGCTAGTCAATACTATCCTCTAGATAAGTCGCTCAATTAGTTGGGTGACTTATTGCCCGATAGTCGTCAGCTGGTACTACAATTTGAGTTAAGCAAGTCGGGAATCGAACCAACGACCGTTACGATAGGCTACCGTTACACATTCATCAATACTGTCGCAATAAAAATTGACCCGCACCGACTGTTTATTGCCACACCGAACACTTTTTATTTTATATGCCTTAGGTGAGAATCATATTTGTCGACTTTCAGACGCGATTTTGTTAAAAAATGTACCCCCTCTTTCCATGTTCGGGGAAGTATCTCAAAAACAAGTAATATAGCTACAATTAGTATTTTCGAAAGTAAGTTATATCTTAATGTATATCTGTACCAAATTTCGTTAACTTCCGACAAAAACTGTAGAAGTTATGGTAGTGTGACAGATTGGGACGGACGGACGGACGGATGGACTGGATGACCTTATAATGGTTACTTGTAGGGACTACGGAACCCTAACAAAACATAAATATGAGGAATGATAATGAGGTTTATTCAGTCCTCAGTTTATGTTTTTGCCATCGACCTCCGCTTGGAGCAGTGGTTCGAGCGTAGACCGCTTGCCCCCTGCACATGGTGGTTGCGGGTTCGATTCCCGCCGTGTCAAATATCGGAAATGGCCTTTTCGTTATTTGCCCTGATCTGGGTGTCACTGGGATCGCCCCCGGTCCATTATACGGTACCCATAGTACAAGCGCTGCTTAGTTTGGGACCATACAGTTGGTGTGTCAGTCTGGCGATATTTATTATTTATTTATGTATCTTCTGTATCTCACGCTAACGCTTTATACATCTCTCAGTGTTAAGCCCTCTTAGGCCCACTCTAATAAATCGATTTCAAGTCATTCGTATGTCATACCAGTACAAAATGACATGGCCCCCAACTCGCAATAGGTTTCCTTCACCATTCAGCCCGCAATAATTACAGTTGGAAATAAAATTTGCATTGAAATCCGAAAATCTCAGAAGTGGGTGCCGAGGGTTGAACCTGCACATATTGTGTTCTAGAGCATTCGTTTGACCACTGAGTTATTGATAGTGTATGTATTTTTATATTAATTACACATCCTTTATCCTCATTTTATATTAATTATAAAGCCACCGCCATTATTAAAACATTTATAAGCAATTCATATTTCATTTTTATGATTACACAAAGTAATATTAATGATCATGTCAACAAATATAGACACACATGAAAACATTTTTTTTTAAGATTGAACGAGTCGCATTGTCTTTCTGTCAGTATTGAGCCTAATATTAATAGGAGCAATGACACCGTGCATGATTTGTGAATACATAGATATATAACATACAACGAACCGCGACTGCAATCCACGAAGGGATGGCCAGAAATATTCTAAACAGGTTTGTAACATACACTCGTCGCCAACATTGGCTACAGAGCCGCGCGACAGGCGGCGAGCCCGTCGCGAACAGGCAGCTCCTGTTAGACGACGCATGGCGCGGCCTGACCCGGTAGCCGAGACTGATTCCACAAAACGTTACGCTTAGACACGTATTAATAAATCGATCTCAAGTATACATGTTTAGAAGATCAAATTTTTCATTTAAATTACAAATTAAGTCCGTAGACTAGAGAAACAAAAAAAGAAATGTCTGTATTTTCTTACTTGTGAGTTGTGAACTTGTGACCTTTAAACTAGGCATAGCCTGTATCGTAAGGGCTAGATATATTGCCAAAACCATTGCGCGACGACGGCGAGAATAATAGTATATCTAATTTAATATATAAAATTCTCGTGCCGCGGTGTTTGTTGCCAAACTCCTCCGAAATGGCTCAACCGATTTTCATGACATTTTGTGAGCATATCGGGTAGGTCTGAGAATCGGTCAACATCTATTTTTCATACCTATAAATCCTACTAATATTATAAATGCGAACGTTTGTGAGTGTGGATGTATGTATGTATGTATGTTTGTTACTCCTTCACGCAAAAACTACTGAACGGATTTGGATGATATTTGGAACACAGATAGATTATAACCGGGATTAACATTTAGGATACTTTTAACCCAATAATCCAATACTACACGGATGAAGTCGCGGGGCACAGCTAGTAATTTATATGGCAGAACAACGATTGCCGGGTCAGCTATTTATAATTATAAAATACTCGTAATTATGACCAAATGTTTTTGTCATAAGGTAAGCTTATTAGACATCACATAAAAAATACCGATCCCATTACAACACGGCCTGTATTGTACTATTAAACGGTCTTCTAGTTAGACTTTGAAGAAATGGTAGGTACAATAAAATCACGCTATAACTACTCTTATTGAGTGAAAATTACTGTAAGCGAAGTCAATATTAATGTGCAATGCTGTTGAAATAAAACTATTTTTCGGATTTTATCGCGTTTATTAACTTTATGTTCCCGACGTTTCGGTTGTTTTACAGCAGCCAACATCCAAAACCAAGTGTACCATTGCAAGACCTCGAGACACTGTGAGCACTTTCTGCGTGGATCGGACCGCAAACAACAACTAAATATGAGGGTACCCAGTTACTAACTATGACATCAGGACGTCTAACACCTCAGTCCCCCCGTGACCATGGCTGCTGTAAAGCAACCGAAACGTCGGGAACATAAAGTTAATAAACGCGATAAAATCCGAAAAATAGTTTTATTCAATGTGTAGTATTCGCGTAAATATAAGAAAACAATATGTGCAATGCTGTGTTATAAGTAATAAGTTAATAAAGTAAGAAGTAGGTATCGATAACACACACCCAATTATAAGATTCTAGTTTTTAAGAAATCTTCCGTCTATGACCTTCGGTTATGGAAAATTTAGTGTCTTAATTCTATTCCTATAAATGCTTCATTGGAGTAATTTAAACCACAAAGCTACTTAATATACATAACCACTTTATTTTGTCTAGATATTTTAGAACACAAACATGTTTCAAAGACAATATAATTATTTTTAATCACACCCAAAGAATTTTTAATCATGTATCATGTGTAATTATTGAAACTTATTTGATCATACCTAGTATTTTAATCAAAGCCAACAATTATACATATGATAAATTGACGATTTAATATGATATTTGCATATTTTAAATTGGTTAAATAAATATAAGGTTTACTAGCGAATATTCTAAATGTCAACAACAATACCTTTTTTTGTTTTTTTTTTTTTGATATGACTATATGTTGTTGGCCAGAGTGGCCATAACAACTTCACCCGGACAGAGGGCGAGCGCAAGTGCGCTCCAGCCAGAGGGGCAGGGGGGCAGCTAGCTCAAGGGCGCCACAAGGGACACGACCTCGGCTTGGGCCGCTGCCAGGAGAGGTGGCGAGGGTAAATCTACCACCGGATCGGAACGCGACCTCGACTGAGAAGATCCGGCAAGAAACTCAGCGGGCTTGTCGGGTGCCAAGGTGCGTCTAGGTAAGTAGACGCACCTTCTAGCGGAAGCGGGAGTTCGTCGACCTCGCCGGCGAGGTCGGTGTCTGGTGGGGAGTGTGCGTGTGTCGTTCTCCTCGACATCTGAGTCTAGGAGAGCGGTGAGTGGGTCGGGGGGGTCCAGCAACACATGCCGCGGCCTGCGGCGGCATGCAACTGGCGCAACAACAATACCATCTACCGTGTTCAACTATAGCTAAGACCGATCATTTTTTTATTTTCTTTACGCTGGGAAATGCATTTACGCATACCGCCCGAGACCTGGGGGAACTCGGGCGGTTATGTGGGGCTCCTGAACAGTTGTCCAGACTACCCACTAAAACCCAGCGGTCTGCCCTCGCCGCCCGTTACTACGGAGCGCCACAGGGTCGATATGCACTGTGACGCCCCGGCGGCAGGCCTGGCATTGGTGCCAGGCCGCAGACATCGAGGTGGGACTAGGGTCCCCCCTCTGGGGATTCATTTGAGCAGGAGGTCCCCCGACCCCCCACCCAACATCGCGTCCCTCCGCTACGGCGGTGCCAGGAGATGCGCATAGCGCCTCCTCCTTCTGCCCCGCCGTGCTCTACGGATCGGGTCAGCAAAGGCGTCTTCCTCTCTGACCCTCTCCGCGGCCTCCTTCTGCGACATTACTGTTTCGCAGAAGAAGACCACTGCCTCCCAACACTTCTTGTTACCGAGCATGGCTTCAATCACGCTCGGCAACGAGAGGTGCTAAGATCCATCTACGTGACCCCACTTAAGTACGAAAAAAACATCAGATTCGCTGAAATCAACCGTTTAGATAGAAAATAACTATGAACACACATCAACCTGAATTTTAAACACGTATATAAAGAAGATAACTTTAAAAAAAACAAACATCATAGGGATACACGCTCCCAATGATAATGTTAGGTTAGGTTGACAGATTTGTAACATACACTCGTCGCCAACATTGGCTAGAGAGCCGCGCGAAAGGCGGGGAGCCCGTCGCGAACAGGCAGCTCCTGTTAGACGACGCATGGCGCGGTCTGTAGTCGCCGCGACACCCGCGGGGGGACTGGGAGTTGGGCAATTCTAACTCAACACCATACGCTATATATTTGCTTTGATTAACTCATCAGATTATATTACTTAGCTTGTTCTAAAGATTATTTGCATCGTAAACCATGAGAAAATATTATCAATTCAGGAAAATCCTTACAGATTACTAAGCACTAACGACGCATTACGGATGTAAGTACAATGGATAATGTTGTTTGTTAATGCGAAACCGCGTCATAACAGTAGCTGGAATAAAATCATCATTCATAATCAAAATAAATGTTCCGTCAGTAGGTAAGTTTGACTCAGCATCACGCGAAAACGTCTGAACAGATTTGAATGAAATTTTGTACAGAGGTAAGTTAAGCTCTGGAACAAAATACAGGCTGTTTCATAAGTTCTAAATATGTCATACTTGTGGGCATGAGTATCAGGCACAGAGTATAAAAATGTTATGGATATTGGAACACCTTTTTATTTATTTGTCCATAGTATCAAATACCAATGTCAAGTCAGCTTATCAAAATTTTTACAAAGTATTTCTTAAATATCGTTGGCTGTTAGGTACCCTTCAATGGAGTTTACACTATTTTCTAGGCCATTCAATGTGTTCTAAGGCAACACAAAAGTTGTGACACATATTTAAAGGCTCGTAACTCAGAAAATAATAATAGTTACGTATTTATCACCTACCTCATGTTCTTATATTATTATTATGTCGGACTTTTGATACATCTTTTTGCTTTTAAGTCACCGTGGCGAGGTCGCGCGTAAATCATATTTGTAAATGCCGCCATGACAGTTTACAATAGATGACTAACTAAACAACAAATAATAAATAAAATTATTATCACGTTGCTGGTATTCCCCGTGAGGTGTGTTGTTAGAACAGCCCCGCTCCCAGACCCCCGCGGGTGTCGCGGCGACTACAGCCCGCGCCATGCGTCGTCTAACAGGAGCTGCCTGTTCGCGACGGGCTCGCCGCCTGTCGCGCGGCTCTGTAGCCAATGTTGGCGACGAGTGTATGTTCTAAATGTATCTGGCGCAGGCCGCTCGGCTCACTGCACCAGGTGGTTGCGGGTTCAATTCCAGTCGGTACAAATTACAAAAAGGCTTTTCCGTAATTCACCCTGGTCTGGGATTGCAGTCCATTGTACGATACCCATAGTACAAGCGTCGCTTAGTTTGGTACCATACACGTGTTGTGTTAATCTAACGACAATTATCTATGTAACAAAAGGTAGCAGAATCTATTTCACGTGACAATCATTTTCCAAGCCTCGCTACCTATCAATTTACTTCTGATAAAGGTTATCGTCTAACGGTTAGATAGGTATTCTAACCGTTAGACGATAACCTTTATCAGAAGTAAATTGATAGGTAGCGAGGCTGAGAATCGAGTTAAATAAACAGTCTTGCCTTGAATTGTAGGTAAGTGCAAAGTAGGTAAGTAGTTAAATTTTGTACTAGATAAATGAAATCAGTTCAAATAATGGATGCGGTATAAATATTATAAGTTCTTATTTTAATAATGGACGATATTTCGCTTAGCGCTTAAATAAACCCTTCAGATGATGAACTTATAAAAAATCTAATTACCTAATTACTAGCTATGCCCGCGACTTCGTCCGCGTGGAATAGTATCCCCTATTGTTATTTTACACCCTTGAGGGTAAAACTTTTACAAACTTTGAATGCCATATTTATTTATATCAAATCAACAGCCTAAAAAATAAGTTTCTAGCTTCTAGCTCTAAAATTGACCATTCTTCCATACAACTTTTCATCCCCTTTCAACCCTTTTGTCGCATTGTAAAGTAGCCTCTGTCCTTTCTCAGGCAGACAGACAGACAAACAGACAGAGTTACTTTCCCATTTATAATATTAGTAAGGATTGTCTGTGGTATAGCTGATTGGTAGGTACTTAATTAGTGATTTAATCAAAGGTCAGCTGTTAGAAATAAACCAGACAGATTTTTTTTTTTGTAGTAGATATAATAATATCATCCTTATCATTTAGCAGCGATAGCCGATTGGTTAAAGCACGCGTCTTGCGGGCACCAGGTCTTGGGTTCAAATCCCGGCTCGCACCTCTGGATTTTTCGAAATCTATGTGCGAATCATAATTTCTATATGATTATCACTTACTTACGGTGAAGGAAAACATCGTGAGGAAACCTGCATGTCTTAGAAGATCTAACCAATCTTCGAAAGACATGTGAAATCCGCCAACCCGCACTGGGCCAGCATGGTGGATTATGGCCTGAATCCCCCTCGTGTTGAGGGGAGGCCCGTGCCCAGCAGTGGGACGTCAAAAGGGCTAAATTATTTTTTTATTTTTTATCATTTACTAAGGCATTATATCGTGCGATATCAAGATACGACCTTTTACAAGTGGGTACGTTTGGTGACATCAAACATTAATAAAATAGTTTACCAATGAGTGTAAATTTAGTTTTTATCGATTCTGGTCTTATTTTTCTCGATATATTTTTAGCCGTATCCTTTCATGTGCGAACCTTATAACTATTTCTGCTAAAGAGAGTCCAAAACCTAGACAATTTCCATGATAAAGCAGACGAGAAATTCACATGACTATATTATGTTTTCAAAGACATTTTTTTGATTATCATTGTAAACTAACAGTGATAGCCGATTGGTTGAGCACGCCTCTTGCGGGCACCAGGTCCTGGGTTAAAACCCCGGCTCGCACCTCTGGGTATTTAGAAATCAATGTGTGAATCATAATACGGCCAACAAGCGTACGACCCGCCTGATGTTAAGTAGTTCTCATAGCCTATAGGAGCTCGCACGTTTCCGACTTGAAGAGCAATGGGATAGAGTAACAGAAAGGGGACGTTTAGGCTTCGAGCTCTCTCACTCATACATACAAAACGCAGCTGTAATAGCTACTCTGCGCCGATCTTCTGTGAGAGGGTGGTACTACCCTGATTTAGCCATACAAGAGCTGTAGTCAGTTGGCTACAGTTTGGCTCTACTATCGTTAACTAAAATGTTTAATTAAATTGTCATATCCGATTTATATTGCATCTTAGTTTAAAAAAAAACTCGTTACAAAGTGGGTCAATAACTTTACTATTTGAATCGTTGTTAACGGAAAACCTCTTCGCGCTAGTACCTTAACTGTATAAGCAGAAACCGAGGTATTGACGGCATGTTACTTGACGGAGAAAGTGGGGATTGCTCTGTTTGCTTTGTTCGTACTATTCTCAACTGAATTAAAAAAGTAGGAGGTTCTTTGTTCGTCTGTATGTTTTTTCTTGTATGTTCATTGTTTTCTCGGTTAATTTTGTCTGAAAGAGTATACTCGCCTGGTGGTTCCATTGGAATTTCATCGAAATCTGTTCAGTAGTTTGAGGGATATGGACAATTTTCGATTAGCACTAACAATCATAAAAAATATAAAGCGACTTAAAAAAACCTGGATGCAATATAAATCTAGAAATTATAAGGTTCCCAGTAATTTCTAGATTTGTATTGAAAGAAGAAAGAAAGAAAGAAAAAAAACTTTATTGTGACTAGCAGAGAGAATAAAATAATATATATAAAAAAAGGAAAGAACAATAATTAAAAATTCTGCAAGCCACAAACGGACCCAATTCAGCATGTGCTGGTTGGCAAGAACCAGCGCTGGTCTTCCATTGGGCCCGATTGGCGATTTCACGGGGGCAAACCACAAAAAAATATAAATAAATAACTAAATTAGGACTAAAGGGCTCGTACCCAAAACTATATACAAAAACTAATAGTAAAAAAAAAACATTTTAAAATTAAAACAAAAACCGAATCATAATATCCTACTAATATTATAAATGCGAAAGTTTGTGAGTGTGGATGTATGTATGTATGTATGTATGTTTGTTACTCCTTCACGCAAAAACTACTGAACGGATTTGGATGAAATTTGGAACACAGATAGATTATAACCGGGATTAACATATAGGATTACTTTTTAACCCAAGAATCCAATACTACGCGGATGAAGTCGCGGGGCACAGCTATTTAACCTATAAATGGTCTAAGTAACCTTGTATTGCATCCAGGTTTTTTTGAAGTCGCTTTAATTTTTTATTTTTGTTAGTGCTAAACTATGAATCGAATATCCCTCAAACTACTGAACCGATTTAGATGAAATTCCAACGGAACCACCAGAAGAGTATACTCTTTAAAAAAAAATGAACGGAGAAATCAATGAACATACAAAAGGGGTAAATACAGATGAACAAAGATCCTCCAACTTTTTTCATTTGGAGTCGGTGCCAATATCTTTACTTCATATTAGGACTACTGCTTATAGTTGTTACTTAACCCTATTGCTTGAATTGAAACCGACACCAAATTAAAGAAGTTATGAGGTAATAATGATATTCGAAGGGGAAATCGAAAAAATCTAGAGGTGCGAACTAACAATAGAACCAGGGACGCTACTCTTAGCTAGGATAATCGATACTTATATCGTTGGATCGAACGATAATTTTGTATTAGCCGGTCACTAATCGATTCGACGGCAAAAATATGAAATTTACTAGCTGTGCCCCGCGACTTCATCCGCGTAGTATTTTAACTTGCAAAAATTTCGGGATTATCGGGTAAAAAGTATCCTATATTAACACATTTGGAACACAGATAGTTTATAACCGGGATTAACATCCCGGTTATAAACTACCTGTGTTCCAAATTTCATCCAAATCCGTTCAGTAGTTTTTGCGTGAAGGAGTAACAAACATACATGCACACTCACAAACTTTCGCATTTATAATATGAGTAGGATAGTAGGTTTCGACACGACAAACGTCACGATATCGATATCGTTGCTAAGAGTTGCAACTCTGATAACTTTTATATCAACTCTAACACAAGACTAACACAACATCTAACTTAAGACTAATCTTCATGCATAAGACAACGGCGTGAATTCTGCTGTCAAAACAATTACAGCTAAAAAATTTACACTACGAAAATTTGCGCTATAATACTCATATATTTACTATTTACGAATCCTTACTAATATTATGAATGCGAAAGTAACTCTGTCTGTCTGTCTGTCTGTCGCTCTTTCACGCCAGAACTACTGAACCGATTTAAATGAAATTTGGTACACAGATAATCTAGGGCCTGAGAAAGGATAACTTTTTAATGCGAAAAAAGGGTTGTAAGGGGTTGAAGGGGGGATGAAAAGTATGGAAGTATATAGTATTTTTAGAGCTAGAAGCTTGAAACTTATTTTTTGGTTGTTGATTCGATATAAATAAATATAACTTTCAAAGTTTGTAAAAGTTTTACCCTCAAGGCTGTAAAATAACAAAAGGGAATGGGGGATGAAAGTTTGTATGTAAATATAGCCTTTTGCAGTGCCACGGCAAAAAGCTCATAAAGTATTTATACGTATGTGTCTTATTTGTAAAACAATTAAAAATTCTACCCAAAAACACTATTCCACGCGGACGAAGTCGCACAGCTAGTACCTACTCATATAATTACTATTTACGAATATTATTATAAGGAGGACAGTACGTTTCGTTCGGTCAAGTTTAGAATGTGTAACGATAATGTTAACATCAATACTTTACATGTTTTAAGAGCCACATCTCGCATGTTACCTCAGAATATCAGGTATAGGAAGCCTCCATCGGTGGCTGTGTGTCATTGGGTGCAGTTATGCAACTCCAAGTTATGTAACCATTGCGCAAAGTTATCTTATACGGCTTACTCACAAATGCTTCGTAGATTTTATAGCTGAAGATAGGTTGAACATCTACGAGTTGAAACATAAAGGCTATACTTTTTTTTGTTAAAAACTAAATTTGTAATTCTAAAACTATCAGCTTTGGAGGAAACTTGAAAAGCAAAAGGTGTTACAGGGATACAGCTGTTGACAGATTTCACAAGTCTACAAAACCTTTAGTACGTCAACTGTCCCACAAAGCCGATAGTTTTAGATTTGAAAAGTAAAGTTGCAAAAAATGGTATACCTTTTTTGTTTCATCTAGTATACAGGGTGTAAGGGACATCGTAACGAAAACTGATACCATGGATTCAACTCATGATTCTGCACCCCCAGAGTTGGTATTATCCGTCGATATTTTCATGAATTATGCTCTAGGTTTTCAGCATTAAATTGATTTCAGCATCAAATCTAAATATATATAACTCAAAGGTTCGCTGAAAACAACACACCGACAACACACCACACCGAAACACCCGACTGACTGACTGACATAGTGATCTATCAACACTCAGCCTAAACCACTGGACGGATCGGGCTGAAATTTGGCATGCAGGTAGATTTTATGACGTAGGCATCCGCTAAGAAAGGATTTTGATTAATTCTACCCCCAAGGGGATAAAATAGGGGATGAAAGTTTGTATGAAACTTTGTCAATTAAATTCCACGCGGACGAAGTCGCGGGCACAGCTAGTCATTATATAAATCTGCGCGCGTGCATAGAGTTTTAAATTTACATTGCAGTTTTATGTCTATAATAGAAATTGATTTATTTATGTAAAATCACTGAAGATCGATTTGTCCCGCTCCCCTTAAGGTCAGCAACATGGAAACAATGCCAAAGGCTACGGTACCTGCTTAACATCATGCCGGTTGCAAGCTTGTTTGCCGACTTGGTTATATAAAAAAACTTCTGCGAGCCAGGGTAATATTCCAAATATTTTTATTAATGTAAGCCAACAAAGCATTTATGACCAGTCAGAATCTACCGCCGGCTCGGAATGCTGCTTCCACTGAGAAGAGCCGCCGAGAAACTCAATGGTTACTGTTTTCAATAGAATAAAAGATGGTGTACATTCTCAGGAACAGCAACACAATGTGAGCACGCGACACCATTGTCACTAAAAAGTATTAGAAAATAATAATTAATAATTCAATAAATATTACCTAGCTACTCAAATCTCGCTCTGATATAGAAATTTAAATTAGAAAGTGTGGTGTGCAGTCTACTCCACGTATAATCACATAGTTAAACACGTGTTTAACTGAGATATTAATTTGATAATTACAAACACCTAGATACATAGCTTTGATGTTTATCTGCACCTATAACAAAAGAAATTGCTAAAAGATGACTTTTTTTTGTATTTTTACAAATCGTTTTGTAATAACATTAAATTTTATTACTGAAAACGAGGCACCACATAAATCTTTTAATAAAGAATACTTAAAAGGACACTAGGAAATACACAAATTGATACTTAAGTATTATATTTTTTGTCTTTAGGTATTTTTAACTTAACCATAATTACAATGATTCACAGTTAAAGATGACAGATGCAACGATTTAACTACAGTCAGTAACAAGGTCTTACAATTTTATTAGGTCTTGGTCGCAGTACAACCTAGGAGAAAAATAACCTCGCGAAACATTTTGTAAGTACTTAATACTTAAATCTTAGACTTTGAGTAAGTACTCCAGTATCACAAATCTAATCAAACCTATCACATTTGACGAAAGGAACATTTGTAAGCAGTGATAGCCGATCGGTTGAGCACGCGTCTTGCGGGCACCAGGTCCTGTGTTCAACACCGGGTCGCACCTCTGGGATTTTCGAAATCTATGTGCGAATCATAATTTCTATATGATTATCACTTGCTTACGATGAAGGAAAATATCGTGAGGAAACCTGCATGTCATAAAATATCTAAACAATTTTCGAAAGACATGTGAAATCCGCCAACCGCACTGGGCCAGCGCGGTCGTTTATGGCCTGAATCCCCCTTGTATTCAGGCAAAGCCTGTGACAAGGAGTGTGATGTCAAAAGACGCTAAATTTATTTATGCACTAGCTGTGCCCCGCGACTTCATCCGCGTAGTATTGGATTATTGGGTTAAAAAGTCCTATCCTATATGTTAATCCCGGTTATAATCTATCTCTGTTCCAAATTTCATCCAAATCCGTTCAGTAGCTTTTGCGTGAAGGAGTAACAAACATACATACCTACATCCAGACTCACAAACTTTCGCATTTATAATATTAGTAGGATTTGACGGTATGCGGTCATCATGTTTATATGAATTATTTATTTTATCACTATTATCTAACTGTAGGGTTATTTATATTGCCTTGAGTGGATTATATATAATATTGTAATTTCAATGATTCTCTGGCCGGTTATTTTGTAGATTTAGGTATAAAATATGTGGGTGTGATGACCGAAATACGGTAAAAATTATGTGACCGTTTCGTTCATGTTATTATTTTGTTGATTTAAGGTGTTATTTATAATTGTAAATATTTGTATAAATAATATAAAAAAACATGAATAGTCATCAGATATCGTAGTGTTTGAGTATTTGATTTGGAAGTTCTAACTTTATAATGTTTCATTACCACAGCGAGTGGGTTTTTTTGAAGTAAAGCATCAACAATGAATCAGCGTTCTGTATAAAATACCATAATATACAAAATAATTCATATTTTGTGTTAGATGAAGACATGTCACTCTATGCAATATTTTTTTGTGTTATCTGTAAAACATTGGATGAGCAAGTAAAACCATCGATATATCTACAAAGAATACAACTAATATTTACAGTATAACAACTACTTATAAACTAACTTTCAGTAAATTTTAATACAAAATAAATAAACAAAATATCGATATATCTTACTAGAAATATCGATATTGGTACCTCCCTATTGCACTTAGTGTCTTACACTCGTAAATTCTTGCATGTTGACGTATTTGACCAATTAGTGTGCGTAAAATTTTCAAGGGTTAAGGCTAAAGCGCCCATGTAGCCCGCGAAGTTCAAATTTTTTGAGTTCTTTTAGAATTTTTTCAAAATCTGACAATAATAAAAGACAAATTTTGTAATTCGCGAAAAAGACCGTGTGCAGTGCACTTATTAATATATCCAACTTACTCTAAAACATTTCAAGAACGACAGCTATCCAGATAATCTGGCAATTTTTGTATATTTAGTGATTTACTAGTATCATATCCACCGTGATAATATTTAGAGTAAAATAAATGTATTAATAAATGCACTGCACACGGTATTTTTCGCGAATTACAAAATTTGTCTTTTATTCTTGTCAGATTTTGAAAAAATTCTAAAAGAACTCAAAAAATTTGAACTTCGCGGGCTAGACAGGCGCCTTCACCTTAAATATTAATTTAAGTGTGCATTCGTAATGACACAATTTTGTTTCAATAGGTAAATGTGTATCATTTCTTTGTAGTGGTAACCTCGTCTCCCCCAAAATATGTCAGAAAATTGGTTTAAATCTAAATATATATAACTCAAAGGAGACTGACTGACTGCCTGACTGACTGACATAGTGATCTCAACGCACAGCCCAAACCACTGGACGGATCGGGCTGAAATTTGGCATGCAGGTAGATGTTATGACGTAGGCATCCGCTAAGAAAGGATTTTGATTAATTCTACCCCCAAGGGGATAAAATAGGGGATGAAAGTTTGTATGAACCTCCACGCGGACGTAGCGGGCACAGCTAGTTATTATATAAAATGATGCAGGTCGGAACTCCTTTAGTGACCTATCTCTGTGTGCAAGCTTAGACAATCTATGATACCAGCGATATTTAGCGCCGCCGCCGCCCGGTCACCTCACGCGGTCGAGCGAAGGACCAGCTAACCTTCGATTGACCTTCGACACATCCTGGACAGCGTGTGTACGCCAAGATTTGGCCTACCTATGATCTATAGATATGGAATCATATATCCAGGATCAGTTCCTCGGTCCCATAAGCCTTCAGGACGGCACCGTGCGAGCAATGCCTTTGGTACTGAAACATAATAGTATGGCATTAATAAATTGATCTCAAGTCTGACAACGCTCTTGGAAATGTCATTCTAATGTCATTCCAGTACAAAATGACATGTCAAAGGCGTACTCAAGATCACTCTCAGACTTGAGATCGATTTATTAGTACGGGCCTTTGATGCTTAGTCTTAGATGATAACGGGAACTGCTTAACATCAGGCGGGTCGTAGCTTGTTTGCCACCTTTGATGTATATTAATAATAATTTAGCCCTTTGGATGTCCCACTCCTGGGCACGGGCCTTCCCTCACTACGAGGGGGATTCAGGCCGTAATCCACCACGCTGGCCCAGTGCTGGTTGGCGGATTTCACACGTCTTTCGAAAATTTGTTAGATTTTCTAAGACATGCAGGATTCCAATGATGTTTTTCCTTCACCGTAAGCAAGTGATAATCATTATAAGTATATAACTTATGATTCGCACATAGATGACGAAAACCCCAGAGGTGCGAGGCGGAGTTTGAACCCAGGACCTGGTGCCCTCAAGTCGCGAGCTTAACCATTTAAATTTCTTAATATTTAAGTATAACAAGATCTCTTTTTATATTTTCTATAATAAAGGGGTCCGTCGTTTGAGAAACGTCGCGTTGGACCAAGAAGTCTTCAATTATAATTAGGGTGACCGTCCACTTGAGCCAAGCGGGCTGGTTAAAGGGCCCAAGTCGACGGTCACCTTTAAGAAGGCCTCGTCAGTTTACATTCACTGGTGTCAACAGTTTACATAAAAAACCAGTTTAATTTTTTTCCAAGGACTAGTTTAAATAACTTGAAAATTGTGCTATAAAACATTTTGGCGTCTTTAAACTAAACTAAACTATTCATTTTAAATTTAGTTATGTTATCACAGATAACGAGCCTGTGAAACATACAGGTTTTTGGTCATTAATTTAAAACAATTATTTCAAAAGCCCCAAATAACAATTATGATACGTATGTATAAGTAGTGATAGCCGATTGGTTAAGCACGCATTTTGGGCACAAGGTCCTGGGTTCAAGCCCGTGTCGCACCTCTTGTTTTTCGAAATCTATGTGCGAATCATAATTCGTAATGACTATCACTTGTTTACGGTGAAGGAAAACATCGTAAGGAAACCTGCATGTCTTAGAAAAATCTAACCAATTTTCGAAAGACATGTGAAATCCGCCAGCCCGCACTGGGCTATCGTGGTGGATTACGGCCTGAATCCCCCTCGTAGTGAGGGGAGGCCCGTGCCCAGGAGTGGGACGTTAAAAGGGCCAAATTATATATACTAAATACAATATTAAACATCATTCTCATTGATTTTAGATTTGTAATTATGACAACAGAGACAACTCATTAACATGATTGACATTCAAGTTCAACAACCTCGAATGAGCTTAATATCGATAGGCATAACATTTATTTCACATTAACATAAAATGTAAGAACAGTCTTAGACCATATGTCTTAAGCAATTTTATTTTTAGAACAAAATGGCGACTAAAATCATACGTAGAATATTTATTTATACTTTTATTTTTTATAGTAATGGCCTCTTTCAATTTTAATTAGAATCAAGCCCAATATGATTGTGCCAATGTCGAGTAACGAATATCAATAACAAACACAATTAATAACAATACAATACAAAAATGTGACCGTCCATTTTGGAAAACCAAAATGGCCGCCCTATATTTATTAATTTCGATGACAAAGATAAAGACGGTTATGGATTTTTTAATTTTCGCTTTCGCGTCGCCTTACGCATGTATCCAGTGTCAAGTAAAATAAATAAAATTAATAATATACTTGTTCAAGTTTTATTTATGTATCGAACATGAAGGTCATAGCCCCCAAAACCCTATTTGTAAAACGGCGGATAAGTACTTAATTAACATATTGCCAGACTTTTTTTTATATACAAAGTCGCCAAACAAGCGTACGAGCCGCCTGATGTTAAGCTGTTACCGTAGCCTGATGCTTGCAATACCAATGGCATTGCTCGCACTTTGCCGACCTAAAGAGGAGTGAGATATAGGGAGGAGAACAGGGGATAGTTGGTTTCCGGCATTCACACTAACGTGATAATTGCAGGTATAATAGCTAATTTTCGCCGATCTTCTGTGAGAGGGTGGTATTACCCCTGTCGAGGCAGCCCGTATTTGTGATATAGTCAGTTACCTAAAGCTTGGCTCCACCACCATAAAACCAGACTAGAGTTTTTGGGGTTCCACTTGTGTTCCAATCAACCAAATACCCGACTACGGGAAAACTACCTTTTTAATTTAATTACTTATGCGATTCTTGGTAATCTTAAAAGGCAACACACTGGAGCTATTATATTTACATTAATATATACTTTGTAATCATCAATTAGATAAGCAACTGGCGATTAAATGAAAGAAATATAACAAAATGTAAAAAGACAAGCCCGCTGAGTTTCTTGCCGGATCTTCTCAGTCGAGGTCGCGTTCCGATCCGGTTGTAGATATAAGAAAAACAATATGTAAAATTGACAATTTGTAAGTGCCCCCGTAGGCCTAAACAAAATAAACGATTGGAATTTGAATAATTAAATTCAATAAAAAGTTGAAAATACACAAAAAAAAATTCTGTCGCTTAATATTGGTATTGGCATTTAGATATAGATAGATATACATATCGCCAGACGAGCACAAGACTGTATGGTCCCAAACTAAGCAAAGCTTGTACTATGGGTACCGTACAATGGACTGGGGGCGATCCCAGTGACACCCAAACCAGGGAAAATTACGAAAAGGCCATTTCCGAAATTTACCCTGACGGGAATCGAACCCGCAACCACCCGGTGCTGTGAGCCGAGCGGCCTACGGTCTACGGTTATTTAAATTGAATACTTAAGTACAAGGTATACAATGTTTATTATTTACGACTAGCT
This sequence comes from Notodonta dromedarius, assembly GCA_905147325.1. Lineage (NCBI taxonomy): Eukaryota > Metazoa > Arthropoda > Insecta > Lepidoptera > Notodontidae > Notodonta > Notodonta dromedarius. The sequence continues at coordinate 915,965 of LR990189.1, forward strand.
GAGCCCGCGACTTCGTCCGCGTGAAATTTAACTTAACAAAAGAACCCGCTCCCGCGTTCTGAGCCCGCGCGAAAGGCCCATTTTATTTTTCTAAAATAAAAGTAGGTAGTAAGTAGTTACTGCTTATAACAACAGCTATCTACCAGTGAAAGTCCCGTCAAAATCGGTCCAGCCGTTTCGGAGATTACCCGGAACAAACACACAGACACACAGACAGACAGACAGACATTTTTTTTTAATCGCGTTTTTCTTACAGTTGTCGTATGTACTTTCATATGCATTTAGTGAAAAGGTGTTATTTTGATATTACAAACAGACACTCCAATTTTATTTATTTGTATAGATAATCTTAAAATAATCTCCTCTATCATTTGACACGCATGCCCTATTAATAAATCGATCTCAAGTCTGAGAGCGATTTTTGAAATGCCATTCTTATGTCAAAATTACATGTCAAAAGCACACTCGAGATCGCTCTCAGACTTGAGATAGATTTATTAATACGGGCCACGGAGTTCTAAGATTTTAGGAAAAAAAAAATATCTATAAATAAGATTATCTGAATACGTCACTCTTGACAATTCTTCTAGAGGAAAACTGTCAAAAGTGACGTACTCGTTTACGCGATACGTCAGTTTTGACGCATTGCGGGTCGAGTGCGATCGACAGCGGTTAACAGGATTGGGCCCTAACTGTAGAGATATATTTTTGTGGTAGATACGAGGCATGCCTTTTAAGTTCTGTCGTTTCCATAATTCCCGGCAATTTTGAATTTGGAACTGTCCTATATTCGAATGTGTTTAAATTTCGAATCTCAAAACAGTTGAATGTATTAGGATTAATGTTATTGTTTAGTCACAGCGTCGATTAGAATCTGTCAGGTTACGTACGAAAATGAATCTTTCTAAGGAAAATGTTCGTGCAATAATTTTCTACAACTTTAGAAGAGGCCTGACACGGCTTCAGTGTTTTGAAGAGCTAATATCTGTGTTCAGGGATGAAGCCCCATGTCTGCGGACTGTCGAACGCTGGTATTTAGAATTCCAGCGTGGATATACTAGTGTTAGTGACAAATCTCGCGAAGGTCGCCCAAAATCTGCATTCACTGAAGATAACATCATTGGAGTGAGACAACTAATTCTCGAAGATCGACATGTGACGTATCGAGAGATAGAGACTCTATTAGGCATCTCACGGACAACCATTCAGAAGATCTTGCATGAAGCGCTTGGTGTAAGAAAGCTAGTTTGCCGTTGGATACCGCATCTGCTTTCCGACGATCACAAGGCGGCCCGCGTCAGATGGTGTAAGAAAACTCTGCAAAGGTTCAACCGAGGAGAGTCAAATCACGTCTACGACATCATCAGTGGTGACGAATCTTGGATCTATGCCTACGATCCTGATTCCAAACAACAATCTACAATCTGGGTCTTTCAAGACGAGCCAAAGCCGACTAAAGTTGTTCGTTCTCGAAGCACTTCAAAGAAGATGGTGGCCACGTTCGTTAGAAAAACCGGCCATGTTGCGACTATTGCACTTGATGATCGTAGAACGGTTAACGCAGAGTGGTATACCACAGTTTGTTTACCACAAGTCATCGCCGAACTTCGAAAATCTAACTCAAAGCGACGCATCATCCTGCACTACGACAATGCAAGTTCACACAGCGCTCGTCAAACGATTGAGTATTTGAAGCAGGAAAAAGTAGAAATTCTTGACCATCCTCCATACAGTCCTGACCTAAGCCCTAACGATTTTTTTACATTTCCTAAAATTAAGAAAAGTCTTCGTGGTCAAAGGTTCCAGTCCAGTGAAGAAGCAGTCGACGCTTTCAAGTCAGCCATTTTGAACACCCCCACTTTAGAGTGGAATAAATGTTATAATAACTGGTTTGAGCGAATGGAAAAGTGTATTAAGCTACGTGGTGAATACTTTGAAAAACAATAAAAAGTACTATAAGGTTCTAGTTGTGTTTTTTTCTTCAAACGACAAAACTTAAAAGGCATCCCTCGTATAGCCAGTGATAGTCGGCACGCGTCTTACAGGGAGAAGGTCCTGGCTCGCACCGCTGGGTTTTTAAAAATGTATGTGGGAATCATAATTTCTATATGATTATCACTTGCTTACGGTGAAGGAAAACATCGTGAGGAAACCTGCATGTCTTAGAAGATCTAACCAATTTTCGAAAGACATGTGAAATCCGCCAACCGCACTGGGCCAGCGTGGTGGATTACGGCCTGAATCCCCCTCGTAGTGAGGGGAGGCCCGTGCCCAGGAGTGGGACGTTACTATTATTATTATATATTGTTTTCTTATATTTACGCGATTTTTCTTATATTTACCTTTGCTTTGCTGCGTGGATCGGACCGCAAACAACAACTAAATATGAGGGTACCCAGTTATTAACTATGACATTAGGACGTCTAACACCTCAGTCCCCCGTGACCATGGCTGTTGTAAAGCAGCCGAAACGTCGGGAACATAAAAAAGAAAATAAACGCGATAAAATCCGTATAATAGTTTTAGTTCAATGTATAGTATTCGCGTAAATATGAGAAAAAAATATCTACTAGCTGTGTAATATTTCCTTGGAGGAATGTCTAGGACACGTCTGACGTCAGGACATAGTTAAATGTACTCTAAAATCTTAAACTTGTTTATATATTAACATAGTCTACTCAATGCTTGATATTATGTATGATAAATTACATGAGATAGGTACCTATCACGACATAAATAAAACTAAAATGTCTGTTAGTCTTGTCATTTTTTTTTACGTATCTATGTATAAGAGAGCCGAAACCCCAACCATTCCTTCCCCTGTCTCTGTCTCGCTCCCCTTCAGCGGCGATGTGCGAGCAATGCCTTCGGTATTCCCAGCATCTACAGGCTACGGTAGCTGCTTAAAATACGGCGGGCCGCACGCTAGTTTTTGGATTTTATTGTAAAACAAGTTAGATTGTCGCCGGCTCTTCTCAGTGGAAGCGGCATTCCGAGCCGGCGGTGGATTCTGACGATTCATCATACTAATATTATAAAGAGGAAAACTTTGTTTGTTTGATTGTAATGAATAGGCTCCGAAACCACTGAACCGATTTGAAAAATTATTTCACTGTTGTGAAGCTACACTATCCCCGGGTGGCATAGGCTATAATATTTTTTTTTTTTAATTAGGGATCCTTACTAAATCTCTAATAATGTAAACGTAATGTACCCGTGCGAAGCCGTGGCGGGCCGCTAGTAAGTGATATGTTGGCCTACATACATATAAAAATTATTGATATGATACACTTTTAATAATAGGTAACATTAAAAATCATTTTAGTAAATCTAATTTAGGTTGCTCGTAATTGCTATTGTATGATGAGACTAGCTGTGCCCGCGACTTCGTCCGCGTGGAATTTAATTGACAAAGTTTCATACAAACTGTCATCCCCTATTTTATCCCCTTGGGGGTAGAATTAATCAAAATCCTTTCTTAGCGGATGCCTACATCATAACATCCACCTGCATGCCAAATTTCAGCCCGATCCGTCCAGTGGTTTGGGCTGTGCGTTGATAGATCACTATGTCAGTCAGTCTGTCAGTCAGTCAGTCACCTTTGAGTTATATATATATAGATTAAGACACCCGTAGGGAGGCTGGGACCAAGGCCGTTCTAACCATGGACCTATACCAACTTTAAGAGGATGAATGGTCACATCAAATGATTTAAATTTAACAAACCACATTACACAAAATAACATTCAAAACTAGCGCTTCTCCGAGCGTATGTTTCTGGATTACAACAACAACGCCACCTAACGGATCTAACTTTAGCTAAGGTCCATCCAGGTTGAAACAATAAAAAAACATCAAAATCAGTCAAGCCGTTTAGAAGAAGAATTACTGGCATTTTTTATTAACCGGATTTTTTTATTAATATGATACGTCTAACATTACATTATCATAGAATCACAGTTAAGAATAATAATGTTTATTTATTAAAAGTCTGTTCAAGGAAAAACAAACGGAACTTCAAACGCAAGCCATAAAAAATTAACAGGTTTATTTTATTTTCTAAGATACCTAGCATAGCATTAGGAAGAAATAACAACATTAATTTACAGTGTTATTATTTAACAATATTATTTTTAATAGAAATACTTGTTATTAAATAACTAGCTGTGCCCCGCGACTTCATCCGCGTAGTATTGGATTATTGGGTTAAAAAGTATCCTATATGTTAATCCCGTTTATAATCTATCTGTGTTCCAAATTTCATCCAAATCCGTTCTGTAGTTTTTGCGTGAAGGAGTAACAAACATACATACATAAACACAAACTTTTGCATTTATAATATTAGTAGGATACACTTTCTGTAGAAAGAGATAAGGCGAAGACACCTTTTAAAAAATCAATAAGCATTGACAGCTTGGCGCAGTAGTTCGAGCGTAGGCCGCTCGGCTCACTGCTCATGGTGGTTGCCGGTTCGATTCCCGCCGGGGAAAATGTGGGAAATGGCCTTTTCGTCATTTGCCCAGGTCTGGGTGTCACCGGGGCCATTGTACGGTACCCATAGTACAAGCGTTGCTTAGTTTGGAACCTTTGGAACCTTAGTTGGTGTGTCAGTCTGGCGATATTTATTTATTTATTATATTCTATATATACAAAGGAAGTTACAAAAGTCCGAAATAATACTCAGGGATCAGATGATTTGATCAGGGATCAGGTGATTGAAATGTTTGATTTTTTCCCTCGCTTATTTTAAAAATCTTGTCATATGCAGGTTGAAACAGAAAGGGTATACCTATTTTTCAAAACTTAACTTTGTAATTCTAAAACTATCTATCAGCTTTGGAGGAAACTTGAAAAACAAAAGGTGTTACAGGGATACAGCTGTTGACAGATTTCACAAGTCTACAAAACCTTTAGTACTTCAACTGTCCCACAAAGCCGATAGTTTTAGATTTACAAAGTAAAGTTGCAAACAATTTAGTATACCTACCCTTTCTGTTTCACCTAGTACTTATATATATTAAACGAACTATTGAATTTCTTGACAAACTTTCTCTTGAATATTAGACGGCTATTCATAAATGCAGTTAACACTTTCTTCTAGGCCATTTGACGTGTTCTACAGACGCATATTGAAAGGCTATCTCAGAAGTTAGAATAGTTACTTATATTCTGTATTCAATATCTTATATCTTTTGTATCATCATGCTTTCCTGTCATACTCACATCCACTCCAAGCTCATTCATATCACTCTTAATATATTATAACTAGCTGTGCCCCGCGACTCCGTCCGCGTTCTGTTGAAATTTTTCCTGAACTTTCTTTGCTATAAACCTCACGGAGCCCGAGACCTTTCCAACGAATGCAAACCCGTGGAAATCGGTTCGTGCGTTCTGGAGTTATAGCGTCAGGAAGGAAAACCCGATTTATTTTTATATAGTAGACTAGCTGTGCCCCGCGACTCCGTCCGCGTTCTGTTGAAATTTTTCCTGTATTTTCTTTGCTATAAACCTCACGGAGCCCGAGACCTTTCCAACGAATGCAAAACCGTGGAAATCGGTTCGTGCGTTCTGGAGTTATAGCGTCAGGAAGGAAAACCCGACTTATTTTTATATAGTAGACTAGCTGTGCCCCGCGACTCCGTCCGCGTTCTGTTGAAATTTTTCCTGAATTTTCTTTGCTATAAACCTCACGGAGCCCGAGACCTTTCCAACGAATGCAAAACCGTGGAAATCGGTTCGTGCGTTCTGGAGTTATAGCGTCAGGAAGGAAAACCCGACTTATTTTTATATAGTAGATGTTAGTATATCACTACATAGTATATAAAACAAAGTCGTTTCCCACTATCTGTCTGTCTGACCCTTAGATCTTTAAAACTACGCAACGGATTTAGATGCAGTTTTTTTGATAGATAGAGTGATTCAAGAGGAAGGTTTATATGTATAATACATGCATAATATAGTAGAGAAACACAATTTATATGGCAGAACAACGTTTGACGGGTCAGCTATTATAAAAAAAGAAAAAAGATTACTAGCAATGTGTGTTTATCACATTAGTAGTATTCTGTTTAGTCCCTCCAGATAAGCTAATGCTTGTGTTAGGAGTGGGCTCACTTCAATAGTTTAATGACCAGGTTGAAGATCGAACCCGGAACCTCTCAGCTACGAGGACGACCCCTCTAACCACTAGGCTATTGGCGCTTCAATTAGCTTACTAATATTATTAGCATTTGAATAATTACAAAAAAAAACTCCTAAACACTCCTAAACAGCCTGACCGATTTTGATGTTATATTTTTGTACTAGCGGCCCTCCCCGGCTTCGCACGGGTACATTACGGTTACATTATTGGAGTTTTAGTAAGGATCCCTAATTTTTTAGAAAATATATTTATAGCCTATGTCACCCGGGGATAGTGTAGCTTCCCAACAGTGAAATAATTTTTCAAATCGGTTCAGTAGTTTCGGAGCCTATTAATTACTAAATTAATTACTAATCAAACAAACAAAGTTTTCTTCTTTATAATATTAGTATGATATAAAAACGTCGGGAAACAAGCGTTAAGCCTGATGTTAAGCAGTCACCGCAGCCTATAGATGCTTGCAGTAACAAAGGCATTGCTCGCACCTTGCCGTCCTGGAGAGGAGTGGTATAGAGATAGGGGAAAGAAAGGGGTTGAGCTTCCCACTCTCGCACTAATCATATGAAAATTTTTAATATATAATTTTTAATATAATAATTTTTAATATATAATTTTTAATATATTATTTTTAAAATTGGCAATAAACCAGACGTTCAAACATTCGAAAACGGTACTAACTATGACGCAGTATGACTTGATAACTAAGTACTTAGTTTTATCAAACTTTTATCACGAATACTCGTATCTTGCTAAGCATCTGTTTAATATATATGACATATTATTTAAAGAAATATATAAAAAAAGTAAGTAGTAGGTAGTTTTTGTTACTATCTAATGAATATTAAAAGTATACTTAATTTCGTGTTATAATCATCATTATCGAGATCTATTCTATAGTTAAGTAATTAGTTAAACTAACAAAGTATTTGGGTTCTCATAATTACTTTTTTTTACCGCTCTTAAAACACACTTAAGTGACCTCAAAGGTCGACTTAAATAATTCAAGGTGGTTCTTAATAATTATGGATATACTTTGGAAATACTTATTAGAGGAAACGACATTATAATTCAACTATTTAGTTTGGGATCCGTGAAGTGAAATACATTTAAACTAGCTGTTTGTTGCCCCCGGCTGAGCCTGCGTGGTACTACGATAAAATAAACGAAGCCTAAATCTAAATATATATATATAACTCAAAGGTGACTGACTGACATAGTGATCTATCAACGCACAGCCCAAACCACTGGACGGATCGGGCTGAAATTTGGCATGCAGGTAGATGTTATGACGTAGGCATCCGCTAAGAAAGGATTTTGAATAATTCTACCCCTTTTTATATTATATTAATTTAATTATATTAATTGTTTAATAAATTATTTCTTAAGTTAATTTCCACGCGGACGAAGTCGCGGGCTCAGCTAGTTACCTACTCCATATAACAACAGCAATCTGCCAGTGAAAGTCCCGTTCAAATTAGTCCAGCCGTTTCGGTGATTAGCCAAAACAAACAGAGTGACGGACAAAATATAATTACTGTTTTTTTTTATACTCTCATAATGTGCATTTAGTAAAAAACTATTATTTATATATTACAAACAGACACTTCAATTTGATTTATTTGTGTTGATATCACCAGACTGTTACACCAACGGTATGGTCCCAAACTTAGCAACGCTTGTGTATAAGTTTATGTATTACTGAAAACATTTTAATATCTATAATTTTTGTAGTTGGTTTAATTTTATTATTAAAATGAAGTATAGTGATTATTTTATTCTATCTGCTAGTCACAATAAAGTTTTTCTTTCTTTCTTTCTTTGATCTTAAAATAAATATTAAAAGCATATTTCCTTTTATCGGGCCTGCCGGTAATTAATTCTAACTTTTCCGACATTTGGGCTTGAATTTATTATTAACTAGCTGTGCCCCACGACTTCATCCGCGTAGTATTGGATTATTGGGTTAAAAAGTATCCTATATGTTAATCCCGGTTGTAATCTATCTGTGTTCCAAATTTCATCCAAATCCGTTCAGTAGTTTTTGCGTGAAGGAGTAACAAACATACATACATTTTTTTTTTTTTTAGGGACTAGTCCCGCCACACACTCCCACCACTGTAACTCCTGTAAGCCAGGATCGACAATGGTGACCAATAATGACGTCGAGGTTTGACCCTCGACGAGTCCCGGGGAAAAGTTAAATTGTCTTGGAACCCGCACGAATTTAATCGAAAGAAATAATAGGAGGAGTTGGAAGAAAATATTTCCACTTCCCTCCGGTGCAAAGCGGGAGACAAAATATATGTAGCTGGTATGGGCTAATTGCCATAGAAACAAGACTGTTACAGCTGATTGAAGACCAGTTGTAAGGCAACACGGATCGTAATATGACTAATTGGACCTAAACTCGTGAGCTGATTATACTTGATTCCAATAATAGGTATGGCAAAAGCGCTTGAACGCACGGAAATTGTCCCTGTTTTCCACAAGGTCTGTGTAATAAACTACTCCAGATGTCACTTGCAGGCTATTTAGCATAGTAGTCCGTTCGTTGTGCCAGAGACTGCACTCCCACAGGATGTGATGTGCAGATTGTTCATGATTGTTTTGCGGCGTCGAGCATTGACAGAAAGGTGAAGGAACTAATGTGAAGTAGAATAATTTGCTCCTAAAGTTGCCATGCCCAGTCAGAAATTGAGCCACACAGTGGTCCACCTCCAACCACGCTCTCTCCAGACGTTCACGAACGCATGGAAAGAATTGGTGGAGGTGGCGGCCCTTAGTTGTTGTATCCCATCTGGATTGCCATTCGGTCAGAAGATCTTCGTAAACGACAGATATCGGACTAAATAATCTAGCGATTTTAGAGCGGTCTCGCGGTTTAAGGAACTCGGTGTTCATGCTCTCTCGAGTAGAGTAGTACATTGCCGCGCGTCTTTGGACCTCCAGGTCTACTGGGAGCACACCAGCGAGAACTGGCAGGGCCTCGGTACTAACCGTGCGATATGCTTTACATAGAAATATTAACGCCAAACGTTGGCTTTGTAGTAATTTACGCCGTGCCGCCCCTATTGTGGCCCTGTCGGCCCACACCGGTGCGCCGTAGCACATGCAGCCTAAGTACGTAGCCCCGTATATAATCTTTAGCGTATTAAAGGAAAGTCCCCAAGTTGCCGTAGATATTCTCGTCAACGCATAAAAATTACGTTTCGCTTTTTCACCAACAGTTTTAATATGCATACATACATACATACATACATACATCCACACTCACAAACTTTCGCATTTATAATATTAGTAGGATTGGTTCTCTACCTACGGAACCAAGATCACACTGACCAAGCTCACACTTGACACATAAATCGCGGTAGTAAAATTACCGGCCGAACGAGTTGTTGGAATGTCTTTCACAACATATCTAATGAACGCCAGAAAACAACCTTTGGATTTTACAGAGTATTGGTAAAACACAAACAACTTTACAGGACTGTATTACTATCATAATAATCAACAACTTTTTGAAGCGAAGCTTCTATACAGACGTTCGTGGCGCTCGCCGTGCGGCCACTCTATCCGTGCTAAGCATCAGTAGCGTTACACGATAACGCGTCATCAGAGCTGCGGCGCCGTACGCTTTATACCATAAAGCTTCGCTTCTTTCGAGGGTTCCGTAGAAGGTACTATTTTACTTCTATGACATTTTACAAAACATAATAAGTACAAAAATAAACTTTCAAGATTTCGTTGTTCTATCTAATAAATTTCAATTCTTTATTGCACTACCGAGTATTGCTACAAGGACACGTGATACGCGAGGCGGGCGCAGATTTTGTTACATTTAGAGCGTTGAATTTAAATATTTTTATTACCTTTTATATTACTTAAACATTCTGATTAATTAAAATGTTGATGAATTATGTATAAGTCATGAAACAAAAACTGTTGTTTATGATGATAAGTGTCCAGGGTGGTTGTTAGTGTTTTACCAATAACCCTGTATATTCAATAACCCTTAATAAGCCCTTTCGAAGTTAATATTTGTTCCTATTTATCTCAATGAAGGTTTTTAATACAATCAAGTCTACCACTTAGTGACTGTAGCCTATAGATGATTGCAATACCAAAGGCATTGCTCGCATGTTTCCGTCCTGGAGGGGAGGACAGTGGGCGGGGAAGGGAGCGGTGTTGGGCTTCCGCCTCTCTGAATCATCGTGCGAAACGCAGCTATAATAGCTACTAAACGAATATCCATGCATGTTTGAGCAAATAACAAAATGTTCCTCGGCGGGAATCGAACCCGCGACCATCCGGTGCGGTCGCCGAGCTCAAACTCAACCTGAGTTTAGAATCATTGTCTGTCGTCACAGACCAATAAGACAAGACACTGCTTACGTCCACTATTGTATGAGAATGCAATCGTCAAAAGTTGGCGGGGTATTGAAAAAGACGGCGAATTCTGATTGGTCCGTTCAAAGTCGAGCCGTGAATGGACCAATCAAAATGTCAGATGCGGTCATACATGCAGTGGCAATTATGATAGGCGAGCGGAGGTGCCCGGCTGTGCGGCGTCTATGATTTATTGGTCTGCGCTTGTCGTTCAACTTTCTAGAGATGACTGTTGAAAAATAAATAAAAGTAATTTAGGTCGAGAGTTGCGATCGCTGATATTACAGAAGATTCTATCATCACACCTTACTAAAGGTAATAACGGCAGAAATATACATAAAGCTAAATTAAAGACAAAAAAAAAACAAGGAATTATTTTTGTACTCAAAACGTAGAAAAAGAATACCATAGAATTGCAGCTATGCGTACCTACTAGACCTGTAAGGGACAAGCGCAAACTCAAACTCAAAATTGTTTTTATTCATGCAAGCCAACAAAGCATTTATGAACAGTCAGAATCTACCGCCGGCTCGGAATGCCGGTCCCACTGAGAAGAGCCGCCGAGACACTCAATGGTTAATATTTTCAATTAATAAAAGATGGTGTACAATCTCAGGAACAGCGACAGAATGTGAGCAGGCGACACCATTGTCACTAAATAAGTAGAGGTTTTTTTTCTTTTTTGATATGACTATATGTTGTTGGCCAGAGTGGCCATAACAACTTCACCCGGACAGAGGGCGAGCGCGAGTGCGCTCCAGCCAGAGGGGCAGGGGGGCAGCTAGCTCAAGGGCGCCACAAGGGACACGACCTCGGCTTGGGCCGCTGCCAGGAGAGGTGGCGAGGGTAAATCTACCACCGGATCGGAACGCAATAATTAGAGTATACAGCAACAGTACCTAGACAGACAATACCCATTGAAGCGAAGCCAACAATGTTTGAATGAGTTTTACAACACACAGGTTTATCCTACTAATATTATAAATGCGAAAGTTTGTGAGTGTGGATGTATGTATGTATGTATGTATGTATGTATGTATGTATGTATGTATGTATGTTTGTTACTCCTTCACGCAAAAACTACTGAACGGATTTGGATGAAATTTGGAACACAGATAGATTATAACCGGGATTAACATATAGGATACTTTTTAACCCAATAATCCAATACTACGCGGATGAAGTCGCGGGGCACAGCTAGTAATTAAATATTGCCATTAGACACACCTCGCTATGGTTATTATTATGCAGATAAATCAGCCACAACTACTGGAACTAATTTAAATTGGCAACAAAAAATGGATGCCGGTTGTACTAAAAACCGTTACGCTTAGACAAAATATCATCTATCTCACTCACTCTAATACAAAGGTCAATGCTTTTAGCTCATTTGTGCAGCAATAAATAAAAGCGACACACACTTAACCAAATTTTGTTTTTTTTTCTCTTAGGAGCCCAAAGTAATTAGAATTGGAGTTTAGTGACAGTTTCTGTTACTGTTACTGACAATGTACACCATCTTTCATTCTATTGAAAAGAGTAACCATTGAGTTTCTTGCCGGCTTTTCCCAGTAAATAAATAAATATCGCCAGACTGACACACCAACTGCACGGTCCCAAACTAAGCAACGCTTGTACTATGGGTACCGTACAATGGACTGGGGGCGATCCCAATGACACCCAGACTAGGGCAAATTACGAAAAGGTCATTTCCTAAATTTTCCCCAGCGGGAATCGAACCCGCAACCACTATGTGCAGTGAGCCGAGCGGCCTACACTCGAACCACTGCACCAAGCGGTCGTTGTGTTGCTGTTCCTGAGCATGATGTACCAACACCATCTTTCATTCTATTGAAAAGAGTAACCATTGAGTTTCTTGCCGGCTCTTCTCAGTGGAAGCGGGATTTGGATTTACAACGGCTCTACCAAAGTCAATATATGTGAAAAGCACCTCTACCAACCTTTTTAGGGAACAAGAGCGACTCTTTAAGTGAATCTTTTTATTTCGGCCCTTCTAAAACACGTTTATTTATGATACTATAACCTCAATCTCTAGTCACCCCGATGTGTAAAAAGCCGTGAAGACGTAACTTTAATTAACTGCTAGTACTGTCTTTCTATTTTGTGCTCATTATTATTAGTTTAAACTAACTTTTACTGGCAACTTTGCGAGTGTAGATTTTTTTTCTGGATGTCTATAGCTGGGAACAGCCTAGATGGACTAATAAGTATAAAAAAAAACATGAACATCGGTCAAGCTGTTTAGGAGGAGATGAATAGCGAACACACTCACACCGGAATTTTATATGGGTATAAATACATATAAATAAATATCGCCAGACTGACACGTCAACTGGGCCCTTACCACGTTAGCTACTTAAAACGCAATAGAAAAGCTTTCAAACGCTCGCGTTCGAGCGTTTGAAAGCAAATTCGCGTTTGAACGCTCGCGTTTGAAAGCTAATTCGCGTGTGAACGCTCGCGTTTGAAAGCAAATTAGCTTTCAAACGCTCGAACGCGTTTGCTTTTCTATTGCATTGGTAAGGGTCCTGTATGGTCCCAAACTAAGCAACGCTTGTACTATGGGTACCGTACTGCGCCAAGCGGTCGTAAATATTAGATTCGTCGTGAATGTAAATACTGCTGCATTACCCAAAGGTGGTCCCAATGCAATAGGTGTTTACTTTTGTAGCGACGCCGCCGATGGATAGATGGCGCTCAATGCGACGCCTCAATGCAATGTGCAATTGTTTATAGAAAGCCTGAATCGCGGTATTAAAGTTCGCAAGCATCGTGACTATATATACGTCGAAAATGGGTAATATAGTAAACTGTTCTATAAAATAGCTGTATTATGTAAAACTGCTGAACAAGATTCAGTTGGATTGCCATTATATATAACAAAAAAAAAAAATCTAAAGATCCCAGAGGTGCGAGCCTAGGATTTGAACCTGGTATACCTAGTTTCCAAAGCGTGCGTGTTCGACTACGCACTAAGCTATCATTGCTTCTCGACATTAATTAAAAATGATTGATTAATGTTAGGTGTTAGAATGGAAAATGTTTATGCAACAACCAACCAAGGGCTTGGGAAACCGATTTCCCTGCATAATGCGGTCCAATTATCGATATAATCGATATGTGAATAATAATGATTATTAATTCAATTAAATTGATTTATTATTATGATAGGATTTCCGTCATATAATCTAATGATTATAATTCAAATTGCTTAAGGCTAAAGCGCCCATCTAGCCCGCGAAGTTCAAATTTTTTGAGTTCTTTTAGAAATTTTTCAAAATCTGACAATAATAAAAGACAAATTTTGTAATTCGCGAAAAAGACCGTGTGCAGTGCATTTATTAATATATCCAACTTACTCTAAAACATTTCAAGAACGACAGCTATCCAGATAATCTGGCAATTTTTGTATATTTAGTGATTTACTAGTACTCGTATCATATCCATCGTGATAATATTTAGAGTAAAATAAATGTATTAATAAACGCACTGCATACCGTGTTTGTCGCAAATCACAAAATGTTGTCTTAAATGTTTTCAGATTTTGGATAAACTATAAAAATACTCGAAAATTTTGAATTTCGCGGGCTAGGCAGGCGCCTTCACCTTAAGGAGAAAACCCTGCATGTCATAGACAATTTGACCAATTTTCTAAAGACAGATTAGTTTAGAATAGCTTCTAGACGGCTACCTTCTGTGAGAGAGTGGTACTACCCCATCGAGCCAGCTCTTATATGAGCTGTAGTGTAGGCTACAGCTTGGTTCTGCCACCTTGGTATGTGTCAAAGTCAAAGCGTTTATTTTGTTTAGGCCTACGGGGGCACTTACAAATTGTAATTGTTACATATTTTCCTTATAACTACAACCGGATCGGAACGCGACATCCACTGAGAAGATCCGGCAAGAAACCCAGCGGGCTTGTCGTTTTACATTTTGTTATATTATTATTTCGAGTGTGATATGACACAACTTATGACAGTTTAGACATTATCTCTTTATCTTTCTACCTTCGCGATTAGTATTAACAGGCCCGTATTAATAAATCTATCACAAATCTAAGAACGGTCTTGGGTACGCTTTTGACATTTTGTACTGGTGACATAAGAATGACATTTTCAAGATCGCTATCAGACTTGAGATCGATCTATTTATATAGGCCACTAGCTGTGCCCCGCGACTTCATCCGCGTAGTATTGGATTATTGGGTTAAAAAGTATCCTATATATTAATCCCGGTTATAATCTATCTGTGTTCCAAATTTCATCCAAATCCGTTCAGTAGTTTTTGCGTGAAGGAGTAACAAACATACATACATACATACATCCACACTCACAAACTTTCGCATTTATATTATTAGTAGGATAGCGACACTGACAGATGTGTAGAGACAAGCAATCTCCCAATCTAATCAAGAAAATCGGTGAAGAAAAACATCCTGAGGTAACCTGCATGTCTTAGATAATCTAACCAATTTTCGAAAGACATGTGAAATCTGCCAACCAGCACTGGGCCAGCGTGGTGGATTATGGCCTGAATTCCCCTTGTATTGAGGGGCGGCCCGTGCCCGGGAGTGGGACGTTAAAAGGGCTAAATTAATTATTTTAATCAAGAAAATTGCCATTATTATTTCGGACCACAGAACCAGCCTGTAGTGATAAAATTGTCTATGGTAATTGCGTAATTAAACATAATTGTATGTAATAGAGTGGGTGAGTGATCTATGGCATCTGACCCTTAAAGTAATGGTCACTATTAGTGTTGCCTAACTATCGATGGTTGATGGATCGATAGTGGACCTCGAACACTTGTCATAATATCGATAGGACTATCGATAATATTGACGTGTGCCGATACTATCGATAGTATATATCGGAAATCATAACCAATATTATTGATAATGAGCAATTGGATTAATAGTATCACTATTATGGCCTGCTTTACTGAAATCACAGTCGATACTATCGATCGTATTAGTACTCAATAGGTAAATAGTACTATCGATATTGTTGCTCGTCATCAATAGCATTGATTTCAATTTTCGGTATATACTTGACGACCGCTTGGCGCAGTGGTTCGAGCGTAGGCCGCTTGGCTCTCTGCACATGGTGGTTGCGGGTTACATTCCCGCCGGGGCAAATTTCGGAAATGGCCTTTTCGTAATTTGCCCCAGGTCTGGGTGTCACCGGGATCGCCCGCAATCCATTGTACGGTACCCATAGTACAAGCGTTGCTTAGTTTGGGACCATACTGTTGGTGTGTCAGTCTGGCGATATTTATGTATTTATACTATCAACAGTATGGTCACATGCCTATACTATCAAAAGCCCTATCGATATTATGACTAGTTTTCGAGGTCGCGCTGGTATTGCAATATTATCGATAGACATTCGATAGTTAGACAACACTAGTGACTGTCAACGCGATTGACGTCAGAAGTGGGCATAACGAAAGGTAGACAAACCTCGCTCTGGTTATTATAATGTAGGTAAAGAAATCTGTCACAACCACTGAAACTAATTTTGATTGGCACCAAAAAATTGATGCCGGGTCATCAAATGCGCGCTCGAGCCTATTAAATCTTAATTTAAATTGCAGATTATACCTTAAATACTTTTAAATTACTAGCTGACCCGACAGACGTTGTCCTGTCTATTAGGGGTATGAAAATAGATGTTGACCGATTCAGTCAGACCTACCCGATATGCACACAAAATTTCATGAAAATCGGCCGAGCCATTTCGGAGGATTTTGGCAACAAACACCGCGACACGAGAATTTGATATGTTAGAAGAATTAAATTATTATGTAAAATCACTTGACATAGATTTGTATAATTATTTCATTAAAAGAATTTAAAAATGCCGAAATACTTGAGCGTAATTCATGAAAATATCGACTGAAAATTCCATCTATGGGGTGTCCAGAATCATGAGTTGAATCCATGGTATCAGTTTTCGTTACGATGCCCTTGACGTGAGATCGATTTCTTCTTCTTCTTTCTTAAAAAATATGGCCCACACAGTTTAATAGGTATTTCGCCAGTGTCAAGTAACAAATAGCAATAACAAACACATTTAATAACAATACAATACAAAAATATGACTGTCCACTTTGGAAAACAAAATGGAGGCCTGACATCGATTTAATAATACGAGCCTTTAAATATTATATCGGACTAGTGAAACAACACTGTATAGATATACGTAAATAGTTAAACCCAAGTATTACATAAACGACAAATATCATTGGAAATTCCGTTACGAGTAGATCAAATATGGAATCGCGCCGACCAATCGGACGAGAGCGTCAATCCTTGACCAGTATGCGCACGCGCACGCAATGTGCTCAAATACTTATGTACTTATGGTTTGTTCGCTAAGATCTATAGATTAATATGAACGAAATCAGGTAACGATGCCAAATAGGGTATAAATATCTAAAATATCGCCGATTTGCTTACACATTGCGAGCATGAGTAAGAGGGCACTACGTTTAGTTTTATTTTAGTTTAGTTCGTTTAGGAACTGGATTAATATCATGTATTAGAACAGCTCCTCTCCCAGTCCCCCTGCGGGTGTCGCGGCGACTACAGGCCGCGGCATTAGTCGTCTAACAGGAGCTGCCTGTTCGCGACGGTCCCGCCGCCTGTCGCGCGGCTTTATAGCCAATGTTGGCGACGAGTGTATGTTAAAAATCTGTCACAAAACTGTTTGGAACGTCTCTGACTACCCTCTGAGGATTACTATTTCTAAGTTAAGTCTATAACCATTGAATTCCAACGCATTATATGAGTTTTAACATCGCCGTATTGGCTTAAAAATGCGGAGAAATGAAATCCTACGAAGCGTTAAGTGCGCTATGTAAGAATTGCGTCATGCGCCTGCGAAGCGATT